>CM063594.1:13939017-14010560 GCA_032356905.1 Salix exigua | reverse complement strand
CTATTTTTCTAATTAGATGGAATTAGTGTTTCAATTAATATATATATATATATATATACTAAATCAAACAAAAGCATACTAAATTGTAAAACATTAAGAATAATAGATATGATTTGAAACTTTTGCTAAAGTTTATTTTGAACAAGTTCATTATATTTGTTTTTGTGTCCCCTAATGAGGGAGAGACACTTGCTTGAAAAAAACAATAGAGAAAGTGATTAGTTGTCGCAATATTGACCATACAATTTATCAAGTTTGATGCCCAAATATTCTATTCAATGAGAGGAGTTGGATGGTGAAGGTTATTGGCCTTTAAACTACCTGAAAAAGTATACTGAGACTTAAGAAATTTTGGAATCTCAAGTTGATTTTTCATTTTGCAATAGATTTTGGTGACTTTAAAGGCACAAATGAGCTTATTGAGCTATGTTTGTTGTTTACATGTATTTTCCGGTAAACAAATTGATTGAAAATGAATGTTTGGTACAAAAATTAAAAGCCTATTCTCAACCAAGTTTCTGATTACTTTGGTTGTTGGAAACTAGGCTAGTACGACTGTTGAAAATTAGAAAGTAAACAATACTTCATATGTCTCAACAAATGATGCATCGTCCTCCTAAGTTTTTATTGTAAAAAATCAAGGGTGGATGAAATGATAAAATAACAAAATGCAAGGTCAAACCTCTAAAATGCACATGTTTGTTTCTTTTATCTCTTTCTCCTTTTCTTTTTCTTTTCCCATTTTTCTTATTTGTTTAGCACAAAATAAATAAATAAATAAATAAATAAATTTAACATGTTGATTCAATTAATATTATGTTTTGACATATTTTTTAAATAATATTATAAGTCTTTATTTGAATTTTAATAATATATTTTGAATTATTCTTTATCTAATATGAAAATAACAATACTAATAATAAGTTTTTCATGAAAATCTTATTCAAATTTTTTTGTTTATAAAATTTTAAAATATATTTTGAACATGATTTTGACACACATATATTTTATAAAAAAATATATTTATTTTGTAAATTTTCATTTTATTTGCTTTTAGGACTCTAAATAAGAGAGAGAGAGAGAGAGATTACTTGTAAATAACAATAGAGGAATGATTGGTTGTCATAATTCCGATCATAAAAGTAATGAAGTTTGATGCTCGAATGTTCCATTCAATGAGGGGAGTTGGATGATGGTGCTTATTGGCTTTCAAATTGCCTGAAAAAATAGATCGAAGCTTGAGAATATTGAGGGCTCTGACTTGATTTTTCAGTTTTTGAAATATTTTTGGCAACTTTTAAGGGCACAATGAGCTTATTGAGCTTTGTTTGTTGTTTTCATGTGTTTTTAGGTAAAATCATTGGTTGAAAAGGAGTTGTTTGATCCAAAAAATGAAAGGCTAGTTGGGTGATTGAAAACTGGGCAAGCAAAACACTTATCTACCTCAACATATGATGCATCACCCTCTTTAGTTTTTTATTTTAAAAAAATAGAGGATGGATGACATGATATAAAAAAACACAAGGTCATGCCTTTAAATTGTTTGTGCTTGGCTCTTTCGATGAATGAAAACATGCTGGTGCATACAAAGCATTTTTATAGTGAATGAGAGGAGCTTGCGCTCTAAGGACAATGAGTCTGACTCTTCAATTGGCCAAACAGTACCTTCTTTGGTGGCGTTGGAAATAATGCATCGAGATGTTCACTATGAAAGAGTGTGTCAATGGATGACTAGTGGTGTGGGTGAGGTGAACTTTTTTCTTCTCCGTCCATTGCTCTTGTTTTTTTCTTAGCAAAATACAAAATTGTATGTCTTTTATTTTTATATATTCAATTTGGTCTTCATTAATAGAATGCTATTTTTTTTTTGTTTATATATAAATCTTCTTGATTATTTTTTATATTAAATTTGATCCTTATTTTTTTAATTTCTATTTTTTTTTATAATTTTTCTAATTCAGTTTTGTTTCAATTTCATCCCTTAATATTTGATTTCAATTTATTTTTATGTCAAATTTGATCTCCATTCTTTTTATTGTTATTTATTTTGTTTTTCAATTTTATCCCTTAATATTTTGTGGGTGAGAATTTTACTTTGTTATTTTATGGGTTTTGACTTCTATGATGCTAGTCCCGGGCTAATGACAAGGATCACGAGTTTTGGATATTAAGTGTCTGTTTGAGAGTGTAGTTGAAGTTGCTTTTAAAAATATTTTTTGTTCAAAAATACATTAAAATGATATTTTTATTATTATTTAAAAATAATTTTTGATAACAACATATGAAAATGATAAAAAAAACCATTTTTTAATTTAAAATAATAAATAAATAAAATTCAAAAATTTCAAAAACACCATTGAAATGCAATGTTAAACATGATCTAAACAGGTTGCTTCGATAAGATTTTTAGGTTCTTTTTATTTTTTTTAATCTCATTCTTTAACATTTGATTTGTTAATAATTAGTCTTCACATGTGTTTTCTTTCCCATTTACAAGGTCATCTCAATCTTTCAAACTTATCAGGCTAGCCTAAATAGCTCAAATTAGTTTTTTTTTTTTACCTTTTATTCATTGTCAAATATATTTTGGTGGATTTATGTTTTTTGTTATATTTTTAATTTATATTATTAAAATTAAAACCATTTATCAAATCCACCACATATATTTTTCTTCTTTAGAAATATTTACATTATCTTAACTTTTTTTTCCGTGAAAAATATTTAGAGTGGCCCGCCACGTCCTATCTAGCAATACCTATAGCTGCTGTGCTAAAAACCGAGATCTACACCTTCCTCAAAGTTTGTGGCAACAAGGAGATTACTGGATTGATTCCAGGTTGCAGGACTTGTCACTTTTACCAGAAGCTGCTGGGAGGATGAAATTGAAAATATGAAATATAGTTAAGGGCAAAATCAATTGCCAAATTGGTTAGGGTAATATTATGAACAACAAAGTAAGTGGGGATGAGTTTTGTAGTTTACCAAAACCTTTATGAATGACAGACATCATCCACACTCCATCCCAAATCAGGTGGCATATGAATTCAGGGAAATGTAAGAGCTATGAGTGTCTATTTCTGAGAATGATAAAAGTTGTTTTTCATTCAGAAATAAGATGATGTTTTTTTTTTTTAAATTATTTTTGATATTAGTATATAAAAATAATATAAAAACATCAAAAAAACAATTTAATTTAAAGTATAAAATAATTTTTTTAAATGCATTTTTTAAATGCTTTTGAAACACAATGTTAAACAAGATTTAAATCTAATTGCCAAAACAAAACAAAAACTACAGTTATTTTCTCATGTATTAACTGACATATCTTCAACAGAAAGTCCAGACACAATTTCAAAAGTCTTTTATGTACTGTGTTAAATATTAACTACATATTATGCTGCAAAGGATTTACCACAGCCACATGTCTTTGTAGCATTTGGGTTCTTGAAAGAGAAACCCCCACCGATAAGAGCATCACTATAATCCAATTGCATCCCAAATATGAAGAGGAGGCTCTTCGGATCACAAACTGCAAACCAAACATAAATAGGCGGGTAAATTTGTCAAAAATAACCTCCAATTTAAACGAGCACACTCTTGTTTCACGTAAGCAGAGGATATTAGTGTGGATTTTGCTAGCTGATTACATTGTCTAAGCATGACAGACAGACGGTACCCGGTTTTTGTGAAAGTATTATATGTTGGCTCCACAAATCAGAACAAAAACACAATTATGATTCAAGAAATAGTCTTGGCCACTACTAAAACTCAATTAAATCAAAGAAAGGATGATACCATGTGCATTCAACATGTCAATCTTGGATCACAAAATAAAAAGGCAATGGCATATAAGAGAGACACCTCAAAAATTAAGATCTGAAAAACACCAAAAAGTTGCATCCAAGACTTAACCTGACGACTTGTCAAAAGCTTGCACATGGTAACATAGTTCGATGATATTTGCAAGAAGACATAGGGTATTTGAGACAGTGATAAAGATTGCTTTTCAAGCAGAGATTTCCAATAAAAGCATAACCGCATCAGCAGGCTAAGCAGCCTGCTACTGTGTGATTGCAGATTAAGACCGAGTTAGGGTCTGTTAGTGGAAGTAATATCAGGTTTGGCCCTGCAATTCTTGTCCTTCCTTGTCTTGAACGAGGAAGTGAGAGAGGCCTTCTAGAAAAAGCAATCAGCACCATGTTAGGGTTTACTTGGAAGGGAACCTGCTGATAATCCTCCTAGAAACACTGGTTGGTTTGGTAGAAACTGAACTTCTCTTAATTTCCTGTATGGATGCTTTTAATAAGGTCAAGGTCATTACAATTAATGAAAGGGATAAAAGTCCTAGAACTATGATGCTTCCTAAAGATGAATATCAATTAGTGGGTCCTAAACAACAAATATCCTCGTGTAAATAACCTAATATAAGTTATTTTGTTACGCAACACTGTTTCCCATTCTATGTTTAACTCTGTACACCGATGCACATATGATAAGTTGGACTCCAATGGGAGAACTTATAGACGAGAGAGGATAAAATGCCAGTACAAAAACAAATATTGACTCAGAAGGCAGCCTTGTTTACCTGTCATATTTCTACATTTCCTCCTAAACTCTCATCATGGGATATTATATCTTTGCACCCTAAAGTGGCTGACAGTTCATCCAATTTCAAGTTCCTGACTATGGGCCATCCAGTTTTGAGTCTCTGTCACAAAACTATAAGTTCTTCTAAGCTACTACAATTATAACTGAACATCCCCTAACCCATTCACATATATAAGGACCTACTTATGCAAGAAAGACTGAGGGTTACACAATGATGTAAAGCCATAGTATGTGATGACTAAACCCAAGGGTATTCTGATATGTTAGAATGATATTTTACTATTCAGTAAACACAGCAACATGGGTCCTCTGCCCCATCTACTTCAAGATAGGCAACATGATTCACTATCCTCACATGCAAGCATTGCCTGTTTTAGTCTATCTTCAAGCTATCGATGCTTTGGCTTGCATACTATGTGGTCCTCTTCATAGCACTAGCCTAACTAGTTTTACATATTTTGATCATGTTTTAATGCCCACTCAAAATTTTAAATTTAATTATGCCCACTCAAAATTTTAAATTTAATTATCAACGATGACTCAAAAGTAGTGAACTGAATCTCAAAATTGTAGTATTCAGTCTTGAGATGCTATAGCACAGCATATGAGTGATGGATGTAATGAAGTTATGCAGAATTATTGGTTTCATTGCTATAGAGGACTGCAAACCAATGCTTTTTTCCTTACAAACAGGATGGAAGACATCATTTTTCACCCTAGAGTAGATGGATCAACAAACATGTATAGTGTGATTTATAGATGAGAGGATCACATTACACAACATGAGCATCTTGAGACAACAAAAACACTCAACACATCCAAGCCACAATGGTTGGCTACTTTACACATACTAAAGGCACAGTTTACAAGTATGGGATGATACAATCCCACTACACTTTGTTTATTCCACAACCTGACATAATAATGCAGATCACCAAATAATGATAAGGAATAAAGACTCCAGGACCCAAAGTGGACAGGCTGTACAAGAGGGAGAAAACATGGCCTGGTTCAGAGAAAAACAAAGGCAAATTCAGCAGAGAAGAAATTCTTAAGATGCAGATTTCCCGCTTTGCACACTCAACAGTTAAACGGTCATAACTCTCACGGAAAAACTCCAAATCCACAACTTTGAAGCTTTGGAACCGGACTCATGTAGCTTTCTAATAAAGTTTCCCCCTTAAAAATGTTGTGAGGATCACTTTTGGCTCATCCTGAATGAATTTGGCTAAGCTGAATTATGTGATTCAGGACCACAGAATCTGGGATTGTGGCCTACTAAGATCTTATGTGATAATAATCTTTTTTTTTTGGCTTTGCATAAATTGCTACTGGAACTAGAAGTGGGGTGGGGGATTTGACTTTTGGACAATCTAACCTAGTCCATGCACTCACTTTGATGGAACTTTGGGCTGAATTTAGCTTGGTTTAAGCCATTTTGAACAATATTTCATTTAGCTTCATTTTTCTTTGCAAAATTGGAATGTTCTCGAAATGGCTGCATTGCCTAAAACATATCTGCATTTTAAGCACAGCAATCAAATTTCCATCACATTCTAATGCCACTCAAACACTTCCAGTTTGAGCATCTTCATGGCATAGACATTTCACCTGCATTAGCCGCTTCAAACTAGCCTAATGAGTTTTACATATCTTCATCATATTTCAATGCCAATCCAAATTTAATTAAGATTATGCTCATTTTTAATTCTGATTTATTTACAATTTCAACCATTTGATAAGCTTTTCTACCTATTCAAAAGAATCACATCATTTGATGGTCAGCAATGACTCAAAAGTATTGAGATGAATCTTATGCCCATCACATTCAATCCGAAAATGATAATTCTATCCCAATAAACGAGCAATAATTGCGACACAAAGTCTGTTTGTTTTTGTGTTTCAAATGCTCTCCAAGCACAATCCCTCATCTATAAATAAACTCCATTGGGAATACCACAAAAACTGAGATTAAAGGTGTCCCAGTCCCACTCTCATAAAAATAAGACTCGCAGAGTAGTTATCCATGGTGAGACCCGCTTTTCTATGAGTAGAGGAGCGACTTACCTAAAGTGCCATTGGCTATATGGGACTAAACACGACCCTTATTTGTACCAGTATTTGGTGCACACCTTGAATGACAAACATTATTTATGTTCCTGTCCCAACTAGGAAGGAGGGACGGTCTCTCCGGTCCAGTCTACACGTGCCAAAAATTACAAAAAGAAAAGACGATGCAAACAGAAACACGTACCAATTACAAATCCGTTACATTCAATGATGGAATCATCGGGTCTAGCATTGGCTCGATTCTCAAAATCCATAGTGTAAGACATACCAGAGCATCCACCTTGTTTAACCCCAATTCTTAAGCACAGATCTTCATTTCTCTCATTTTTTATCCTATTCAAATGCTTCAACGCATTCTCCGTCACCGATATAGCCGGCGCCACCCCCTCCAACGGCGGTGAAGCTGTAATTATGAGCAACAGCAGCAGCAATAGAGTCACATCCTATTATAATTAACAAGAGAGTTAAGTTGAAATGAAATGAATTACCTAGGGATGAAGTTGATCGAAGAGAAAGAGAGAGGTTTCGACGGCTGAGATTCGATGTGGAGAATCGGAAAGAGAGAAAATTTGGAGGAGATGAGAAAGATAGAGATTTTTTATTAGTGTAATTTGGTAATCGGAGAAGAGGAGAACACGGTGGTGCTGCTGTTGAAGAGAACAACGTCATGGCTGGACTCCCTGCGGCGATTGTTTGATTGATCGAGGATTGATGAGAAGACGTAGCCGTTCCAAATAAATTTGTCTACTGGTCAACATTACTTCATTTTTTCTTGTATCGTGTTTATAATATATATAAATATAAATATTTATGGTACCACGATTTTTTGAGTTCTTTTCTTTGGACTAGAATTTTAAGGCTCTAAAATAAGATATTTATATTTTTGTGTTCGGCTATTATTTTGTTATTATTTATGTGGACCGGGGATATGGATGCGAAGGGTTATTTGTTTTTTTATAAGCTTTATCCTCAATTTATAAATATTGTAGTAACAATTTGTTTTTTTATTAAAAAATATTTTTTCTTAATATTTATTTACTAAAGATTTAATTTATATTTTTTTGTTTTAAGATTTTTCTAGTCTCAATACTTGATTGTGAGTTTGGCGAGATAACCTATCTAATTAACTAATTTTTTTTCTTTTAAAATATATATTTTTTATATTTTATAAGAATTAAACTTTATGATTTATTTGAATTTGATTTTTTCTGATCTAAGTAATATTTTCTGATTGACCATTGTTGCCATCTTACTAGACGAACTTGTTTGTAATCTCCATGGATTTCTGCTCTAACAAAGTAAGAAACATTTATGCTATCTGTTTTTGCTGTGAAGTGAACTGGTATGAGATAAGCTTTGAATCTCTCAATGGTATTTATAAGTGCGAGAATTTCTTTATCATTGCTGTGATAGTTCTCTTTCGCTGGTTTAAAGTTGCCACTTGCACATTATAGATATATACGACCATAAACCCGTCCTTGCTGCTGGCATTTTTTTTTTCTAGTTTTGATATATGTAATTTTTTATTTTTTATCTTATTTTTTATTCATTTATTTTTTGGTTTAGTTTCGATCTTTTGATTTTTTTGGTCCTTCTGAGATAGTTCTTAATTTTTTTGTTTATATTTATACTCCTCTACTCTTAGTTTAGATTTTTTATTTTTATTTGTATTAAATGCAGCTTGCGTTAAAAAACATAGTAAGTTCAACTTTGATAGGGTAAAATGAGAGTGAAACTCTCTCTTATGCATGTATACGAAGGTTATTTTGTATTTGTATATTATAAAAAACATATGCAATATCCTTAATAGCCCTGAATTTAACTGTTGATTTTTGTTTTATTAGAAGGTATCATAGTTATTTTATTATACTTAGAAACATTAAAAATCTAAAATACCCCTAGACTCATGGCAAAAATCACTGTTCATCGAGAGGTAAAATAATAATTTTACCATTATAATCCACAATAATCTGTGTCTAAATGCACAATGAATTTTAATGTGCAAAACCCTAATCTCTTTTAGCTTTTTAGTTAAATTACACACACACACCCTAGTTATAAAAAAACCAAAAACAAATATATAAGTGGGGAAAAAAAATTAAAACAAAATTTATAAGCGGTAAAATATTGTAGCAATCCACAGAGTTCTGCAAGGAGAGCTATAATGCTTTCCCCAAACCATTTAAAAAAAAAGCAGGCACGGGGATTAGTCGTGGTGCATGTAAGATGGTCCGAACACAGGTTATAAAAAAACAAAAAAATGTATAAATGGGAAAAAAACAAAAAAAAAAAGGATTCAGGAATTAGTCGTGGTTAGCTTAAGTTGATCCTGACACCCCGATTATTAAAAAACAAAAAATATATAAGTTGGAAAAAAGAGAAAAACAAATGGTGGAACCGGGGATTAGTTGTGGTGCGCGTAAACTAACCCGAATTCTTTGGTTATAAAACAAAAAAAAAAAATGTATAAGTGGGAAACAAAATTGTGGTGTGCGTAAGCTGACCTGGACTCCCTGATTATTAAAAAAACCAAAAAACATTTATAGGTGGGAAAAAACAGTAAAAATATGTAAAATAAAATGGGTCCGACGATTAGTTATGATGCACATAAGTTGACCTGGACACCTCGATTATAAAAAATAAAATGTATAAGTGGGAAAAAAACATAAGAAAAAATGTAAAAAAAGTGGGTCCGATGTTAGTCGTGGTGCTTGTAAGTTGACTCGAACACTCCGATTATAAGGAAAACAAAAAATGTATACATGGAAAAAATGTAAAAAAGTCAGAAACGAGCCTTAAAAAAAGCAAAAAAATCAATAGTGCAAGGGAAATCACTGTAGCAATCCACAGTGAAATGTGTGGGGAGCTATAGTGCTTGCCCAACACTGTTTGTATATAATAAACGGCATCCTGCTTTCCCAATATATATTTTTACTATTCACACATACACAAATTACTATGGATTTAAATAGTAAATTTATCATTATACCCCTAGGGTCGGAAAATTTAACCCTTAGGACTTGGGGATTTTTGAATTTCCTAGGGGACATGGATAACATTTATGGATTTGTTGCAAAAGAAATTAATTAAACTAGCCCCCTTAAACGACAAAACAACACCACTGAAACTAGTGGTATTATAGTACTTGCACCCCGGTGTTTTTGTAGATTTCCTAGGGGTGTATGGGTAATTGACCAATTTATTATTATTTATTTTCTCAGGACATTGCAGGCGCGTTGCACGTACATGCACCTACATGCGTCGCATGTGTCTTTCAGGCGACTCCATGTCCTTTGTCCTCTGTTTCCCTGACTAGCGCATTGCATGTTAATGTGACCATGTAATTTGCGCTGAACAATTTTTCTTTCGCCCCCCTTTTCTTTCTCCTATTGCCGGCACGTACGGTCCGATCCTTTATATTTATGGTTTTTATCATTTTATTTCCTGATCTTTTGATTTTGTTTTGCTTATTGATTTTTCAATGGAAATTTTGATTATTTGCAATTATGATCTTCAATTAAAATTGATTATATACGGTAATTTTTATTTTGGTTCTTAATCTTTTGATTTTTAGTGTATTTTCGGTTCCTTTAATAATTTTGGTATGCAAGTTTTAATTTGTTCTTATATTGTCCTGCAATTAAAATTGGTCATATATGTTATGTTTCATTATAATCCTTATTCTTTTAATTTGTTCAGTAATTGCACTGTATTTATTTTTGAAAATCCCTTTATTGTTTTTCAGTCCCAAAGTTTTGATTTGTTTCATTTTTATTCTCTAATTGAAATTAATTATTTATTTTGTTTTTCATTTTGGTGCTTATTCTTTTAATTTTTATTTGGTATTAATTTCTTTGGTATTTTTCTTGGACAATGTTTATTTTTTGTCCATATTACATGCTTTTAGTTTTATTTTTTATTTTTTTTGTTTTATTTTTTGTTGAAGTTTTATTTTTATTTGGTTCCATTATGAAATTTTAATTTATATTACTTACACTGCATTTTATTTTTTAAAATTTCTTTATTGTTTTTCGGTCTCAAGCTTTTGATTTCTTGTTGTTTTGTCATTCAATTGGAATTAATTATATATTTTTTGTTCTATTTGGCACTTATTCTTTTAAATTTTTATTTAGTGTTCATTCCTTTCTTTTTTTTCTAATCCTTCTTGGACAGTGTTTGTTTTCTGTTCATATTTATTCATTTATGCTTTTAGATTTTAGAAGTCTTAGATCTTATAATCTTTTCAATAATTACCACATCATCCATTTTCTCCCCATGGATTCTCATTTTGTTAGCTATAATGAGAGTTTGGACAAAATAGTCATCAACTAATTCTCCATTTTTCATGTGCAACACTTCAAAATCTTTGCGAAGTGCTTGCATTTGAGCTTGTTTTACCCGTGTTGTGCCTTAATACTTTCATTTCAAAGAATCCTATATGTCCTTTGCAGTATCCTTCTTCAAGATGGTTTCCAGTATTAAACAATCAATAGCCTGGAAAGGATAATTCTTGGCCTTTAGATATTTCAATCTTAACTCATCAATATTTTGCTCAAGCCTATTTCGCTTTTTGGAATGGATGTATTCAAATACACTCCTTATACTGTTGATAACAACAATTATATTACAACCTCGCAAGGAAATCACTCAAATCAGCCTTTATTGTTCTCCTTACTTCAATTAATCAACTCAAGTACTCATCACCAATTTGTGTAAATTAATCAACTTAAATAAATATATGAAGTTTGGCATGGAGGATTGTAATTAACATTAACATCAATAATTTGCTGAGATGAAAATGTATAAGAAAGCTAAAGTGATATAAAAAAGTCTTACTTTTAATAAGAAACAACAACATTCTCGATAGATAGCATATCAAATATGTTGTAAGAAGATACAAGCATGTGTGCGTATGTCTAGTTAATAAATGAATATGCATCTGAATGCCACGGGTTCTGGGTTTTGCAAATCTCTACTCAGAAATTGGTAGCATAGCAATTACAGACCACTCCTCTCACTTGAATATTCTCATGTTAAATAACTATTTTACAAAAACAGGATCATAAAATTTCAAACCTGTGCTTATTTACAAAGTTCAAACCTTCCTAATCCTAACCTTTTAAAGCCAAAACGAAAAGACCCAGATGAAAAAAACTCTCACTTTCTTCCACATTTCTTGATTTTCAAAGTAACCAAGCAATATATGAAAGAGCCCAGTATCATTAACAAGGAAATAAAGAAAATATTCAACAGAAACTGATCATCAAACATAGCTAAGAACAATCGGTTCAAGATAGAAATTAATAGAAATCTGTTGTAAAAACAAACCCAATAATTTTACACCCACAGAAATTGATCAAACACAGCTAATAACAATCAATCAAACACAAACCCAGTTTCAACAATATCATTTATGCCTTGTTTCATGATTCATTAGTTTCAATATCATAATAAATTCAAGGATTTGGGGACTGGAATGTGTACCTTTCACTTGAAGTTGCTGCCATGAGATGATTTGGGGAAGAAGTGAACAACCAATGAATTAAAATTTGGGGAAGAAATGAAGATTTGGTGATGCCGTATGGATGAAGAAGAACAAGTTCGATGTGGAAGAAATTGAGAGTTTTTCAGGTGAGGGTTACAGATTAGGTGAGGGAACAAATTAGGTTTTGAAAACTTGAGATTTGAGTTGAGATTTGGGTTGATTTTTGAGGGATTACGGATGAATTAAGGTTTAAGAAATGAAATTGATTTGGGAATTGTGGGCAAGGGTTGTTTCTTCAGTGTATTTTGTAAGGGACATGAAATGATGCCGTTTTGATGAACCCGGAACGGAATGCCTAGAATCGAACCGAGGCGTTCCGGCCGGAATTTGGCTGAAATTTCCGGAACAACCCGGAATTAAAACCGGGACAAAACGACACCGTTTTGCCCCGGTTTTATTAGTGGAACAGCACGTTCCGGACGGAACGGAATGGATTTCACATCTTTAGTGACCATCAAATTATGGAATAGCAGGTTGCACAAAGCTATTCTCGGATGCCATAATTATGTTTATCCTCACCCTAACTGTTTCTCTCCTCTTTGTGTTTCATCTTCTTATCTAGTCCTTGTAATGGAAAATATGATCAGACTTTGTGAAAACTCTGATACCAAATGTTAGAATTAGTAAGAGATAGATGAAAAGGATGATATTATTGAGCTGCACCAATGGCTAATAAATCACCTTACACTGTGACAAGAGAAAATAACAAACTCGTGATTTTACAACATGCAATTATGGCTACCAGAAAGATAAGAAACTTGTTCCTCAAACCAAGGAGGAATTATTCAACACAACTGGAAATGATCCTAAAACTCATGGGAGACAATCTGGAGAATACTTCAACAGTTTATCAGAAAAGAGAGAGGCAAAGGGACTATATGTGTACCTGGCTGTGTTGTAGATGGTTAGAGACATGATCATTGTGCTCGAGTATTTGGTTGTCCAAATGGAAATAAAGGGGCATGAAAACACCAGGAATTGATGGCATCATTGAGGAAAAAATGGTGGTGGTATCTGGGAGATTTGTAGGTAAGAAGCTGAAACAAAGAAGGAGGAGGAGCAAGACCAATATTTGGACCATTATTAGCCATAAGCTTTGATGTCCTTCCATTGTAAGGTTGTCTCCATGTTCAAACATGGGTGAAAGGGTGAAAGAAGAGGAGGTTGGAGAGGATGTGGTTGCTTGAGAGAGAGAGAGAGAGAGGGGGGGGGGGTAGGAAAAAGATAAAGGGAGAGGTAGGAGGCAGGTGGTCAAGGGGTCAAAGCTAAAAGAAAAATGATTTAATTTATTTTATGGATTTTTCAGGATGACTTTACTGTAAATAAGTAAAAAATGATATGTGATTGTTGTTCCCAACCCAATGCATTTCAGTATTTGAGCGTGTCCCCTGCACGTGTCCTTCACTGATAAAGAGAGAGGTGCCACTCCCAACATGTAATTAAATTTAAGAGAGAGAAAACACAATTTTTTCAGACAAAAAATACTTTATTGTTTTAATATTTACTACAAAAAGAAAAACCAATAATTATACTCATAAATTAGCTATTTTATAAGGTTACATAAATTTTTAACCTCTAAATGTATGCGCTTTTCAAATCTCCACTCTAATTTGCGAAGTGTTTTTATAAAAACATTAGTCAAGTTAAAGACATGATTTTGTTTTTATGATTAATGATATTATCATATTGATTTTAAATTGCTAAGGTTTTATTGTATTATGCTATTGATGATTTACTTATAATATCCATGACTTTAGCGTGACTGAATATTCAACTACAATACTTTTCAACTTTGATATTGGTAAATATTACGTGTAAAAAATGTATGATGTTTTTGAATTTGGTGACAGTAAATATTCGACAAAAATTACTTCTAACTCTAGCATTGATAAGTATTAGATGAAGAAAGGTATAATCTTCCACGCACCGCTTTTTGGTGACCAAATAAGTTATTCCACAATTTCATTAGAAGTGTCCCCTCTCCCTTTTCATTTTGATGCGATATGTGATGATGGTTGATGAGTGGTTTGTCGTCGGTTGTGGTTTCTTTTTTTTCTCTCTTTCAAAAAAAATCCATACATTTCCTCTTTTCTTTTGATTTTTCAAGTTTTGTTGTTATATTTTAGATTGCTTATTTTCGTCCTTCGCACTTTTAGAACAGTTTTTGATGTTTTCGATAAATTTTCATAATTTTTTCAATTTGGTTCTTATATTTTTGATTTCTTTTTTTTTTTCCATGGCTCTTTTGTTAGAGTTTTGTTGATTTCAATTTCATCATTAAATCAAAGTTTATGTTGTTGTTTTTTTTTCAATTTAACCCTTATTCTTTTGGTTTTTCTTTTGGACTTCATGGTTTTTTTAGATGACTATTTACTTTGGATGCAGATTACTCTGCCATTAATGGAAACCGAGGGAAGAACGATTTCACGATATCATTAATGAAGTGGTATCAGAAACATATTATGGAGATAAAATTTCAATGGGACAAAACTATGTAAATAAATAGCACTGCCGACAAAAAAAGATTATATATATAATTTTTAAATATTTAATAATTATAATAATCAAATTTAATTAATAATTAAAGTAAATTAGACACTTGTTTTATTCTCCCATCAAACTACTTGTAATTTCAACACGAACTATAAATCCATACGTAAAGGCCTATGCGATCCCGGAACAACATATAATAAAATATCATCTGAAACAAAATTAGGATTGGAAGACAAAAATTATATTGTGATCTCCTTCTAATATATTTATTTATTATAATCAATTTTTAGATTATTTGAATATATATATATATATATATATATATATATATATATATATATATACCCCTAGATTGCAATGCACGGAAGCAACAAATTGATACTATCTATGAAACTAGGTTTCTACAGTGAAGTAAGATGGGTCCCATAGTCAAATTTTTGCATCTCAAAATTAACCGAACATCCGAGCCCTCATTTTTTTTGCAACTTCCGGTTGTACCACAATCCCAAACACCCTCTAAGCCTCATCAACACAAGTAGCTTTTTGTTATGATGCGCTTGGAAAATGGTTGGCACACTCACTACACTATGACAAGAACTGGAGTTGAAATACATTAGACCTGTTAAAAATGGTAAGCTAGAATGGTCAGTTCAAGTCACATTAGAGCTTTACCGTATAATTAGTCTCATGCTATCATTAGAGCATCTCCATCTAGTAAGCCATCTGAGAAGGCAAACTTAAAAAATTATTTTTTTGGTTTTTGTTCTTACTTTTATCTACTCTAGATGACTCTTCTCATTTTTGAGTGCTAATTCTAGCTCTTCAACCAAAAAGAGAAAAATAAGTAAAAATATTGGTTCCTAAAGCTAATTAAAATAGCTTTATGCTCTTTTCTCCTTCCTAGTAGTTTGCCAATCCCAGGCCCAGCTCTCCTAGAGAATCAATAAACGGAAATTGTAGGTCCATCATGTTCATGGGTTTCTCGATTTGTCGAATTGGTAAATTAGGAATTTTTTTGGTCAGTTAGCTTCATTACATGCTTTAAATTTATTGTTAGATTTATAAATTGTTTAAATTTTATGTTTAGAGATGCCGTGCATTTATTCGTAATTTGTATGTTGATAATAATGTTATTTTCCTTGTATTAAATAGATATTTTTATAAGTTTATTAATACTGTAAGTTTGATAGAATATGAGAACTATAATTTATTAATATTGTATTTGAAATTTAAAATACTGCGGGTATATTATTGTAAATTCATTTTTTTTATTTAAATATAATTAAAAAACAATAAATTTATTGTTGGAGGGTTTTTTTAAAGCAATTATTTAGTTATATAACTTACTCCTATTAATTGTATAATTAATTACATAATTTAATTATACACAAAATAATTGCACTATATTTAAAATAATATAAAAAATGCCTCTCCAAAATGACTTTTACCATTGGAGTACAGATCAACAAAAAAACCATATGTACAGTATTCAAAAAAGCATTTTAGTGGCTCTTTAAAATAGTTTTTTCCATTGGACTTGCTCTTAGAGACATAAAGCATAATCACGAGTTTCTTCTCGAATAAAATATCGAAAGTAAAAGAAAAGGTAATACTTATCGCAAAAAAAGGTAGAGAGGAGAAAAGCATAACCAAGTACAATGGTTGCAAGTTTCCTAATTGCTAAACTATATAGAGTGTATGCAAGAGATAGTGACTTTACTAGTAAAGCAATTACTCGTGAAGATGTCTATAAAGGAACTTTAAATGGTTATTTTTTTTTGTTTTTGGACACTCATAAGAGTAATGTCCTATTTCGTGGCAAATCGAGCATTTGCATGTTTTCTTACCTTGTGGATAAAACTTACTTTTGTCTCTTTGTAGTGGTTGTGTTGTGCTCTGTCCTTCCTCTTGAAGGTCTTTTTTTGTGTCCATTCCTTCCTTTGAAGAAACGTCTTTTGAATTGTAATTTAGGACGTCCTTTTTCGAAGTAGTCCTGATAATTTTTTGTTTCTTTTTCTGCCGTTTCCATGACTTTTTCTTCAGTTTTCTTTTCTACTTTTTGAGTGGTTTTGGCGTATTGCAGGCATACATAGTCAAAATTTCTGGGTATTTATGAATTTCTAATGGGTTTTTGATGGGTTTTTGGGCAATGATGAATTTCTAGGTTTTTGATGAAGAGGAACTCCGGGGAACAAACAATTATTGTAGAGATTAATTTCTATGTTTTGAAACCAAAAACAAATGCGACTCGAAAGAAATTCAGGATTTGCTCTGATACCATGTAAGAATTCGAATTCAAATAACTTATGTATATTCCATTGATTTTAATTGGTGTTACAATAGGATTTAAATAGAAAATATACAATACAATTCTAGATATAATACAATATGTTTTTAGCTACTTTCTAGAACAAATCCTATTTCTAGTAAAATACATGGATAACGACTTTATTTAACAATTTTGATAATCCTTAAAGGAATCCTCTTATGTCAGCCAGGTCTTGATGAACTGCTACTATGATTGTTGTAGAGGATTTCTCCATGAGTTCCTGCAATTGCCTTACCTGTCTGTTTGTAGCTGTTTGAAGTCTTTGGCTAAAGAGGGTATAAGCCTATAAACTTCCTCAATTTCTAAACCTCCACTTATAATTTGTTATCAATACTCGTAACACGGTCTAATATTTGTTTTATTTTAGCCATGTCAAGGCTTTGTAATTTTTCTTGAAATTTGTCAAGACTAAATTCTGACAACTTCTGTTCAATGGAATTCAAATTCTTTTCCATTTGATCTATTTTTTGTTTCACCTCTTCCAATTGAGAATTATTGTTTTGGAGTAATGATTTTAATCCATTATCAGTCTCGGGAACATACCTTGTTGGTAGGAGTTCTACCGGTGTTTTGTGTAGACTGTTCATGATTCCCAGCTTCTGGCAAATGTTGTGTAGCAGAATATAGTTGTTTCCAACTACATGATTGATGTTGTTTAGATGATTGATGCATCCTTCACTCTTTTGTCCTCCTGAATAGAAAAATCTCTGATTTGTACTTCTGGCAACATTCTGCCTATGTAACTCAATATATTTCTTACCAAAATATATGTGAGGGGAATCACTGAAAAGACTCATCTTTAATATAAATCAAGACTTAGACCTGTTATTCTTCAAGAAATTTGTCTAAGATTATTAGAAGGTGGAAGACCTTCAAATCTTGATGTTGTTCTAGCTATGGCCCTTTCTCTTAAAGGATCATAGTCAAAACTATAAGCAATTGGAACTTCTCTGCTAGAAGATCCTTGTTTTATGCTTATCCTAGGTTCTTGTACTAGAAGTGGTTTTCGAGTTAGATTTATAGCCCAGACATTTTGAAGAGGTTTAGTCTTTTGAAAGGGAACATTGGAGACTTTTCCAATTTCCTTGAAGATTCCATCAATAGATATCTTTTATTGATCTTTGAAGCTCATGTTGTGATGGCTATTATTCAAAGAATAACCGATTTTGTAAGTAACAAAGAAGATGTCTATTAAAAGGGAACCCTGGAGACTTTTCCGATTTCCTTGAAGATTCTATCGATAGATATCTTTTATTGATCTTTGAAGCTCATGTTGTGATGGCTATTACTCAAAGAATAACAAATTTTGTATGAAAGAGAAAATATCTAGTGAAAGGGAACATTGGATACTTTTTTCCGATTTCCTTGAAGATTCCATCAGTAGATATCTTTTCTTGAGCTTTGAACCTGATGTTGTGATGGCTATTACTCAGAGAATAACCACTTTTGTAAGTAACAGAGAAGATATCTATTGAAAGGCAACGTTGGAGACTTTTCCGATTTCCTTGAAGATTCCATCAATAGATATATTTTATTGATCTTTGAAGCTCATGTTGTGATGGCTATTACTCAAAGAATAACCGATTTTGTAAGTAACAAAGAAGATGTCTATTGAAAGGGAACCTTGGAGACTTTTCCGATTTCCTTGAAGATTCCATCAATAGATATCTTTTATTGATTTTTAAAGCTCATGTTGTGATGGCTATTACTCAAAGAATAACCAATTTTGTAAGTAACAGATAAGATATCTATTGAAAGGGAACATTAGAGACTTTTGCAATTTCCTTGAAGATTCCATCAATAGATATCTTTTCTTAAGCTTTGAACCTCATGTTGTGATGGCTATTACTCAAAGAATAACAAATTTTGTATGAAACAGAAAATATATATATTAAAAGGGAACATTGGACACTTTTCCAACTTGAAGATTCCATCAATAGATATCTTTTATTGATCTTTCAAGCTTATGCTATGATGGCTATTACTCAAAGAATAACCAATTTTGTAAGTAATAGAGAAGGGCATATCACCTTCCTCCATTAAGTCACTTCTTTTGAATTCCTGTGCTAAACATAACATTGCATTGACATTTTTGGTGTTCAAAGGAACTCCAATTTGTTGGCTAGCTACAAATAGTATCTTTCTGTACGCTAAGTTGCCTTGTATTCCATCAAAGATGGCATCTTGGGGATGTGTTAATCTATTATCTAATAAAGCTAATTTGATCGGAGAGTAAATACCTGCTCTGAAGGTTGCTTTCGGCATGATCTTGATTGTTCCTATATGAATATAGTTGATGGTTTTAGAAACTTCAGGTCTAATCTTAGAAAACTTCATATTGATTTCATCGGTGAGGAGGATAAGGGGAGTCTTTTTCATTCCTCTTGTGTGTTTAATATCCAGAGGATATTCTCTTGTACTGATACATGTGATGACATTATTTGTTCGAGATTTGATTATTTTTTTGCATTTTTTTCAACAAAAACATGTCTAAAAACTTCATCAGGTGTTAAAACAAGAGCAGCTTTACTTCTTGTGAGAACAAGCTCTGATATAGGATGAGATCTTGAGAAATGAGTTATATAATTTGTTTTGTTTTGCTTTTGATTGCATTAACAAAGTCTCATGACTTAGGTTGTGAGTTTGGTAGGTTAACCCGGGTTGATTTTTTGTTCTTTTTAATTTTATCATTCAACATAGTGTTGATTAAGAATTGAACATCATAATTTGTATTGATTTTTTTTTATTGGGGTTATCATGGTCTTAAGATTAGAACTGCAGATTTGACAAATTAACCCGTGTCAATCTAATATGCTGTCATCTCAATATTTTTAAAAACAAAATCAACATAATTTTTTTAGTCAAACTATGTTTTTATATAACAATCTTAATTACAAAAATGAACCACGTATCCATAATCATGGAAAAGTCGTGATTTGTATTTAATAATAATAGTCAACCAAATTAAACTAAACACACTCTTATTATTTAAGATTCCACCGTAATTTCTACTGAAATATCGATTGACTTTCTCCTATTCTAGAAAATATCAAGTTATCAACCGAGACTCGTATCGATTTAATTCACATTTCTATTTCAATCAAATCTTCCTAGATGTCAACACATATAAATCATATTCATCGTATTGCAATTATCCATGTAACAATGTTCAATAATATACTATAAAAAATTAAAGGAAAATGTAAACATTCATATCCATGTTAAATTATAACTTTTGCAAGGAAAATTAAGAATTCATAAGTTAGTAATCAAACTTTTAACATCAATGCTACATGATTAAAATGAATTACATTACAACTCTAAAATATACAAAGTAACCCTAGTCTATATTATCCAAAAGTCTGATAGCATATAATTATGAAAATTCTGAAAACACAACATTCAAGTACAAACATTTTAAAATTTAATAATAATTAGCATACAAAGAGAGTGTTACTAAGTCTATTTTCCTACATGTTCACTAAAAATAAGACAACGAATACCATATATTTATTCTCCTTTACTTATTTTTCATATTAACGCCATTTTGATAAAAATCATTTTCATCCTTTACCATACATTTATTCTCCTTACAACACAGGTTAATCTTTTTCATTTGTTTCTTAATTAATCTTTCATGGCCCATTTATTCTCAACCGGGCTTTTATCCCATTTATTCTCGGACTAGGCTTACAGCCCAATCGGCCCAGCAGGGAGTGAATTAATTCACTCCCCCCGCATGCAAAGAAGAAGACGATGAATAGTGATTTTTTGGAGTGTGATGAATGGCATACCTGTTAACACGTTTGGGTAGAGGAGGTCTAGGTGGTTCTTCCGATTGTGGTGGCGTCGGAAATGGTGGCCTGTGGTGGCCGAAGTGGGCATTGAAAGGTGACGAGGCTGTGTTGCTATGACAGTGGTTGTTGCTTCTGCCTTCGCCTGAGATGGTGTCTGGGCTGCTGTCGTGGAGGGGAGGATGCCGACGGTGATGGGGTGGTGCAAGGTGGTCGGAGATGGTGGCCTGAGGAGGAGAGAGAGAGCCACTGGAGTGCCTGATTTTAGTGAGAGAGAGTCGGTTGAAATGAGAGATTAGGGAGAGGAAAGGAGTTGACAACACGGGGGGATGGTGAAGAAGATTTCTTGCATTTTTCACGTAATTTTTACCTCTTGATTCTCTCTTCTTCGATCGTTCCCTGCTTCCTCTTCACTGTCTTTTTATTATAGCAGGGGAGGACAACCCTTCGGCGGTCCATGGCATGCAGCGAGGGGTGTGTTATTCAAGGATTAAGGCAACTATACACCTAAGGGGGGGAATTAGGTGTAAATACAATAATTATAGCAATTCTAAAATCAATTACTTTAAAGTAAAGAGATAAGAGAGAGAGATTGCTAACTCGGTTTTTAACGTGGTTCGGCAAGCCTACGTCCACGATTCAAGTACAAATCCGTACTTGAGTATTGTACTCTCTTACTAGTCCAAGTAACAAGATTACAAATCTCGCTTGATGAATCCACACCAAGACTTTTACACCACTTGAAAATATGCCCTCTTCAAGATTTTCCTTCTTCCCACTTGAAGATGTACCCTCTTCAAGATTTTTCCTTGGTGATGTTCCCTCACCAATATCAAGAGTTTTATACTCAACTCTCAAGAGTATTACAATGATTGTTTTTGTAAAACAACAATACACTCTTAATAGTGTAGATATTACAAATGAAGATCTATGATCTCTTTATCTCACTTGATAACACTTAGAATATTTGAAGGTGTTTAAGTGTAGTGAGAATGAGAAATACTCTTTGTGTTAAGATATGAAGATTTAAACACAAATATGAGTATTAATGAGGATTGATGATATGAAGGTGTTTTTGCACTCTAATTGCCTCAATATAAGATATGAAAGTTATGTGTACTTAGTTTTGCAATTAGGAGGCCTGTTTATCAGTTTCTAAAAGAAACTAGCCGTTTTAATGCAACTGTCATATCAAGCGGTCGACCGGTTCACAACGGACAAATCAAGTGGTCGACCGGTTCAGTTCAAAAGACAATTTGTCTTCAAGCGGTCGACCGGTTCACAACGGATAACCCAAGCGGTCGACCGGTTCGGCTCGAAAGACATTTTGTCTTCAAGCGGTCGACCGGTTCACAACGGATACACCAAGCGGTCGACCGGTTCAGCTCAAAAGACAATTTGTCTTCAAGCGGTCGACCGGTTCACTTGGTATACACCAAGCGGTCGACCGGTTCATGCAGAAAGGCAATTGTGACAAATTATCTTTTCTGAATTTTTGAACCGATTGATTATGACTTAATCCTATAATCATCAAATCCTTTTAATGCATGCAATGTGAAGTGTGTGAGTTCATTTTAAGTTGTGCTATCAAGTTAGAAATTGTGATTTACATAATTAAAGCACTAAAATGAAAACTTCTTCTTTGTCTTCACTTGCTTGCATCTTGGACTTCTTGGAATGATTTCTTCGTGTACTCCATTATGCTTGTTGATGTATTCTTTGTATAATACCTGTTTATCGCTTAATCTCATCAAAGCATATTATTAGTCCATTTTCTTTTTATTGTTATCATCAAAATATATAAAACATATAAGTGTGACATTATATGTCAACAGGGTGCTGCCGCTACATTGCCCAGCAGCTCCAATGGCGTGCCTGGCACTGTTCAGGTGACTGAAAAGGGCAGACATGCCTGCAAGCTTGCAATGATGGGAAGGTAAAAATATAATTTGGTCCTTTGGTTTACAACTGCTCTAATTGCACCCTTAATTTGTTTTGAATTTTTAATTTTCTGCAATTGTATCCCTGTCAGAATTTTGAGAGGAACCTTAGCTTTGTGTGCCATTTTTATTATGGTCTTTGGTATCTGATTTGGGCAATTTAACCCCCAATTGACCATTAGACTCTCAATTCATTCAATTTGGTCCCCAATTTCGCATAATTGGCTTGTAAAAATTCAAATTGGTCTCCGAAAATTCCAATCTCATCAATTGAACCCAAATTAAATTCAAGAACTTGATTTATCATTGACTAAGCCCTCAATAAAATTAGTTTGATCAATTTAAAGTATAATTAAGCCCTTGTACTTAATAAAATTCTTCAATTGGACCCTAAATTAATTCTCAAACATAATTACACTTTTAAATTTGCCAGCGATTAAATCGAATTGGCCCAATCGAATATAATTATATCTTTCGACTTAAATTTTATACAGGTTTGCCTAATAATAAATTACTTTAGCCTTGAATCTTCATTGGCCTTCATTTCTGGGCACAAAAAAGGTAGGCTCGAGCTCCAAAAAATATCTAAAATTTTCACCTTGATCTTCCTATTGACCCCGACCCCGACCCCTTTTATTTTATTTTTGGGTTGGTTTGGGGAATAACCCAAAATTAGGTTATGACAGTTGCCCACTTCTTTACAATGCTTACGACTAAAGTCTTGTAAAAGACATTAAATAGTAAGTGTTTGTAAAGAACAAAAAAATAAAGATGGTCACAATGTAATGGGTGACCAACCCAAATGAGAATAGCTAAGATGGTCTCAGTGTAACGAGTGACCTACCCGGGTTAAATTGGTTAAGATGGTCTCATTATGCTTAGTGACCTCCCTGGGTTAAATTGGTAAAGATTGTCTCATTATGCTGGTGACCTACCCTAGTTAGAATAGTTAAGATGACCTCATTATACCGGGTGACCTCCCCGAGTTAGATGGTTAAGATGGTCTCATTATGCTGGGTGACCTACCCTGGTTAGAATAGTTAAGATGGTCTCATTATGCTGGGTAACCTACCTAGGTTGGATGGTTAAGATGGTCTCATTATGTTAGGTGATCTACCCTGGTTAAAATAGTTAAGATGGTCTCATTGTGCATGGTGACCTACCCGGGTTCGGTTAAGATGGTCTCCGTATGATGTATGAACTACCCGGGTTAGATTGGTTAAGATGGTCTCATTATGACGGCTAACTTACCCGGGTGGAAGATAGAGATGGTGAGGGTAGTCTCATTATACTAGGTGACCTACACATCTCTAGGAACGAAGCAGCATCGTTCCTCAATTCATCTTCAGTGATTTTGTTGACCTACGATTCTGTTTCTTCATATTTTCCAAAACTTGGAATTACATTGGCTTTCGCCACAACATTCCTGTCAGGTTAGTGTTATGACAATATAACATGCATGCTTTTGTTACCTCTTTTGGAAACATAGGTCTCCTTGTTTGTTGTAGTCTTCCTTGAGCATTTGATTGATTTGACATAGAATGTACTCTACGCGCTATCCTTATATTTTTAACGCTCGGTGAAGAGATCATTGGTTTCTCATGGGGCCCTTTCTTGGTCCATTGAAGTTTTTCCTTTATTATACTTTTATCAATGTTTAAATTACCCTTTCCATGAGAACTCAAAAATATTTTTTTCTTAAAGAATAACATAACATATGGATTCGTTCATGCAAATTGAAACTTTTAATGCAAATCACCATTTTTAAACAATTCTTGTGGATGGTGTTTCAAAAGTTTTATTATGGTACCCCTTTGGGCACTGGTTCACTATTGTCCCCTATGTGCGTTTTTTGCCCCTAGTGAGGTGTTTAAGTAAAATAAATAAATAATAAAAATAAATATTTATGAGATCATGCGCTTTGTGAAGAAAAAGTTTTCTTGTAATGAGAATCCATGGCT
This sequence comes from Salix exigua, assembly GCA_032356905.1. Lineage (NCBI taxonomy): Eukaryota > Viridiplantae > Streptophyta > Magnoliopsida > Malpighiales > Salicaceae > Salix > Salix exigua. The sequence goes on along the minus strand of CM063594.1, from coordinate 13,985,820 downwards.
GAATTTTATTGTAGTAGCTGGGAGCTTACAACATATATCAAGCATAATATTTCCTTATAGAGTCAGAATTCATTGGTCTAAGTAGATCTTCTCCATCTGTTCTATATAGTAACAGAGCTCCTTCCGAGAATGCTTTCTTCACCACATAAGGGCCTTCGTAGTTTGGGGTCCATTTACTTTGAGCTTCCCCTGGTAAAGGCAGTATTTTCTTCAATACCAGATCTCCTTCTTAGAATTTCCGTGGTCGGACTTTCTTGACAAATTATAGCTAACCTCTTTTCGCCGATCAAATTCAATTATTCATATCTAACTTTTACCCATTCTGCCTCTTGTAGTTCAGAGTCTATCAATACTTTTAATGATGGGATGTCCACTTCTAAAGGCATCATCGCCTCCATTCCATACATCAACATGTATAGGGTGGCTTCTGTTGAGGTCAGAACTGCGGTACAGTATGCATGAAGGGAAAATGACAACATTTCCTGCCAATACTTGTAGGTGACTACCGTCTTCTAAATTATCTTCTTGACATTCTTATTAGCAACTTCAAACGCACAAATCATCTGTGGTCTATACGACGAGGAATTGGAATGCTTGATCTTCCATTTAGCGCATAGTTCTATTATTAATTTTCCATTGAAGTTCTGAGCATTATCAGTTATGATCTTTTTCGGTGGTCCGTATCGATATATCAAATCTCTTTCAACAAATTTTTTCACCGCCTTTTACATTACATGAGCAAATGACCTGACTTCTACCCATTTTGTAAAATAGTCGATAGCCACGAGAATAAACATATGACCATTGCTAGCGTTTGGGTTGATAGGCCCAATCACATCAATTCCCCACATTGCAAAAGTTCATGGAGATATCAAGTTAAATAAAGGAGTTAGAGGGGCATTGATTTTGTCACTATAGACCTGACACTTATGACATTTGCCGACGTGGTCAATGCAATCCTTCTCTAATGTCATCCAAAAATAACCAGCTCTTTTTATTTTCCTAGCCATCATATGCCCACTAGCATGGGTTGAGCAAATCCCTTTATGGACTTCCCGTAACGCGTCTCTGACTTCAGCTTCATCTAGACATCTTAGCAAAGTCCCGTTAGATGTTTTCTTGTACAAAATCTCCCCATCAAGATAAAAATCTATTGCCAACATCCTCAAGGTCTTCTTTTTTATTTTGGATGCCCCCATGGGATAAGCCTGGTTTTGGATGAAATTCTTGATATCGTAGTACCAAGGGTTTCCATTTATTTCTCCTTCAACTGAGCAGAAATGAGCTGGGTTATTTCTTATATTTCCTTAGTCTTTCAAACAATTTCTTCAATATTTGGACATGATTCTCTCCTTCTCCAGATTAGCAATCATGTCATCCACATATACTTCAATCTCTTTGTGCATTATGTCATGAAATAAATGTACCATAGCCCTTTGGTAATACCAATATTTGGATCCAAATTAACCATGAGATTTGATGCCTTTCTATTGTAAGGTTGTCCCTATGTTCAAACATGGGTGAAAGAAAAGGAGGTTGGAGATGATGTGGTTTCTTGAGACAGAGAGAGAGAGGATTGGGTGGGTGTAGGAAGAAGATAAAGGGAGAGGTAGGAGGCAGGTGGTCAAGGGGTCAAAGCTACAACAGAAAGGCGATGAAAACTTAAAAGAAAAATGATTTAATTTATTTATGCATTTTTCAGGATGACTTTAAGGTAAATAAGAAAAAAATGATATGTGATTGTCGTTCCCAACCCAATGTGTTTCGGTATTTGAGCGTGTCCCCTGTACGTGTCCTTCACTCATAAAGAGAGAGGGTGCCACTCCCAACATGTAATTAAATTTAAGAGAAAAAAAAACACAAGTTTTTCAGAAAAAAAATACTTTACTGTTTTAATATTTACTACAAAAAGAAAAATCAATAATTATACTCATAAATTAGCTATTTTTTAAGGGTACATAAATTTTTAACCTCTAAATTTATGGGCTTTTCAAATCTCCACTCTAATTTGTGAAGTGTTTAAATAAAAACATTAGCAAAGTTAAAGAGATGATTTTGTTTTTATGATTAAGGATATTACCATATTGATTTTCAATTGCTAAGGTTTTGTTGTATTATGCTATTGATGGTTTACTTATAATATCCACGACTTTAGTGTGAGTGAATATTCAACTACAATACTTTTCAACTTTGATGTTGGTGAATTTAACGTGTCGAAAATGTATGATGTTTTTGACCTTGGTGATAGTAAATATTCGACCAAAATTACTTCTAACTCTAGCATTGATAAGTATTATATGAAGAAAGGTATGATGTTCCACACACCGCTTTTTGGTGACCAAATAAGTTATTCTACCATTTCATTAGAAGTGTCGCCTCTCCTTTTTCCTTTTGATGCAATATGTGATGATGGTTGATGAGTGGTTTGTCGTTGGTTGTGGTTACTTTTTTTCTTCCTTTTTTTATCTCTTTCAAAAAAAATTCATACATGTCCTCTTTTCTTTTGATTTTTCAAGTTTTATTGTTATATTTCAGATTGCTTATTTTGGTCCTTGGCTCTTTTAGAACAGTTTTTGATGTTTTCGATAAATTTTCATATTTTTTTCAATTTGGTACTTATTTTTTTAATGATTTCTTTTTTTTCCATGGCTCTTTTGTTAGAGTTTTGTTGTTTTCAATTTCATCATTACAACAAAGTTTTTGTTTTTGTTTTTAATTTAACCCTTATTCTTTTGGTTTTTCTTTCCTTTATTTGAAGTTCTTTTCTTTTAAGTTTAACAACCCTCCAATTTTTTTATGCTCTCTAATTATGTTTTTTTTTTAATTTTTTCCCTTAGTCTTATAATGATATTTTTTGTATGATAATTTTTTTCTTGATTTTAATATTTATTTTGTTGAAGATTGGGCTTCATGGTTTTTTTAGATGACAATTTACCTTGGATGCAGATTACTCTGCCATGAATGGAAACCAAGGGAAGAAGTATTTCATGATTTCATGAATGAAGTGGTATTAGAAACTTATTATTGAGAGAAAACTTCATTGGGTTAAAACTACTTACAACCACCTCAATGGGGACCCATCTCATGACCATTTGAACAAAGTTTTGCACCTAATAATTTTGGATCGGCCTACAATTATACTGGACAATCTTTTTTGCCTCCTAATCAAATATGTGAATGCACCTCTATTAAAACCCTTTTTATTGTAGGCAAGAGTATGATAATTATATATATATATATATGGAGGGGACTCCCACAAGAGATCTTGGATCCTTAAAATCAATTGCTAGTATGAGAGTGTAGCGTGATGACAAGAGAATTTGCAGTTTACACATCATGTCTCGAGTTCGATTTAGGACGTTCATCCTTTATAAGAGTCTAAGATAGTTGGGATTTAACTCACTCACTGGAACTACAAAAGATATTTCCCAGGAAATGAAATTTACTTGCATCAAATTTTTTTTTTTACCATTATATGATGTATCTAGTGATTCATAACAAACTAGGTTCTAATTAATTTGGGTAGCTATCGAGTATAGTAATGATCATTGTGTTGTTTTCCCTTGGTTTTCTATTTTATTTAGAGTTAGCCTTGAATCGCTTATTGTCATAAATTGGACTTCACATGATACCTTAAAAAAGAAAAATGGTGTTCTATCATGGATCCACAATAAATAATTAAATAAACAAGAAGCTGCATCTCTCGGGACTCGCCTATGTAAATAAATAGCACTGTTGACAAAAAAAGATTATATATATTTTTTAAATATTTAATAATTATAATAATAAAATATAATTAATAATTCAAGTAAATTAGACACTTGTTTTTTTATTCTCCCATCAAACTACTTGTAATTTCACCACGAACTATAAATCCATACGTAAAGGCCTCTACGATCCCGAACAACATATAGTAAAATATCATCTGAAACAAAATTAGGATTAGGAGATACAAATTATATTGTGATCTCCTTCTAATATATTTATTTATTATAATTAATTTTTAGATTATTTGAATATGAAAAATATATTTTTTATAAGAAAATATATATATATTCCGCCCCCAGCCCAACCCCTAGATTGCAATGCACGGAAGCAACAAGTTGATACTTTTTGTGAAACTCGTTTTCTACAGTGAAGTAAGTGTTGAAATTTACTGGATTAAGGCAACTATGCACCTAAAGGCGGAATTGGTGCAAATACAATAAATATAGCAATTCTAAAATTAATTACTTTAAAGTAAAAAGATAAGGGAGAAAGATTGCTAACTCGGGTTTTTAACGTGGTTCGGCAAGCCTACGTCCACGACTCAAGTACCAACCCGTACTTGAGTATTGTACTCTCTTACTAAACCAAGTAACAAGATTACAATTTTCACTTGATGAATCCACACCAAGACTTTACACCACTTGAAGATATGCCCTCTTCAAGATTTTCCTTTCCACTTGAAGATGTCCCTCTTCAAGATTTTCCTTTCCCACTTGAAGATGTACCCTCTTCAAGATTTTTCCTTGGTGATGTTCCTCACCAATACCAAGAGTTTTATACTCAACTCTCAAGAGTTTCACAATGGTTGTTTTAGTAAAACAACAATACACTCTTAATAGTGTGGATATTGCAAATGAAGATCTATGATCTCTTTCTCTCACTTAATAGCACTTAAGATATTTGAAAGTGTTTAAGTGTAGTGAGAATGAGAAATACTCTTTGTGTTAAGATATGAAGGTTTAAAACACAAATATGAGTATTAATGAGGATTGATGATATGAAGGTGTTTATGCACTTCTAATTGCCTCAATATAAGATATGAAAGTTCTATATATTAGTTTTGCAATTAAGAGGCCTATTTATAAGTTTCTAAAAGAAACTAGCCGTTTCTAGTCGTTTTAGTGCAACTCCCATATCAAGCGGTCGACCGGTTCACAACGGACAAAACCAAGCGGTCGACCGGTTCACAACGGATAAAATAATTTGTCTTCCAAGCGGTCGACCGGTTCACAACGGATACCTAAAGCGGTCGACCGGTTCATGCAGAAATCTATTTTGACAAATTATCTTTTCTGAATTTCTTGAACCGATTGATTATGACTTAAACCTTTTAATCATCAAATCCTTTTAATGCATGCACTGTGAAGTGTGTGAGTTCATTTTAATTTGTGCTATCAAGGTAGAAATAGAGATTTACATAAAGCACTAAAATGAACACTTATTCTAAGTCTTCACTTGCTTGCATCTTAGACTTCTTGGAGTGATTTCTTCTTGAACTCCATTATGCTTGTTGATGTATTCTTTGAATAATACCTGCTTATAGCTTAATCTCATCCAAGCATATTATTAGCCCATTTTCTTTTATTGTTATCATCAAAATATATAAAGCATACAAAGTATGACATTATATGTCAACGATGAAGGTGGGTCCCATAGTTAAATTTTTGCGTTTCAAAATTAACCGAACATCTAAACCCTCAATTTTTTTGCAACTTCCGGTTGGACCACAATCCCAAACACCATGTAAGCCTCATCAACAGAAGTAGCTTTTTGTTATGATGTGCCTGGAAAATGGTTGGCACACTCACTACACTATGACAAGAACTGGAGTTGAAATACAGTAGACCTCTTAAAAATGGTAAGCTAAAATGGTCAGTTCAAGTCACATAGTAGCCAACCAAATTCACATTAGATCTTTACCATATAATTAGTCTCATGCTATCGTTAAAGCATCTCCAACTAGTAAGCCATCTGAGAAGGCAAACTTAAAAAAATATTTTTTTTGGTTTTTGTTCTTACTTTTATCTACTATCTACTCTAAATTACTTTTCTCATGTTTGAGTGCTATTTCTAGCTCTTCAACCAAAAAGTGAAAACATTAAAATAAGTAAAAATATATGTTGCTGATGCTAATTAAAATAGCTTTATGCTCTTTTCTCTTTGCTGGCAGTTTGCCAATCCCAGGCCTAGCTCTCCTAGAGAATCAATAAACACAAATGGTAGGTCGAGCATGTTCATGGGTTTCTTGATTTGTCGAATTGATAAATTAGGAATTTTTTTGGTCAGTTAGCTTAATTAAATGCTTTAAATTTATTGTTTAGGGATGTTGTGCATTTATTCGTAATTTGTATGTTGATAATAATGTTATTTTCCTTGTATGAAATAGATATTTTTATAAGTTTATTAATACTCTAAGTTTCATAGAATATGAGAACTATAATTTATTAATATTGTATTTCAAATTTAAAATACTACCGGTATATTATTGTAAATTCATTTTTTATTTAAATATAATTAAAAAACAATAAATTTATTGTTGGACGGTTTTTTTAAAGCAATTATTTAGTTATATAACTTACTTCTATTAATTGTATAATTAATTACATAATTTAATTATACACAAAATAATTGCACTATATTTAAAATAATATAAAAAAGGGCTCTCCAAAATTACTTACCATTGGAATACAGATCAACAAAAAAGTCATATGTACAGTATTCAAAAAACCATTTTAGTGGCTCTTCAAAATAGCTTTTTCCATTGGACTTGCTCTTAGAGGCATAAAGCATAATAACGAGTTTCTTCTCGAACAAAATATTGAGAGTAAAAGAAAATGTAATACTTATCGCAAAAAAAAGGTAGAAAGGAGAAAAGCATAACCAAGTACAATGGTTGCAAGTTTCCTAATTGGTAAATTATATAGAGTGTATGCAAGAGATGTGTGACTTTACTAGTAAAACAATTACTCGTGAAGATGTCTACAAAGGAAACTTAAATGGTTATTTTTTTGTTTTCTGACAGTCATAAGAGTAATGTCCTATTTCTTGGCAAATCCAGCATTTGCATGTTTTCTTACGTTTTGGATAAACTTTCTTATGTCCTTTAGTAGTGGTTTTGTTGTGCTCTATCCTTCCTCTTGAAGGTCTTTTTTGTGTCCATTCCTTCCTTTGAAGAAACGTCTTCTGAATTGTCATTTACGACGTCCTTTTCCGAAGTAGTCCTGATAATTTTTTCTTTCTTTGTTTGCCGCTTCCATGACTTATTCTTCAATTTTCTTTTCCACTTTTTGAGTGATTTTGGCGTATTGCAGGCATACATAGTCCAAATTTATGGGTTTTTATGAATTTCTGATGGGTTTTTGATGGGTTTCTGGGTAGTGATGAATTTCTAGGTTTTTGATGAAGAGGAACTTCAGTGAACAAACAATTTCTAGGTTATTAGAATTCGAATTCGAATAACTTATGTATATTCCATTGATTTTAATTGATGTTACAATAGGATTTAAATAGAAAATATACAATACAATTCTAGCTATAATACAATCCATTTTTAGCTACTTACTAGAACAACTCCTATTTCTAGTAAAATACATGGATAACGACTTTTTTTAACAATTTTGATAATCCTTAAAGGAATCCTCTTATTTCAGCCAGGTCTTGATGAACTGCTGCTATGATTGTTGTAGAGGATTTCTCCATGAGTTCCTGCAACTGCCTTACCTGTCTGTTTGTAGCTGTTTGAAGTCTTTGGCTAAAGAGGGTATAAACCTATAAACTTCCTCAATTTCTGAACCTCCACTTATAATTTGTTATCAATACTCGTAACACGGTCTAATATTTGTTTTATTTTAGCCATGTCAAGGCTTTGTAATTTTTCTTGAAATTTGTCAAGACTAAATTCTGACAACTTCTGTTCAATGGAATTCAAATTCTTTTCCATTTGATCTATTTTTTGTTTCACCTCTTCCAATTGAGAATTATTGTTTTGGAGTAATGATTTTAATCCATTATCAGTCTCGGGAACATACCTTGTTGGTAGGAGTTCTACCGGTGTTTTGTGTAGACTGTTCATGATTCCCAGCTTCTGGCAAATATTGTGTAGCAGAATAAGTTGTTTCCAACTACATGATTGATGTTGTTTAGATGATTGATGCATCCTTCACTCTTTTGTCCTCCTGAATAGAAAAACCTCTGATTTGTACTTCTGGCAACATTCTGCCTATGTAACTCAACATATTTCTTACCAAAATATATGTGAGGGGAATCACTAAAAACACTCATCTTTAATCTAAAATAAGACTTAATGCTATTATTTTTCAAGAAACTTGTCTATGATTATTAGAAGGTGGAAGACCTTCAAATCTTGATGTTGTTCTAGCTATGGCCCTTTCTCTTAAAGGATCATAGTTAAAACTATAAGCAATTGGAACTTTTCTGCTAGAAGATCCTTGCTTTATGCTTATCCTAGAAGTGGTTTTCGAGTTAGATTTATAGCCCTGACATTTTGAAGAAGTTTAGTCTTTTGAAAGGGAACATTGGAGACTTTTCCAATTTCCTTGAAGATTCCATCAATAGATATCTTTTATTGATCTTTGAAGCTCATGTTGTGATGGCTATTACTCAAAGAATAACCAATTTTGTAAGTAACAAAGAAGACATCTATTGAAAGGGAACATTGGATACTTTTTTCCGATTTCCTTGAAGATTTCATCAATAGATATCTTTTATTAATCTTTGAAGCTCATGTTGTGATGGCTATTACTCAAAGAATAACCGATTTTGTAAGTAACAAAGAAGATGTCTAATGAAAGGGAACCCTGAAGACTTTTCCAATTTCCTTGAAGATTCCATCGATATATATCTTTTCTTGAGCTTTGAAGCTCATGTTGTGATGGCTATTAGTCAAAGAATAACAAATTTTGTATGAAAGAGCAGATATCTACTGAAAGGGAACATTGGATACTTTTTTCCGATTTCCTTGAAGATTCCATCAATAGATATCTTTTCTTGAGCTTTGAACCTCATGTTGTGATGGCTATTACTCAAAGAATAGCCACTTTTGTAAGTAACAGAGAAGATATCTATTGAAAGGTAACGTTGGAGACTTTTTCAATTTCCTTGAAGATTCCATCAATGGATATATTTTATTGATCTTTGAAGCTCATATTGTGATGGCTATTACTCAAAAAACAACCAATTTTATAAGTAACAGAGAAGATATCTATTAAAAGGGAACATTAGAGACTTTTCCAATTTCCTTGAAGATTCCATCTATAGATATCTTTTTGCGAGCTTTAAAGCTCATATTGTGATGGCTATTGCTCAAAGACTAACAAATTTTGTATGAAACAGAAAAGATATCTATTGAAAGGGAACATTGGAGACTTTTCCAATTTCCTTGAAGATTCTATGAACAAATATCTTTTCTTGAGCTTTGAAGGTCATGTTGTGATGGCTATTACTCATAGAATAACCATTTATGTAAGTAATAGAGAAGATATCTATTGAAAGGGAACGTTGGAGACTTTTTCAATTTCCTTGAAGATTCCATCAATAGATATCTTTTATTGATCTTTGAAGCTCATATTGTGATGGCTATTACTCAAAAAATAACCAATTTTATAACTAACACAGAAGATATCTATTAAAAGGGGACATTGGACATTTTTCCAACTTGAAGGTTCCATCAATAGATATCTTTTATTGATCTATGAAGCTTATGCTGTGATGACTATTACTCAAAGAAGAACCAATTTTGTAAGTAATAGAGAAGGGCATATCACCTTCCTCCATAAAGTCACTTGTTTTGAATTCTTGTGCTAAACATAGCATTGCATTGACATTTTTGGTGTTTAGAGGAACTCCAATTTGTGGGCTAGTTACAAATAGTAGCTTTATGTATGCTAAGTTGCCTTGTATTCCATCAAAGATGGCATCTTGGGGATGTGTTAATCTATTATCTAATAAAGCTAATTTGATCGGGGAGTAAATACCTGCTCTGAAGGTTGCTTTCAGCATGATCTTGATTGTTTCTATATGAATATAGTTGATGGTTTTAGAAACTTCAGGTCTAATCTTAGAAAACTTCATATTGATCTCATCGGTGAGGAGGATAAGGGGAGTCTTTTTCATTCCTCTTATGTGTTTAATATCCAGAGGATATTCTCTTGTACTGATAAATAGATTTTAATATTTAATTTGTTGAAGATTCGGTTTCATGGTATTTTTAGATGACAAAAAAAATTGGTTAAAAGAATTGGTCCATTATCTGTTTTTGCACAACGACAAATAATACAGATGTTTTTAGCATTTCTAAAGAATTACACAAATCAATAGAGATATCACACAGTAAATTGACCCATTTTAGTTTTTTAAGGGTGTGCTCGGTATTACTTTTGCTTTTATGGTTGAGGTTTTAAAAAAACAGTTTCATTAAAAGCACTTTAGATTATTTTAATATTAAAAATATATATTTTTTAAGGAAATATAATAACTTATTTATATATATAATATATAACATATATATCCCCCCAGCCCAACCCCTAGATTGCAATGCACAAAAAGCAACAAATTGCTTCTTTTCATGAAACTCGATTTACAATGAAATAGGGTGGGTCTCATGGTTAAATTTTTGCTGCTCAAAATTAACCAAACATCAAAATCCTCATTTTTTTGCAACCTCCGGTTGCACCACAATCTCAAACACCCTCTAAGCCTCATCATCAGAAGTAGTTTTTTTTTATGATGCGCCTGGAAAATGGTTGGAACATTCACTGGACTATGACTAGAACTGAAGTTGAAATACAGTAGACCAATTAAAAGTGTTAATCTACAATGGTTAGTTCAATTCACAGAGTAGCCAACCAAATTCACATTAGATCTTTACCGTATAATTAGTCTCCCACTATCATTAAAGCATCTCCAACTGGTAAGCCATCTGAGAAGGCAAACTTAAGAATTTATTAGTTATCAACTCTAAATGGCTCCTCTTATTTTCAGGTGCTATTTCTAGCTCTTCAACCAAAAAACCAAAACATTAAAATAAGTAAAAATATTTGTTGTTGAAGCCAATTAAAATAGCTTTCTACTCTTTTCTCCTCCCTTGCAGTTTGCCAATCACAGGAACACAAATGGCAGGTCCAACATGTTCATGGGTTTCTTGATCAGTCGAAATGCGATGATATTGGTAGTGATGGAGAAGTAACCAGTGGAGGTGGTGGAGGAGGAGGAGGCGATGGTGATGCTGGTGACGATGAAGAAGCTGGTGGATTTTGTGTTCTTTGTGTTGTTGTTTCTAATTTTTGTAAACATGGAAGGTAATGTCTTTGATTTTCGCAGGGAGGGAGGTAGTGTGTGTGTGGGGCGGCGTAGCAGAGGGAGAAGATTGTGTGTGTTTCTAATGGAGGGGAGTAAACGTGTAAAACCTCTAGGCAAAAAATCATAAATTGACTAGTTTTATGTAAAACAAAAAAAAAGAGAGGATTTCAAAATGATAAGATATGATTTATTATAAATATAATATGACTCTTAATCTAAATGTTGTATTTATGTAGTTTAAAGGCTTATATGTAGTTAATTAACATTTATTACGTTTAATGATGAATTTGTTTAACTTTTGAGTTGTTTTGGTTTGTACATTTATGTTGATTTACTAATTGATATTATGAGACTTGCATATATTGATAAATATAAATATTGAGTTATTGTTTGATTAATGGAATGTGATCTAGGATGACTGGATCAAGATGGAAGTCATAATGACATATAATAGAAGTGTTGTCGATAACTTGATACCAACAAAAAATAGAGCAAACTTTGCAGAAATTTAAAAACAAATCCCATAATTTTAGACATATTACTCAATACTTGACATTGGTAAAGAAATATTGGGAAAATTCATGATATTATAATTTAAGGGTGTTACATTTTGGTATCAAAGCCAGGTTAAAGTTCAGGAGACCATTATTAATGAAAAAGAATATTATTTCAGGATGGTGCGTACACGACCAAAAGCCAAAGCTGACTCGTCATCCATGAGGGACAAATGTCTAGTTGAGACTGGAGATAAAGGACTAGAGAGAGATCCTCTGGTAGATACAACATCTTTTGTGCCAGCCGGGTCGGTGCAATCCAGAAAAGGAGAGGCATCAGGACTACGAGATAAGCGAAGGATATTTGATGGAGATGGGCATGGGACTCAGCCCCCACCAATAGTAGCGCCTGCAGTAGCCCCCGCAGCATCCCCTGGGGTAGCACCTCCACCATATCTAGATCCAGTTTATTTTGCACAATTGGTTCGTGCAGTGATGACAGAGATGGCGGGACCATTGAGTACTACCCATAGGGATAATGTGGTCATCTTAGTTTGATGGGTAAAGAGTCTGAGAGATTTAGGTTGTGAGGCATTTATGGGAGAGGAGGATGCTGAGATAGCTGGGTGATGCTTATGAAAGATAGAGAGGTCTATGGATCAAATTCCAGTACCAGTAGAGCTCCGAGTGGATTGTGCTACTTAGTTATTATCGGATAGAGCCCAAACATAGTGGGATATTGTGAAAGAGAGACGGGTTGCTGAGATGCTTAGATTGAGGGGTTTCAGGACAGAGTTTGAGAGCTAGTATTATTCCTGACAGCATCGAAAGATCAAAGAACAAGATTTCTTGGCTCTTACACAGGGAGATATGACAGTATTGGAATATGAGAGGCGGTTTCAAGACCTCTCTATGTTTGCTTCTGTTAATTTACCGACTGAGCAACATCGAATCAAGAGACTCCGAGATGGACTTCGACAGGAGTTGAGGGTGGGATCGGCTGTCTTGAGGCCGTGGCAGTCGCAGGGCGACGGGAAGGTGATGGACAGGGTACTATAGGAACAGAAAAGCGTAAGGAGCCTACATCATTTACAGGGAGACCTCCATTTCCAAAAAGAGAAACGAAGGACATTTTGGCTAGTTTAGTTTGAAGGGAGGAAATCTTGGATCAGGCGGTACATCGAGTAGACCTATGTAGAGCTCACAGGGAGGGTGGTCACGATCGTAAACTAGTTTACCAAGAGGAGTCGCAGAGGGCTCCAGGATGACTACTTATCGCCTGTGTGAGATGCGAGCATAAACATCCTGGAGATTGTTCGGCCACATCTGGCAGATGTTATATATGTAGACAGGAACATAGATGAAGGGATTGCCCCTATCTAGATGTTTCATGTTATTATTGTGGAGAGTCGGGGCATCATAGGATGGAGTGTCCTCAGGGACTATGGGGTAGACACAAAGATAAGATTTTTCAGGACAGAGATAGCAGCGGTCTGTGACCATGGACAGGCTGAGTCAAGGTAGTCAAAATCGAGATTTTGACACGAATCGGAAAGGGCTCCGAAAACTCGAATTGAAGATCGGATCGTAAAATCGTACCCGAATATATCCATACAAAAATCGTAAAATCACAGCTAAAATCGTGTGAGAAGAAAAATCGTAAAATAATATGTAAAATATTTCTGAATACAAAATAATATAATTATGGACATAAAACTTAATTAGTTTAGGTTCATACATGATGTAAAATAACTTCAAAACACATTACAAAATAATTATGTCCCTAAAAGTTCATAAGTTAAAAACTAACAAATTTAAAATAAATCTTCAGCTCGCATACAAGTAATTGTATATTTTTTTATAATTGTTGTATTTAAAATTCATTAATGTTATTTATTATCTTAAATTAATAGATTTTTTTTTTAAATTATTTTTTATACTAACTATTTTTTATGCTAATTATTATTATTATTATTAATAAAAATATTATAACCCCTCCCCCGTATATATTATTATTAATAATAATTTATAACAAGTGAACCCCCCATAAAGTTAGTATAAAAGTAAAACTTTTACTAACCCTAAATGGCTAAATCTCTTCTTCTTCACGCCGCCGCCCACCTCATCCATCATCTCCCTCAGGCCTCATCCATTTCTAAGCCTAAACTGCTTCAGTTCTCCTCGCATTCCCAAGACAAAATAGAAGCAGCAAGTCTATCCTCTCCTTCTCTTGCCTAAGTTCTTTCTTTTGTTCTTGTTTCTTTGCTATGCTTGCTTTACAAATTCTTTGACGACTGCGAGGATTCCAGTTTACGGTTTTGTGAAAATTGAGATTTCTCAAATGCAAAATTGAAATTGAAGAAAGCCCTTCGTCCCGTGTTGCACACAGTAGAATATCATGAACTCGTAAAATCGGACTGGATCGGTCTGATTTTACGAGTCAACCCGATTTTGATCGAGTTTGACCGGTTTCGGTTTTTCTTCCGGTCCAACCAAGTTTGCTGAGCCAACTCGCGAGTTTGACTACCATGGGCCGAGTTTTACTAAAACAGTAACTCTCCAAGATGAGGGTGGTAGGAGGGTAGAGTTTAGAGGAGAGAGGAACATCATACCAAATAGTATAATTTCGATCATGGCAGCTAGGAAAATATTAAGAAAGGGATGTACAACTTTTCTAACCTATGTAGTAGATTTGGAAAAGAAAGGAATAGAGTTGGATAAAATACCTGTAGTAAGAGAGTTTCCAGATGTATTTCCAAAGGAATTACTCGAGCTACCACCTGAGAGACAAGTAAAAGTTTTGATAGAAACATTGCCTAGAACTACACCAGTAGCTTAGGCACAAGAATTGGTGGAGTTGAAAATACAGTGTTGGATAAAAGGTTTATCCGCCCTAGTTTTTCACCTTGGGGGGCTCCTGTGTTATTTGTTAAAAAGAAAGATGGAACATTACGACTCTGTATAGATTACAAGCAGCTCAATAAAGTGACTGCAAAAAATAAGTACCATCTTCCATGAATTGATGATTTGTTTGATCAGTTAAAAGGGGCATGTGTATTTTCAAAAATAGACTTGAGGTCAGTGTATCATTAGGTGACGTTAAAGGAGAATGATATGCATAAAACAACTTTTAGAACTCATTACGGGCATTATGAGTTTGTGGTGATGCCTTTTGGATTAACTAATGCCCCAACAATATTTATGGATTTGATGAATCAGGTTTTTCTATCATATCTAGATAAGTTTGTAGTAGTATTTATTGATGATATACTAATATATTCTTCGCCATAAATGGAACATGCAAATCACTTGAGAGAAGTGTTAGAGACCTTGAGGAGAAATAAGTGTGAATTTTGGTTGAATGAAGTAGTATTTTTGGGTCATGTGATATCGGAGAAGGGTATCAGTGTGGATCCAAAGAAGATAGAAGCAGTATTGAGATAGGAAGACCTGCGAATGTGATTGAAATTCGTAGTTTTCTAGGCTTAGTTGGATATTATAGAAGATTTATAGAAGGATTTTCTACGATAGCCTCTCCAATGACTCGGCTAACTTGGAAGGAAGTTAAGTTTGAATGGTCAAAGGAGAGTGACACAAGTTTTCAAGAGTTAAAATCCAGGTTAACTTCATCCCAGTGTTGGGTAAAGAACAAGAGGGATTTTTAGTGTATATCAATGCTTCCAATAAAGGTTTGGGTTGTGTGCTTATGCAGCACGAAAAGGTAATCGCTTATGCATCCAGACAGTTAAAACCACATGAGGTGAACTATCCACTACATGATTTGGAGCTAGCAGCTGTGGTGTTTGCTTTGGAGTCATTATCTGTACAGAGTACAAGTATAAATTTTTATATATCATAAAAGTTTAAAATACTCGTTGTCACAAAAGGAATTGAATATGCGGTAGATGAGATGGATGGAGCTGATCAAAGATTATGATTGTATTATTGACTATCACCCGAGGAAAGCAAATGTGGTGGTAGATGCTCTCAGTCGAAAGAATAAAGCTTTTATTGGTGGCTTACTAGTGCGAGGTGATAAAGAACTCTTGGAACTTGGTGGGCTAAATGTACATTTGGATGTGACTTCAGGAGGAATGTTACTGGCAACGTTAGTGCTACAATCTGATATGAGAGAAAAGGTACGAAAAGTTCAAGGTGAAGATCCCGAAGTAAAGAAAGAATTGAATAATATAAAAGTCGACCAAGGCTCTTTATTTCGAGTGTCGAATGATGGGCTTGTAGTGATGGGGAAAAGAATATATTTACCTAATGACAAGGTTTTAAAAGGTGAAGTTTTAAAAGAAGCTCATGAGTTTAAATTAGCGATCCATACTCGTTGTCATAACTTGATACCAATAAAAAATAGAGGAAACTTTGCATAAATTTTAAAAAAAAATCCCATAATTTTAGACATATTACCCAATACTTGACATTGGTAAAGAAATGTTGTGACATTTCATGATATTATAATTTGAGGGCGTTACAAAACGGGTTCGGGGAGTAATTATAATAATAATATTAGTTAGCACTAAAAACATAATGCAAAATTGTTAAATTAGGAATTATTTTGGTCAGTTAACTTAATTACATGCTTTAAATTTACAATTATATTTATAAATTATTTAAATTTTGTATTTAGAGTTGTTGTGCATTTATTCATAATATATATGTTGATAATAATGTTATTTTCCTTGTATTTTATAAGTTTATTAATATTTTAATTTATTACTACTGTATTTCATATTTAAAATATTGCGGGTATATTATTTTAAATTCATTTTTTTATTTAAATATAATTCAAAAACAATAAATTTATTGTTGGAGGGTTTTTTTAAAAGCAATTATTTAGTTGTATAATTTATTCCTATTAATTGTACAATTAATTGCATAATTAAATTATATAAAAAATAATTGCATTATATTTAAAATAATATAAAAAATAGCTCTCCAAAATGACTTTTACCATTGGAGTACACATCAACAAAAAAACCTTATATACACTATTCAAAAAACTATTTTAGTGATTTGGCTCTTCAAAATAGCTTTTGCCAATGGACTTGCACCTAGAGGCATAAGGCATGATGACCAGTTTCTTCTAGAACAAAACATCCAGAGTAAAAGAAAAGGTAATACTTATCGCAAAAAAAGGGAGAGAGGAGAAAAGTATAACCAAGTACAATGCTTGCATGTTTCCTAGTTGGTATATTATAGAAAGTGTATGCAAGAGTTGTGTGACTTTACCAGTAAAACAATTACTTGTGAAGATGTCTACAAAGGAACTTTACTAGTGAAGATGTCTACAAAGAAACTTTAAATGGTTATTTTTTGTTTTAGGACACTCATGAGAGTAATGTACTATTTCTTGGCATCTCATTATTTAAAAAAGAAAATCATCTTAATTTTTGTTAGTCAAACTATGTTTTTATATAACAATCTTAACTACCAAAATGAACCACATATCCATAATCATGGAAAAGTCATGATTTTTTTAATAATAATAGTCAACCAAATTAAACTAAACACTCTTATTATTTAAGATTCCATCGTAATTTCTACTAAAATATCGATTGGGTTTCTCCTATACTAGAAGATATCAAGTTATCGACTAAAACTTGTATCAATTTAATTTACATTTCTAATTTTCAATTAAATCATCCTAGATCTCAACACATAAATCATATTCATCGTATTGCACTTATCCATGTGACAACGTTCAATAATATACTATAAAAATTTAAAGAAAAATGAAAACATTCATAGCCATATTAAATTATAACTTTTGAAAGGAAAATTTAGAATTCATAAGTTAGTAATCAAAATTTTAATAGCAACGCTACATGATTAAATTGAATTACATTACATCTCTAAAATATACAAAATAACTCTAGTCTATATTATCCAAAACTGGGATAGGATAAAATTATGCTTGGTGAAAATGAGAAATTTTTGAAAACACAACATTCAATTATAAATATTTTCAAATTTAATAATAATTAGCATACAAAGAGAGTGTTACAAAATCTATTTTCCTACATATTCACTAAAAATAAGACAGGTAATACCATACATTTATTTTTCTTTACTTATTTTTCATATTAACATCATTTTCATACAATCAAGTATCCATAACCTGGATAACTCCTTGAATGGTTAATCAAGAAGATATTGATATTAGCTCACTTATATCATTAACTACAATTTCTTTGTATATCCAATCAATAATTTCTTATTTTTTAAAAGGAAAATGTCGATGCCAAGGTATCCACCGTGACATCATCAACTTTCCTTGGTTTTCCTGAGAATAGCTAATTAAATTCATTTTTTTACCTATTATTCAAGTGATTATGTTGATGCTAAGGAACCATATTATCATTAGTTTCCTTTACTAGGATTGAGTATCAAATTTAAGTGAATATTGATATCATTAGCTTTTCAAATATTGAAATAACTAATCATATCCTTTATGATATTTTAACGTGTCATTCAATAATGTCAATATAAAAAAAAAAAACCCTCACAATCAACTTCTTCTTTCTTTAAATTCCAACAACAAAATTTATACACACTACCAAACTCACTATTATTTAAGCTCATTATTTTTTTTCTCCAATTATTATGAAATTCCATCGCTTACCCATATGTTTATGTTTAAAATAATACAATTAAATAGAACTTCCACCACACCAAACTTGACAAAACTCTTTTTTTTTCCCTTAATGTTGGTCGAAACATATAGAAAATATTATCCATTTAATAATTTCCTATAAATCTCACCTTAGACTTTAGTCATTTATAGTTTACAACTATTACCCTTTACATAATGCCAACATTTATGCTAATTTTTCATCTATGTTTTGTTAGGCTTTCATAATTTTTCTTAGGGCTATTGCTTTAAGGTTGCAATTTATACTTTTATGAAATAATTCTCCTAGAGAATCAATCAACACAAATGGCAGGTCCAACATGTTCATGGGTTTCTTGATCAGTCGAAATGAGATGATATTGGTGGTGATGGAGAAGGAACCAGTGGTGGTGGTGGACGAGGAGGGGATGGTGATGCTAGTGGTGGTGGTGAAGAAAGTGGTGGATTTTGTGTTCTTTGTGTTGTTGGATCTCATTTTTATGAACTTGGAAGGTAATGTCTTTGATTTTTGCAGGGAAGAAGGTAGTGTGTGTGGGGAGGTGCAACAAAGGGAGAAGATTGTGTGTGTTTCTAATGGAGGGGAGTAAACGGGTTTGGTGGGGGTAATTATAATAATAATAGTTAGCATAAAAAAATAATGTGAAAATGGTAAATTAGGAATTTTTTTGGTAAGTTAGCTTAATTACATGCTTTAAATTTACTATTATATTTATAAATTATTTAAATTTTATGTTTAGAGTTGTTGTGCATTTATTCGTAATTTGTATGTTGATAATAATGTTATTTTACTCATATTAAATAGATATTTTTATAAGTTTATTCATACTATAATTTATTAATATTGTATTTCAAATTTAAAATATTACAAGTATATTATTTTAAATTCATTTTTTTTATTTAAATATAATTAAAAAACAGTAAATTTATTGTTGGAGGATTTTTTTAAAGCAATTATATAGTTATATAACTTACTCCTATTACTTGTATAATTAATTGAATAACTAAATTTTATACAAAAGAATTGCATTATATTTAAAATAATATAAAAAAATAGCTCTCCAAAATGACTTTTACCATTGGAGTACACATCAACAAAAAAGCCATATATACATTATTCAAAAAACCATTTTAGGGATTTGGCTCTTCAAAATAGTTTTTGCCATTGGACTTGCTCTTAGAGGCATAAGGCATGATCACCGTTTTCTTCTCGAACAAAACATCCAGAGTAAGAGAAAAGGTAATACTTATCGCAAAAAAAGGGAGAGAGGAGAAAAGCATAACCAAGTACAAGGCTTGCAAGTTTCCTAATTGGTATCCTATATAAAGTGTATGCAAGAGCTATGTGACTTTACCAATAAAACAATTACTAGTGAAGATGTCTACAAAGAAACTTTAAATGGTTATACTTTAAATGGTTATTTTTTGTTTTAGGAAACTCATAAGAGTAATGTCCTATTTATTGGCAAATCCAACATTTGCATGTTTCCTTACCTTATAGATAAAACATACTTTTGTCTTTTTATAGTGGTAGTGTTGTGTTCTGTCCTTCCTCTTGAAGGTGTTTTTTGTGTCCTTTCCTTCTTTTGAAGAACGTCTTTTCAATTGTCATGTAGGACGTCCTTTTCCGAAGTAGTCCTGATAATTTTTTGTTTCTTTGTTTGCCATGTCCATGACTTTTTCTTCAATTTTCTTTTCAACTTTTTGAGTGATTTTTGCGTATGGCAACCATACATTGTCTCTAGACCTGAGAGTTGTATTATTGCAAAATAGTAACTCCGATGAATATGTTGTTAAAAAAATTAACTAAGATTACCTTTGTCGCACCCCAAAAATGGTTGGAGAGCGGCGTCGTGGCAACTTGTCCCCATGAGTGGGGGAGATTAAATGTCGAGGGATTATTTATTTTTTGTAACAAAGGAAGTCGCCACCTAGTATTACGGTTACTAGGAAACCTAGGACTGGTCTTTCAGAGATTCTAGGGTAAGAGACTGGTTGCGTAAAGGGAAGGTTTTAGCACCCCTAATACGCCCTACCTAAGGTAAGCTACTTGGTGTTTTTGTTTGTCTTATGATTGCTAAGATATTGAAAAATATATTTATATGTTGATGATATATTTTGAATAGCATTTGTTTATCTAAACTCTGAAACATGAATAATATGAATCACCGAAAAGTTTTTTTATATTTTTTTGAATATTGGCCAATACCCTTTGGATTTTACAAATATGTTGTAAAATCTCAAAATGCAAGAAATGATTTTTCCTTTGCAAAACTCCATGCTAAAATTCATTTTTTCTTCAAAACCAAAGACAATACATATTTTTTTTAAAAGAAAACAATTTTTAAAATATGCTAGTGTATCGGCCTTATGCAAGAAAAATAGCACATTTTTTTAGATTTTTTTTTGTATAAAAAAATCATTTTTTATATTTTTTTATATATATTTTTTTATTTTTTATTATTTATTTATTTATTTATTTACTGGGTGGGTCAAGTTGCCACTACACTGTTACTAATCTGGCGGCGACCAGTCTCTCAGTCGAGTCGCCGACCGCCATTCTTAGCGGGTCGGGCTCAAAGCCCAGACGTCTCCGGTCTAGGCCGTGGCCCCGACCCGACCCGGTTACCCTCAACAATAACCGGGTATTTTTTGCAGAAAAATGAAGATGATGTACAGTAAAATATGGATTTTTCAAGTACAACGAATGGAGATTCTGTTAATACCTTAGTGTAGAGGACGTCGAGGTGGTTCTTTTGGTCGTGACGGTATCGAGAATGGTGGTCTGAGCTCGCCGGAAAAAGGGGTGGAAGGTGACGTGGTTGTTGCTGCAACGGGAGTGCTGCTGCTGCTGGTTCGCCGGAGACGAAGGCTGAGCTGCTGGGGGTCCTGGGAAGATAATGGTGGTGAAAGGTGGTGGTTTTAGGTGGCCCAAGGTAATGGTTTAAACTGCCCCGAAATGTAGAGAGAGAGGAAGAAGCTTCGGGTTTTTTTAGAGAGAGAGAGAGAGGGAAACAAAGGCTGAAAGAGGGAGGGAGACAGAGGCTGAGAGAGATGACAGAGACGCTGAGGTTTGCAGGCGAGACGAAGGGTGGTCGACGGTGAACTTTGTTTTTCAACCGAGAGGGAGAGGGAGCACAAACGGCTGCTCTGTTTTTTTAAGATAGAGAGGGTCGAGAACAGAGTGAGCCAGGAATAAATCACTTTAGCTTTGGATCCGCATTTTTTATTTTTGGGCACAAAAAGGGTACAATCGAACTTTCAAAGAAGTCCAAAATTTTAACTTGATTTTCTTACCGACACTACCCCCCCATTTTTTTATTTATTTATTATATATATATATATATATATTCCTTTTTTTTCTTTTTTTTTCTTTTTTTGGCTTCTGGTCATGACCCAAAATTTGGGTTACAACAGTTGCCCCCTTCTTTACAATGCTTACGACTAAAGTCTTTATAAAAGACTTTAGCTTAGTAAGTGTTGTAAAGAAAAAAAATGGAGTTTATCTTATTGCGACGCGTGGCTTACCAGGGTCTTATTATGACGGGTGACCTACCCGAGTTAACAGTGTTAGAAGGGTCTCATTTTTCTGGGTGACCTACCCGTGTTAGAAGTTAGAAGGGTCTCATTTTTCTGGGTGACCTACCCGGTTAGAAATTAGAAGGGTCTCATTTTTCTGGGTGACCTACCCGTGTTAGAAGTTAGAAGGGTCTCATTTTTCTGGGTGACCTACCCGGTTAGAAGTTAGAAGGGTCTCATTTTTCTGGGTGACCTACCCGTGTTAGAATATGGAAGGGTCTCATTTTTACGGGTGACCTACCCGGATGGAGGATGGAAGGGTCTCATTTTTACGGGTGACCTACCCGGATGGAGGATGGAAGGGTCTCATTTTTATGGGTGACCTACCCGGATATCATGGTCTCATTTTTATGGGTGACCAACCCGGATATCATGGTCTCATTTTTATGGGTGATTGACCCGGCTAGCATGGTCTCATTTTTATGGGTGACCGACCTGGATATCATGGTCTCATTTTTATGGGTGACCGACTCGGCTATCATGGTCTCATTTTTATGGGTGACCGACCCGGCTAGCATGGTCTCATTTTTATGGGTGACCGACCCGGATATCATGGTCTCATTTTTATGGGTGACCGACCCGGCTCGAGGA
This sequence comes from Salix exigua, assembly GCA_032356905.1. Taxonomy (NCBI): domain Eukaryota; kingdom Viridiplantae; phylum Streptophyta; class Magnoliopsida; order Malpighiales; family Salicaceae; genus Salix; species Salix exigua. The sequence continues at coordinate 13,963,431 of CM063594.1, read as the reverse complement.
ACGAAACAACACCGATTCTCAATTCATCTACCGCGGTTTGTCGACCTGAGATTTTGTTTCTTCATATCTTTCATGACTCAAAATTACATCAGCTTTCACCACACCTTTCCTGTCAGGTTAGTGTTATGACAATAATATGCATGTTTTGTTACCTCTTTTGGAAACATAGGTCCCCCCTCTCCTCCGGTGGTCTTCCTTCATAAGATGTGTTCCCCATGCCATATCTTTTGTTCCACACAGGACTCTTTCTAGCTCCATTGTAGTTTTTTTTTTTACTCATGTCTAAAAACTCAAAACGATATATACTTGAAAGAATTTCAAAACATGGTTTTATTTGCAAATGGACACTTTTAAAGCAAATCACTATTTTAATAATTTTGCCCCCAGTGTGGTGCACAAAATATATCAAAAATAAATGATAGAACGCTAATAAATATTATAAGATCATGTGCTTTGGAAAAGATTTCTTGCAACAAGAATTCATGGCCGAATTTTATCTATTGAGGAAGGTTACAACATATTAGGCATAATATTTCTTTACAAAGTCAGAATTCACAAGCCTAGCTAAATCTTCTCCATCCATTCTAGATAATAGCAAAGCTCCTCCTGAAAATGACTTCTTCACCACATACGGGCCTTCATAGTTTAGGGGCCATTTACTCTAATCTTGCCCTGGTACAAACAATATCTTCTTTAATACCAAATCGCCTTCTTGGAATTTTCGAGGTCAGACTTTCTTATCATATGCTTTGGCCATCCTTCTTTGGTATAATTGATGATGACAGATTGCGGCTAACCTCCTTTCACTGATCAAATTCAATTGCTCATATCTGACCTTTGCCCATTCTGCTTCATCTAGTTCGGAGTCTATCAATACTCTTAGTGATGGGATTTCTACCTCTAAAGGCATTACCGCCTCCATCCCATATACCAACATGTACGGAGTGGCTCCTGTTGAGGTCCGAACTGCGGTACGGTATGCATGAAGAACAAATGGCAACATTTCATGCCAATCCTTATAAGTGACTACCATCTTCTGAGCAATCTTCTTGACGTTCTTGTTAGCAGCTTCTACAACACCATTCATCTTGGGCCTATAAGGAGAGGAATTTGAATGTTTGATCTTCCATTTAGCAAAGAGTTCTGTTATCAACTTCTCATTGAAGTTTTGTGCATTATCAGTTATAATCTTTTTTGGTGACCCGTACCGACATATCAAATCTCTCTCAATGAACTTCTTTACCACCTTTTGTGTTACATGAGCAAATGACCCGGCCTCTACCCATTTTGTGAAGTAGTCAATTGCCACGAGAATGAACCTGTGACCATTGCTGGCTTTTGGGTTGATAGGTCCAAAAGGCCATGGAGATAACAAATTAAATAGAGGGATCGGAGGGGCACTCATTTTGTCCCCGTAGATCTGACACTTATGACATTTACGGACATAGTCAATGCAATCCTTCTCTAATGTCATCCAAAAGTAACCAACTCTTTGTATTTTCCCGCCATCATATGTCCACTAGCATGGGTCGAACAGATCCCTTCATACACTTCTCGCAATGTGTTTCTAACTTCAACCCCATCTAGGCATCTCAGCAAAGTCCCATCAGATGACCTCTTATACAAAACTTCTCCATCAAGGTAAAAATCCATTGTCAACCTTCTCAAGGTCTTCTTTTCGATGTTGGATGCCCCCATGGGATAAATCTGATTTTGGATGAAGTTCTTGATATCGTAGTACCAAGGGTTTCCATCTATTTCTTCTTCAACTGAGCAACAATGAGACGGGTTATTTCTGATGTCGATGTGTATCGGCTGTAAGTTTTGCCCGAAGTCTATTCTAGCCATAGAAGCTAGAGTAGCCAAAGCATCTGCAAACTGATTTCCTTCCCTTCCTAGATGTGTGAACTCTATTTTCTCAAACTCTTTAGTCAGCTTAGATAGGTACTCTTGGTAGGGTATTAGCTTTTCTTCTTTGGTTTGTCATTCCCCTTTTACCTGATAAATAATTAGCATTGAATCTTCAATGCAGTCTCTAAACCAAGAATACAGGCCTCATACTCGGCTGTGTTATTAGTGCACCCGAATTGCAATTTAGTTGAAACTGGGTATTGTTTCTTGTCAGGAGATATTATCACTGCCCCGGCTCCGTTACCGCATATGTTCACAGCACCATCAAAGTACATAGTCCACCATCCGAGTTTTCCTTCCTCTACTGAAAACACATCCTCATCAGGAAAATCAAAGTCTGACGGCTCATAATCCTCTATAGCATAGTCTGCCAGGTGATCAGCAATGACACTCCCTTTCACCGCTTTCCTTGTCGTATACACTATATCATACTCGGATAGCAGAACTTGCCACCTAGCGATTCGGCTGGATAAGTAGGGCTTTTCACAGATGTACTTCAACGGGTCTAATTTAGAAATTAGCCATGTGGTATGATACAACATATACTGTCGCAACCTTTTTGAAGCCCATGCTAATGCACAACACAACTTCTCAATCATAGTATACCTAGACTCACACTCCATGAATTTCTTGCTTAAATAATAAATGGTCTTTTCCTTCCTTCCTGATTCATCTTGTTGCCCAAGCACACATCCCATCGCTGTTTCAGTCACTGTTAAGTATAAAATCAATGGCCTTTTTGGTACAGGGGGAACCAATAGAGGTGGTTTCAGCAAGTACTGCTTGATTTTCTCAAAAGCTTCTTCACATTCTGCGTTCCAAATGCCAGGATTCTTCTTTCTTAACAAACGAAAAATAGGATCGCAGGTTGTGGTTAATTGGGATATGAATCAAGCAATGTAATTTAACCTTCCCAAAAATCCTCTTACTTCCTTCTCAGTCTTCGGAGCGGGCATATCGTGAATAGCCTTTACTTTTTCAGGATCTACTTTTATTCCTTTGTCACTCACCACAAATTCTAACAACTTCCCAGACTTCACCCCAAATGAACATTTTGCAGGGTTAAGCCTCAATTTATATTTTCTTAACCTTTCAAATAATTTCTTCAATATTTGGACATGATTCTCTCCTTTTCCTGATTTAGCGATCATGTCATCCACGTATACTTCAATCTCTTTGTGCATCATGTCGTGAAATAAAATCACCATAGCCCTTTGATAAGTGGCACCGACATTCTTTAACCCAAATGGCATGACTTTATAGCAGAAAGTCCCCCATGGTGTAACAAATGTCGTCTTCTCCTTATCTTCCTGCGCCATTTTTATTTGATTATAGCCTGAGAAACCATCCATAAAGGAATACACGGAGCTACGAGCTGCATTATCAACTAACATGTCTATATGTGGTAAAGGAAAATTATCTTTAGGGCTAGCCCGATTTAAATCCCTAAAATCCACACAGACTCGAATCTTGCCCTCCTTTTTGGGTACCACTACTATGTTGGACACCCATTGCGGATATTTGACCACCTCTAAGAAACCCGTGTTCCATTGCTTTTCAATCTCTGCCTTTACTTTGATCAGAACTTCTGGGTGCGTTCTTCTTAGCTTTTGCTTAATCGGTTTGCATCCCTCCTCCAATGGTAACCTATGGACTACGATATTTGTATCCAGACCAGGCATATCCTCATAAGACCAAGCAAAAACATCTGTATAATCTTGAAGCAGTGCAATCAAGTCTTCTCTTTCCTTTTGCGTGATCAAAGTTCCTACCTTGAGTTCCCTTTGGCTTTCTTCAGTGCCCACATTTATGGTTTCAAGTTCCTCTTTAGCGGGTTTCCAAACTTGTTCGTGTTGTTCTAATAATTTTGTGAACTCTTTAATGCTATTTTCATCCCCGTCTTCCTCTTCTACAGCTATTATGTGTTCTTTATAATTCGGTCATTCGTTCTCAGTGTAAAGTGCAAGTGGTGTTGTGGAAGTTCCGCTTTCAGGGTTCCTGAAAGCGGAAAATGAGTGTAAATGCACCAAATAAAAATAAGAAAAGAGATGAACAAAAATGCATGATCTTCATAAATATTCAGTTCACAACAAACAAAGATAAAATCCGATTGGCCTGTTAGGCCTTAACAAAACAAATGTAGAAAACATTGTTCATTACATTCTGAAAACCAATGGAGCTTCTTGGGTTTCCCAATTCTAGAACTTCTCTCCCTTGGCCAATTTCCGAATGCATGCACGGGCAGTGACTTCCTCTATGGCATAGATGGTCAACTGTGGTAGCTCTTCATCCCTTTTCCCTGCCTGAGTCTTCTTAATGATGCTCTGAACTTCCTCTTTTTCCACAATATTTATGCTCATAGATGACATCTTCTGAAGAAAGCTCTCGTGTCCTGGATCAGGTTGTATGACATACGCTGCCTTTGGGAATGAGACTCTGATCGGAGGAATGACTAAATTCTCTTCTTCAGGCTTCCTTCCCTCAATCCTTGCCATTCTTTTCTCTCTTCTTGCCATGGCAGCCCGCTGGTAATCCCTTTTTTTAGGTTTATATCTCAGCCCAAACCTTTGTTCTGCAGCCTTCGGCTTTGTTATCCCAACCCATTCGAGTTTCTATTTTGCTGCTCCAAATCGGGCAGGAACCTTGCTCTTCAAGAGGCTTTTAGCGGCCATTTTAATGGCCCCTAAGATCCTGGGTTTCCTTCTTATGGTATTCTCCGGCACCCACTCGGTATTCACAACCTCAAATGCATGCAAGTTTCCATCATTACAATCTTCAGCTTCAATAAATGGGACCGCCACATTTTTCATCACGGATATAGCTTCTTCGGCCTTGACGGTAACGAGGACACCATTGGCGATGTACTTCAAACGTTGATGCAGTGAAGAAGTAACAGCTCCGGCAGCATGTATCCATGGTCTTCCCAACAACATGCTATAGGAAGGGTGGATGTCCATCACCTTAAGGGTTACCAAGAAAGCTTGGGGACCTATGGCTAGCTCAACTTCGATTGCCCCCAACACTTGCCTCGGCGCACCGTCATATGCTCTCGCCGTAATCCCACTTGGATGCATGTGAGAAGGGTCTACTGGCATCTCTTCCAGCATGTGTCTTGGCAACATATTTAGGGCGGAACCATTATCGATGAGAACTTTACCGATGAGACAATCCTTGCATCTGACTGTGATATACAAAGGCTTGTTATGGCCAGTTCCTTCGGCACCGAGTTCATCTTCGGTGAAATACAAATAGTTTGATGCGTGGATCCTCCCTACCAGGTGCTCCATAGTCGTTTGCTCAATATTCTAGGGCACATAGGCCTCATTCAATACCTTTTGCAAAGCATTTCGATGAGGCTCGGAACTTAGTATTAATGACATGATGGAGATTTTGGCAGGGGTTTTCTTCAACTGATCCACCACACAATACTCACTATGCTTCATCAATTTCAGGAACTCATTCGTCTCTTCCTCTGTCACCGGTTTATTTACCTCTAACTCATTTTCAAGACCCACTACCTCCTTACCCTTGATTTTCCTTTGTTTTTCCAGCTCCTCGGGCGTGAAACAACGGCCGCTCCGGGTCAAACCACCTATCTCGGTTTGGACAAAAAGAAATTCGACGTTTGGGGTAGCAGCATAATTTCCCGGCATTGCTTTATAGTCCACCTCCTTTGCACATGAAGGCTTATATAGCACCAATCTCGAGAGTCCATTGGGTGTTGATTGGATCCTACACTTCTCTATCCCTGCTATCTCCTCATGGTTTGCTCTATCCTCAATCCTTAACTCCCCTAGAGTCAACATCCTGGTGACCTTTTGACGAAACTCAATACATTCGTCAATGTGAAGCCCTTTTTGTTAATGGAATGAGCAAAAGTCATTTTCGCCCATGTCATGCTTAGTTGATCCCATCAAATGTCCAGATTGCACCAACATGTCGTATAATCTAGCCATAGTCACCTTGAGAGCCCTTACTTTGTTATCCGTTTCTATTGCGTTCACCCCACTACTTCCCGCAGCATGTTTAGGCAAAGGATTCAGACTCACATTGGGTGGATCCTCAATGGTGATCCATCCAATCCTGATCAATTGCAATACCTTTCTCTTAAATGTTGCACAGGTCTCGATGTTATGACCTGCATTACCAGCATGGTATTCACAAGTCAGATTAGGGTTGTGCCAGGCAGGGAAAGGTGGCTTCAAAGGGGGTAGTGGTAGGGGAGCAATATGTCCAATGTTTAGTAATTGGGCATATAATTCTTTTAGGGTGATGGGCAAAGGTGGTAGTTGTTCTTCAGTTTATGGATAGTCTCTTCTTTGGTAGTTATTTTGGCTATTCGCGGGGAATCTTGGGTAAAAAGGTTGGTTTGGAGTGGGGGGTTTGGAAAAGTTGATGTTAGTGGTTTGGGGGGTAAGTGTTTGGTAGCTCTTGTAATTCTTCTCTTTCCCCTTGTACCTTTCTTCCACATTACTCACCTCAACTTCTTTTCTCTTCCCGATGAAACCCCTCTTCTCTATGGGTTCCACAATTCTTCCACTCCGGATTCCCTGCTCAATCCTTTCAGCAATCCGTACCTCATCGAAAAAGTGTTGGGCAGAGCTTCCCATCAGGTGCTCATAGTATGGAGCCTTGAACATGTTGGCAAACAGGGTCACCATTTCAAACTCTATCAATGGAGGTTGCACATTGACAGCTTGGTCCCTCCATCTTTGAGCATAAGTCCTTACAGACTCTTGAGCTCCTTTCTCCATTGTCATCAAGTTGGTCCTATCAGGAGCAATCTCGAGGTTAAACTTATCTCGCTTCAAAAGCGTCCGCCAAATCAGCCCACTTTCGAATCTCGATATTATCCAACTTCATGTACCAGCTAAGTGTCGAACCCGTCAAGCTATCTTGGAAGAAATATATTAGCAATTTGTCATCATGTATGACCTCTGCCATCTTGTTATAGTAAGAACGAAGATGAGTTTTTGAGCATTCTATTCCAGTATACTTTATAAACTCGGGGACCCTGAACTTCCGTGGTATCACAATGTTTGGTACCAAGCACGCTTCAACTGCCCTGATTGGGTCGGATAGGTCGTTCCCTTCAATTGCTCTTAATCTTCCCTCTAATGCGGACCACTTGTCATATCCCGCATGGCTAAACAATCTAGAATCTTGTGGTTCATCATCCGTTAAGTCCAATGTAATAGGGATTGTTTCTAGAATGGGCCGAGTGGGTTCGAGTTGTTTCTTTGGTGATCTCGACCCTGGAATATGAGGTGCCTCGGGGCATTGAACTGTCGGTGGTGCTTCCTCTGTTTGAGCTAACGTTCCCTCTCCATCTCTTGTTTTTAATACCCTTTCTAACATGCTGGTTAAACGAGCCACATCGTTTCGGACAGCTTCGAGGTCCTTCTGGTACGGAGATTCTGGCTCGATCCTTCCTTCATTTTCCATTCTTCTTCTTAACCGAGTGTTATAGACCTTCGCAGGGAGACCTATGTTTCGTGGTTGAGCTGTTTACATGAATCCATAAGCGAATGGAAAATGTATGTGGTATGATGAATATGCTCATGTGAAATATATTACGGAGCATACACCCTAACGATAGGTTCTAGTTCTTTTATGTGAGACATGGGGGTAGGCTTACTATTTGCGCTCTAAAGAGGGTCTCTCGTTGTCCCAGTGATCACCTTCGTAAAGGCAATATGGGGTCTTAGCAGATAATGGGATGGTACGTATACCAATCACTATCATCTAAGCTCTCAGCAAAGAGTTGGGGTTTACACAAACTTCAACCTTGACTCAAGTCATAGGTAAGCTGCTAGTCCCCCACCTAACTTAAGGTTTAGTGTGTGCTCTCAAAATAATAAAAAGTGATGCATGACGAGGCATATTATGATGACAGGATGAAAAGATGCATGCTAAAGCTTTTAAACAAATAAATAATTCATGACAAAGTGAGAATAAATGAATAAATAAACACACAAATAATTAGCATATCATAAACAAACAAAATTATCAAGCTTAGTCCAAAGTCCCCAGTGGAGTCGCCATTCTGTCGCACCCCAAAAATGGTGAGAGCGGCGTCGTGGCAACTTGTCCCCATGAGCGGGGAGATTAAATGTCGGGGGATTATTTATTTTTTGTAACAAAGGGAGTCGCCACCTAGTATTACGGTTACTAGGAAACCTAGGACTAGTCTTTCAGAGATTCTAGGGTAAGGGACTGGTTGCGTAAAGGGAAGGTTTTAGCACCCCTAATACACCCTACCTAAGGTAAACTGCTTGGTGTTTTTGCATGTCTTATGAATGCTAAGATATTGAAAAATATATTTATATGTTGATGATATATTTTGAATAGCATTTGTTTATCTAAACTCCGAAACATGAATAATATGAATCACCGAAAAGTTTTTTTATATTTTTTTGAATATTGGCCAATACCCTTTGGATTTTACAAATATGTTGTAATATCTCAAAATGCAAGAAATGATTTTTCCTTTGCAAAAATCCATGCTAAAATTCATTTTTTCTTCAAAACCAAAGACAATACATATTTTTTTTTAATGAAAACAATTTTTAAAATATGCTAGTGTATCGGCCTTATGCAAGAAAAATAGCACATTTTTTTAGATTTTTTTTTGTATAAAAAAAATCATTGTTTTTATTTTTTTATATATTTTTTTATTTATTTATTTATTTATGGGTGAGTTGGTGCCACTCACCCGTTTACTATCTGGGCGACTCGACCTCTCTCAGTCGAGTGCCAGACTCGCCATTCTTAGCGGGTCGGGCTCAAAGCCCAGACGTCTCTGGTCTGGGTCGTGGCCCAGACACGACCCGACCCGGTTACCCTCAACAGTAACCGGGTATTTTTTGCAGAAAAATGAAGATGATGTATAGTAAAATATGGATTTTTCAAGTACAACGAATAGAGATTCTGTTAATACCTTAGTGTAGAGGACGTCGAGGTGGTTCTTTTGGTCATGACGGTATCGAGAATGGTGGTCTGAGCTCGCCGGAAAAAGGGGTGGAAGGTGACGTAGCTGCTGCTGCAACGGGAGTGCTGCTGCTGCTGGTTCGCCGGAGACGAAGGCTGAGCTGCTGGGGGTCCTGGGAAGCTAATGGTGGTGAAAGGTGGTGGGTTTAGGTGGCCCGAGGTGATGGTTTAAACTGCCCCCAAATGTAGAGAGAGAGGAAGAAGCTTCGAGTTTATTTAGAGAGAGAGAGAGGGAAACAGAGGCTGAGATAGATGACGGAGACGCTGAGGTTTGCAGGCGAGACGAAGGGTGGTCGACGGTGAACTTTGGTCTTCAACCGAGAGGGAGAGGGAGCACAAACGGTTGCTCTGTTTTTTAGATAGAGAGGGTCGAGAACAGAGTGAGCCAGCAAGAAGATGATGAAAAAAAACAATAAAACGAGGACCTCAGACGGTTATCAAAACACCAGTCCACAAAATTCCTAAGTTCTTTTACGTGAAATCCTCCTGGCTTCCTCAGTTTTTTTCTGGTTTCCTTGATTTTTCTTTCTCTCCTCTCCTGAACTTGCTCCCCTCTTTCTCTTTATATAGCAGACAGGTTACAAAAACCGGCTTAAGGTATTTTTCAAAAATGGGGTTTCGGGTGGCTCAATGTGCATGCTATGTTTGAAAAAGTGGGGGTTTCGGGTGGCTCAAGTTTTTTTATTATTATTTATTTATAAAATACAGTTTTGTCCCTCCATTTGTTACTCCTCTAATTGCACCCTTAATTGAACTTAAACTTATGATCTTGTGCAATTATATCCTTGTGAAAAATTCAAAGTTAACTTTATTTTGCGCACCTTTGTTCCTTGATCTTTATCTGTGCAATATAGTTCCCCACTCGACCATAAAACTCTTAATTTGTTCAATTAGGTCCCCGATTTCACTTAATTGGCTTGAAAAAAATTCAAATTGATCAACGAAAATTCAAATATCACCAATTGAGCCCGAATTAATTTTAAGAACTTGATTTCGCATTGACTAAGCCTTTAATAGAAATTAATTTGATCAATTTAAAGTACAATTAAGTCGTCAAACTTAATTAAACTCTCCAATTGGACCTAAATTAATTCCTGAATATAATTATGCTTTTATATTAAATCAACGACTATATCAAATTAGTCCATAAAAATATAATTATATTCTATGACCTAGTTTATACGTGGATTTATCTTATAATAAATCACTTTAGCTTTGGATCCGCGTTTTTATTTTTGGGCACAAAAAGGGTACAATCGAACTTTCAAAGATGTCCAAAATTTTAACTTGATTTTCTTACCGACACCACCCCCCATTTATTTATTTATATATATATATATATTCCTTTTTTTCTTTTTTTTTCTTTTTTTTTCTTTTTTTTGGCTTCGGGTCATGACCCAAAATTTGGGTTACAACAACCTTCAGTTGTTGTTACCGTAACAAAAGAATAACTAGTCGTAATTCTAGGTTTTTATGAATTTCTGATAGGTTTTTGATGGGTTTCTGGGCAATGATGAATAACTCCCGTGAACAAACAATTATTGCAGAGATTAATTTCTATGTTTTGAAACAATAAAAAAAAACATTACGACTCAAAAGATATTTGGGATTTGCTATGATACCATGTAAGAATTCAAATTCGAATAACTTATGTATATTCAATTGATTTTAATTGTTGTTACAATAGGATTTAAATAGAAAAATATACAATACAATTCTAGCTATAATACAATCCATTTTTAGCTACTTACTAGAACATATCCTATTTCTAGTAAAAATACAAGGATAGCAACTCTATTTAACAATTTTGATAATCCTAAAAGGAATCCTCTTATGTCATTCAGGTATTGATGAACTGCTTCTATGATTGTTGCAGACGATTTCTCCATGTGTTCCTGCAACTGCCTTACCTGTCTGTTTTCTAGTTGTTTGAAGTCTTTGGCTAAAGAGGATATAAGCTTGTGAACTTCCTCAATTTTAGAACCACCATTCATAATTTGTTATCAATACTCGTAACATGGCCTAATATTTGTTTTATTTTAGCCGAGTGAAGGCTTTGTATTTTTTCTTCAAATTTGTCAAGACTAAATTCTAACAATTTATGTTCAATGGAATTCAAACTCTTTTCCATTAGATCTATTTTTTGTTTCACTTCTTCCAATTGAGAATTACTGTTTCGGAGTAATGATTTTAGTCCATTATCAGTCTCGGGAACATGCCTTGTTGGTAGGAGTTCTACCAGTGTTTTGTGTAGATTGTTCATGATTCCCAGCTTCTGGCAAATGTTGTGTAGTAGAATATAGTTGTTTCCAACTACATGATTGATGTTATTTAGATGATTGATGCATTCTTCACTGTAACACCCTCAAATTACAGTATCATGAATTCTCTCAACATTTCTTTACCAATGTCAAGTGTTGGGTAATAAGTCTAAATTATGGAAAAAAAATTTTGAAATTTCAGCAGAGTTTCCTCTATTTTTGTTGATACCAAATTATCGACAACACTTCTATTATATGTCATTACAATTTACATCTTGGTCCAATCATCCTGGATCACATTCTATTCATCAAACGATAACTCAATATTCACACTTATCCATATATGCAAATCTCATCATATCAATTAGTAAATTAACATAAATGTGCTATCAAAACAACTCAAAAGATAACAAATTATCATTAACGTAATAAATGTTAACTAATTACATACAAGCCTTTAAACTTCATAAATGCAACATTAAGATTATGAGTCATAATATATTTATAATAAATCTTATCTTATCATTTTGAAAATGATTTGATCATACTAACAACTATACATATATATAATACATCCACTACATATTACACTTTCTTAATTTTTACAACACAAAGGATTTACATTCTAGGTAAAACATGAATGTTAATTTGATCATACTAACAACTATACATATATATATATATATTACATCCCCTACATATTACATCGTCTACTTAATTTTTACAACACAAAAGGATTTACACTCCAGGTAACAACATGGTTATTACATTCCAAAATAAAAATTCATAAACAGGAGTGTTCTTACATCTAATGATCTGCATCACCTCGCGGCGTACCTGTTTCAACAATAACAATATTAAGTAACTTATACACTATATTATTCTAATATTAACTAATTACTCTTAACCTTTGAAATTTAATACTTTTACTTCAATCTAACATAATCCCTTAATTTACATAATCTTTTTGAAAATTACAAATTCAGCTAACTCAATTTAATTATCAAATAAATCTAGCATTCTCATATAATCACTCAGAAATTTGGTTTCTTTCCTCATTTACCAATAGATTTAGTTCTTCCATTCAAATTACCCATCATCCGGCTAACCTCTTTTGTTAACCAATCAATCCGGTAATTCCATTTGAATTACCCAGCATCCGGCTAACTTCTTTTGTTAGCCAATCAATCCGGTAATTCCATTTGAATTACCCAGCATCTGGCTAACCTCTTCTGTTAGCCAAATCAATCCGGTAATTCCATTTGAATTACCCAACATCCGGCTAACCTCTTTTGTTAGCCAATCAATCTAGTAATTCCATTTGAATTACCCAGCATCCGGTTAACCTCTTTGTTAACCAACAAAACCGGTAATTTCACGTAATTTACCGGTAATTCACATAATCATAATCAATACAAATTATTAGGAAAACTAAAAAAATTGAAATAAGGTGATGAATCACCTACCTTCTGTTCGGGACGACCCAACTCCTCTTATCTGATAACCAGCTCCAGACACCACTCCTAAATCAACCAAGTGTCATTATATCATTAGTCCATCAATATTTTATTATGTGCCGAAACACAAAGCACATAATATTTTTATTTGAAATTTGTTCTAATAAACATTCATTCTCAAATATAACATCATTATTTACATATAACCTCATATTTAACTCAAGTTACTTCTTTGCTTATTCTATGTTCATAATTCCTCCATCAAATAATTCTTGTATTCTTTATACCCTCACATCATAGTATTTATTTTATCTAAACACTATATTCAAACACAAGCTAGACATCTTGTCTTCATATTTTCTTTTAATTAGGTTATTTCTCTTTCAATTTGAATTTACTTATTAGTATTATTATTATCTCAATTTAAATGCTATCTCTTTATTTAGTCTTTCTTACATTTTCAATTATCATGCTTAAACATGGGTTGTTTCTAAACATTAATCGTTATTCAAGGATTAAGGCAACTATACACCTAAGGGGGAATTAGGTGTAAATACAATAATTATAGCAATTCTAAAATTAATTACTTTAAAGTAAAGAGATAAGAGAGAGATTGCTAACTCGATTTTTAACGTGGTTCGGCAAGCCTACGTCCACGATTCAAGTACAAATCCGTACTTGAGTATTGTACTCTCTTACTAGTCCAAGTAACAAGATTACAAATCTTGCTTGATGAATCCACACCAAGACTTTTACACCACTTGAAGATATGCCCTCTTCAAGATTTTCCTTCTTCCCACTTGAAGATGTACCCTCTTCAAGATTTTTCCTTGGTGATATTCCCTCACCAATATCAAAGAGTTTTATACTTCAACTCTCAAGAATAATACAATGGTTGTTTTGAAAAACAACAATACACTCTTAATAGTGTAGATATTACAAATGAAGATCTATGATCTCTTTATCTCACTTGATAACACTTAGAATATTTGAAGGTGTTTAAGTGTAGTGAGAATGAAAAATACTCTTTGTGTTAAGATATGAAGATTTAAACACAAATATGAGTATTAATAAAGATTGATGATATGAAGATGTTTTTGCACTCTAATTGCCTCAATATAAGATATGAAAGTTCTTGTGTATTTATTTTTGCAATTAGGAGGGCTATTTATAAGTTTCTAAAAGAAACTAGCCGTTTATAGCCGTTTTAATGCAACTGTCATATCAAGCGGTCGACCGGTTCACAACGGACAAATAAAGTGGTCGACCGGTTCAGTTCAAAAGACAATTCGTCTTCAAGCGGTCGACCGGTTCACAACGGATAACCCAAGCGGTCGACCGGTTCGGCTTGAAAGACATTTTGTCTTCAAGCGGTCGACCGGTTCACAACGGATAAACCTAGCGGTCGACCGGTTCAGCTCAAAAGACAATTTGTCTTCAAGCGGTCGACCGGTTCACTTGGTATACACCAAGCGGTCGACCGGTTCATGCAGAAAGGCAATTGTGACAAATTATCTTTTCTGAATTTTTGAACCGATTGAATATGACTTAATCCTCTAATCATCAAACTCTTTTAATGCATGCAATGTGAAGTGTGTGAGTTCATTTTAAATTGTGCTATCAAGTTAGACATTTGAGATTTACATAATTAAAGCACTAAAATGAGAACTTCTTTGTCTTCACTTGCTTGCATCTTGGACTTCTTGGAGTGATTTCTTCGTGTACTCCGTTATGCTTGTTGATGTATTCTTTGTATAATACCTGTTTATCGCTTAATCTCATCCAAGCATATTATTAGTCCATTTTCTTTTTATTGTTATCATCAAAATATATAAAACATATAAGTGTGACATTATATGTCAACAATCTCCCCCTTTTTGATGATGACAATAAACAAAAAAACTTAGATAATAAATTGAGTCTCCCCCTAAATATTATAATGCAATATATAGGAGACATTGAACATTTGTAGCAATTTAATCTAAGTACAAATATCATATGCAATTTATAAGAGAAATTCATATTTCTCCCCCTAAATATATGCATATAATTCTTTTATATTCTCATATTTTACTCCCCCATTATTGATGCATTTGATATTTCATATTTCTCTCCCCCTTTGGCATCAACAAAAAGAAGGTTAATCATTGTGGATAAAAAATATTCAATATCATTGTACATATATCCAAAATGAAAAGCACAAATACAATATTCTAAATAACAGCATAAATAAGATGAGATGCATGATACACAATTACGAAGGAGGTGGGTTCCGTGAGAGAAGTGAAGCCATCATCGCCTTCATCTCCTGAATATCAGCCCGCATCTCTATGTGAGAGTCTCTCATGAATCGTATATCTGTCTCCATAAGCGTGAGACGACTCTCTATCCTATGCGACCAGCCACTCGCAGATGGCTCATCCGGGAGGAAGCCGAAGGTGGTGACTCAAATAAATGTGTGAACTCGTCTTCACCTTCATCCTCAGCCGCATTCTCCTCCTCTTCATGCTCTTCCTCAGCATGTGCACCTTCTTGGTGCCCTTGGATCCACTCACCATGCTCATTTAGCACATATTTCATCCTAGTTAGAGTGGTGTTATTTATCTCCGTCTTATCTGAGTACGGTCTCTTATCCGTACCCGTCAGCAAGATCTCAAAATGCTCAAAAATAGTGGTAAACACTTGACCATAAGGTAGAGCCTTTTGTTTTTGATCAAATGCTAAGATTATATTCCTAATCAATATGTATGGAAGGTTTATTGGCCTTCATCTGAATCATACTGATCAATTAAGCATAACTCCATAAATGTGACTTCATCATAGTGCCCTTTTTGGGCAAAATATTGTGAGCAATAATTCTATGGAGTATCCTAGGTCTCAATAAAAGATCTTGACTCTTTATTTTAGCACTGGAGCAAATCCATTATTTCCAGTATGCAATGCAACAGCATAATCATAGCTAAAACCTTCAATGGTCGGAATTATTTTAATATCAAACACCCTTGGACCATCATTAGATATTCCCAATATCTCAGCTAATTCATCACAATTAAATTCAATAGGATGTCCTTGAAGAGTACTCATAATTCTAGGTTCTACATTAACCCTCATGTTAGCAAAGAACATTCTCATCAATTTAGGGTATGTAGGTTTCCTATATTCATACAATGAGTATCAACCCATTTCAGCAACTAAAGTGTCTATACCTAAAGCAGATAGATCATTGCTTAAACCTCTTTCTACAATGATAGCTCTATTTGAGAAATTACTCAAAAATCTTTGAACATTATCACCTGACGAGGAAGCTGGATCATTGGCTCTTTTGCTCCTTGATTCAGTCCTTCTTAATCGTTTATGAGATGCCATTGTCTTCAATTTGGCTATGGGTGTTTTGATTTAGATTAGTTTTGGAGAGGATTTAGGGTAATATTTTTCGGATTTGTTTGTTGAATAAGTTCTGAAACCCTAGATAGTATTTATACTATCGAGCAACAGGTCGACCGGTTGCCTTGGGGTAAGTTCAACCGGTTGACTCCCAAGTTGAGAATTTTCCAAATTTCTCTTTTGAACCGTTCTTTCCACTCATAATGTAGCCTTTTCATGTAAAAATTATGTCCAAAAGGCAAAGAAATCAAGGGGCTAAAAATGCAAATTTTAGGCGATGAGCGAATGCTATCGTTCCTCCAGCTCAACCGGTCGACCGGTTGATCCAGATGCATGTACCGGTCGACCGGTACATGCAAAAATGGAAATTTTTGCATTTTGACTTTAAAATCATTCATTAATATTCAAAGGTACCCTTTATGTCGAAAAATTATGTTCAGAACCATTTTCCTCCAAGATTCGAAAAATTCCAGTAGCCATCCTCTGTTTTATTCTGTCTCAACCGGTCTACCGGTTGGCTTGCTCTTGATGAACCGGTCGACCGGTTCAGCCTGCAACTTCTAAATTCTCCAATATTTGTTTTGAACATGTTTCTTATGCTCCAAGTGTATACTTTTTAACATCAAATAAATCCAACTTATAACCATTGATGTATACATAATTTAAACATCATTTGCATGGATAAATCCTAGGTTCCTTCTTATTTCGCAAAAGCGATCTTTGGCTAAGGGTTTTGTAAAAATATCTGCAAGTTGATGTTCTGTACCTATAAACTCAAGTACAATATCTCCTTTTTCAATGTGATCCCTCAAGAAGTGATGTCTTACTTCTATGTGTTTTGTACGAGAGTGCTGAATAGGATTCTTAGATAAGCAAATAGCACTTGTATTATCACATTTAATCGGAGTATTTTCAAACTTAAGTCTATAATCCTCCAAAGTTTGTTTCATCCATAATACTTGTGCACAACAACTCCCGCACGTAATATATTCTGCTTCAGTTGTTGATAGGGCTACCGAGTTTTGTTTCTTACTTGCCCATGATACTAGTGAAGATCCTAGAAAGTGACAAGTTCCACTAGTACTTTTCCTATCTATTTTGCAACCCGCAAAATCTGCATCCGAGTAACTGATTAAACTCATTTCACTTCCCTTCGGATACCACAACCCTAAATTAATTGTACCATGCAAGTAACGAAAAATTCTTTTTACTGCACTAACATGGGATTCTTTTGGACATGCTTGAAATCGTGCACATAAACATACACTAAACATAATATCGGGTCTACTTGCGGTTAAATATAAAAGAGAACCGATCATACCTTGATATTTGTTGATGTCTACGGTTTTACCTTTTTCGTCCATATCAAGCTTAGTAGATGTTCCCATGGGTGTGTCGGCATCTTTGACATGTTCCATCCCAAATCTTTTTAGAAGATCCTTGGTGTACTTGCTTTGGTTGATGAAGATGCCATCTCTTGTTTGCTTAATTTGCAATCCAAGGAAGAAATTTAATTCTCCCATCATGCTCATTTCAAACTCCTCTTGCATGCATTTTGCAAATTCCTTACATAGAGATTCGTTAGTAGCACCAAAAATTATATCATCAACATAGATTTGTACAATAAGGATATCTTTTCCTTTTCTCTTTGTAAACATGGTGGTGTCAATTTTGCCAATGTTAAAATCATTTTCAATAAGAAATGTTTTTAATCTATCATACCATGCCCTAGGTGCTTGTTTCAAACCATACAAGGCCTTTTTGAGTTTAAAAATATGATTAGGAAATTCAAAATTTTCAAAGCCTTGAGGTTGTTCAACATATACTTCTTCCATTATAAAGCCATTTAAAAATGCACTTTTAACATCCATTTGGAAGAGCGTAAAATTTGCATGACATGCATAGGCTAATAGCATTCTTATAGATTCAAGTCTAGCTACCGGTGCAAAGGTTTCTTCATAATCTATTCCTTCTTCTTGATTATAACCTTTAGCAACTAGTCTTGCTTTGTTTCTAACAATAGTCCCATGTTCATCAACTTTGTTTCTAAAGACCCATTTAGTACCAATTATTGATAAATCTTTTGGTCTAGGGACTAGTTCCCAAACATCATTTCTCTCAAACTGATTTAGCTCATCTTGCATGGCTAAAATCCATTTTTCATCATTTTCAGCTTCAAGAAAGGTTTTAGGTTCTATTTGAGAAACAAATGCATAATGACCACTAATATTTCTAAGGGATGCTCTAGTTTTAGTTCCCTCAAACGGATTACCGATAATTAATTCGGGAGGATGAGAACTTACATACCTTAGCTCCTTTGGCGGCTCAAAGGAGTTACTTACCAACTCTTGTTGATTGCTTGAGCTTGGTTGGTCCTTGGTTGTATCTTCAATTGATATTTCATTTGGATTTTTATCATGAAGATTCAAATGTTGAACATTTTTATTTAAGTCATCTGGAATCTCAACAATTTTGTCATTTTGAGTTTCCTCAAAGGCGTACATGCATGGATTCCTCAAGACAAAGTGTTCTATTATTGTAAACTCTGTAAGCTTTGCTAGAGGAGGAGTATCCAAGAAAAATTCCAACATCGGATTTTGAATCAAATTTGTCAAGGTTGTCTTTAGTGTTTAGAATAAAGCATTTTGAACCAAAGACTTTAAAATAAGAGATGTTGGGCTTCCTCCTTTCCAAAGCTCATAAGGAGTCTTTTTCAACTCAGTCTCAAGGTAACACGATTTAAAACATAGCAAGAAGTATTTACGGCTTCCGCCCAAAAATATTTAGGGGTATTAAATTCATTTATCATAGTTCTTGCCATTTCTTGAAGAGACCGATTCTTCCTTTCCACAACCCCATTTTGTTGGGGAGTTCTAGGAGTTGAAAAGTTGTGGTGGTATCCTTTTTCTTCACAAAACATTTCAAATAAATCACTTGTGAATTCACCACCATGATCGCTCCTTATGTTAATTATAGAAAATCCTTTCTCATTTTCGATTTTCTTTGAAAACTTTATAAATTCATGAATTGTTTCATCTTTTGATTTCAAAAATATAACCCATGTATATCTAGTAAAGTCATCAACAATTACAAACACATATCTATTACCACTTAAACTTCTTGTTCTAGTTGGTCCAAATAGATCTATGTGAAGTAATTCTAAAGGTCTTTCGGTTGAAATGTGATTCTTACTTTTAAAAGATGTTTTGAATTGTTTACCCATTTGGCAAGCGTCACATAGCTTTTCCTTTTCATATGAAATATGAGGAAGACCTTTAACTAAATCATTTTTGGTCAATTTTGAAAGAATGTCCATGCTTATGTGACCTAGTCTTCTATGCCATAGAAAACTATCATTTATACTAGCAACAAGACAATTTTCACTACTCATACATGCATCTATTTTGATCTTATAGATGTTTCCAATTCTATTACCGATAAAAATAATTTTGTCATTTTCAAGTATTAAGCAACATGTATGATCAAATAAGATTTTATATCCTTTGTCACATAATTGACTTATACTAAGTAAGTTATGCTTAAGATTATCAACAAGAAATACATTTTCAATGGAGGTTGAAGACATACCTCCAATGTTGCCAATTCCAACAATTTTTCCTTTTGAGTTGTCCCCAAAAGTCACTTTTCCTCCTTTAGTTTTGGAAAGACTTGAAAAAAGGGTGCCGTCTCCGGTCATGTGTCTTGAACAAGCACTATCCAAAAACCACTCCCCATGTTCCCTTGGTTCCTCATTTTCGCTTTCAATTGCCATAAAGCACATGTTCGCCACATGTTCTTCTTCATCATTGGAGCTTGAGTCTGAGTCATCGCTCCATGTTGCTTTCAAAGCTTTCTTTTGAAAGCGATTTTTCTTTTTCATTTGAAGAAGGGGACAATCGGTTTTGATATGTCCCACTTTGTTGCACTTGTAGCACCTTGGAGTTTCTTTGCTAAATTCTCCTTTGCTTTCCTCCTTTCTGTAGTTCGAAAACTTTCTCTTATCATTTTTCTTTCTAAGAAAGTTTCGAAACTGTCTTGTGATCAATGCTACATCTTCCACAAGATCGTCGTCACTGTCTTCATCATCGCTATTATCCTTGTCTTTAACTTGATGAACAGTTTTAAATGCCAAATTTTTCTTTGGCCTTTCTTCTTGATCTTGTTTTTCCATAGTGATCTCATGAGTCATTAGAGAACCGATGAGTTCTTCTAATGGTAATTTTGTAAGATCTTTTGCTTCTCGTATAGCTGTCACTTTAGCTTCCCAAGCTTTTGGTAGAGATCTGAGAATCTTGCTTACAATTTCTGTATTTGAATAAGTTCTACCAAGAGCATGTAAACTGTTTGTAATACTAGTCATACGAGTGAACATGCTTGTTATGGATTCATTTTGTAACATTTTAAATAACTCATATTGATGAACTAACATATCAATTTTAGATTCTTTTACTTGATTTGTTCCTTCATGAGTTACTTCTAATGTATGCCATATATCTCTAGCATTTTTACACGAAGATATTCTATTGAATTCGCTTCTATTTAATGCACAAGTATAAGGTGTTCATGGCTTTAGCATCCATAGAAAGTAATCTTTTATCTAAGTCTCAGTATATTCTATCATGCTTTTGGGAAACTCAACACCATTTTCGATTTTGAGTGGTCTATGAGGTCCATTTTCAATAGAAAGCCATAAATCAAAATCTATAGATTGAAGATATATAGTCATTCTAGCTTTCCAATATGCATAGTCATTACCATCAAAAAATGGTGGTCTAGTTGTTGAGGCACCTTCATTTTGGAGATTGTAACTTGTAGTTGCCATTCTACTCAAAGTCTAAGCAAACTTAATAATTGAGAACTAAGCTCTGATACCAATTGTTATTCAAGGATTAAGGCAACTATACACCTAAGGGGGAATTAGGTGTAAATACAATAATTATAGCAATTCTAAAATTAATTACTTTAAAGTAAAGAGATAAGAGAGAGATTGCTAACTCGATTTTTAACGTGGTTCGGCAAGCCTACGTCCACGATTCAAGTACAAATCCGTACTTGAGTATTGTACTCTCTTACTAGTCCAAGTAACAAGATTACAAATCTTGCTTGATGAATCCACACCAAGACTTTTACACCACTTGAAGATATGCCCTCTTCAAGATTTTCCTTCTTCCCACTTGAAGATGTACCCTCTTCAAGATTTTTCCTTGGTGATATTCCTCACCAATATCAAAGAGTTTTATACTTCAACTCTCAAGAATAATACAATGGTTGTTTTTGAAAAACAACAATACACTCTTAATAGTGTAGATATTACAAATGAAGATCTATGATCTCTTTATCTCACTTGATAACACTTAGAATATTTGAAGGTGTTTAAGTGTAGTGAGAATGAAAAATACTCTTTGTGTTAAGATATGAAGATTTAAACACAAATATGAGTATTAATAAAGATTGATGATATGAAGATGTTTTTGCACTCTAATTGCCTCAATATAAGATATGAAAGTTCTTGTGTATTTATTTTTGCAATTAGGAGGGCTATTTATAAGTTTCTAAAAGAAACTAGCCGTTTATAGCCGTTTTAATGCAATCTGTCATATCAAGCGGTCGACCGGTTCACAACGGACAAATAAAGTGGTCGACCGGTTCAGTTCAAAAGACAATTCGTCTTCAAGCGGTCGACCGGTTCACAACGGATAACCCAAGCGGTCGACCGGTTCGGCTTGAAAGACATTTTGTCTTCAAGCGGTCGACCGGTTCACAGCGGATAAACCTAGCGGTCGACCGGTTCAGCTCAATAGACTTTTTGTCTCAAAGCGGTCGACCGGTTCACTTGGTTTACACCAAGCGGTCGACCGGTTCATGCTGAAAGGCAATTGTGACAAATTATCTTTTCGAATTTTTGAACCGATTGAATATGACTTAATCCTCTAATCATCAAACTCTTTTAATGCATGCAATGTGAAGTGTGTGAGTTCATTTTAAATTGTGCTATCAAGTTAGACATTTGAGATTTACATAATTAAAGCACTAAAATGAAAACTTCTTTGTCTTCACTTGCTTGCATCTTGGACTTCTTGGAGTGATTTCTTCGTGTACTCCGTTATGCTTGTTGATGTATTCTGTGTATAATACCTGTTTATCGCTTAATCTCATCCAAGCATATTATTAGTCCATTTTCTTTTATTGTTATCATCAAAATATATAAAACATATAAGTGTGACATTATATGTCAACATTAACATCAACTCACTCTCCCACTTTTTCCTTCATTTGGCCAAATGTGGTGTTTCTTTTTCCTCCTCCATTTTTTCTTCATTTACTTGTTATTTCAACTTATTTTCATTCCATTCCACTTCAATTTCATCATTTTTCCTTCCCCTCCCATTTCCCCCAAATTCACATAAGAACCCTAAGTTCAAAAATCTAGGATTTAAGGGAAACTAATGTAAAATTCCATGAAATTACTTCCCAACTTAATCAAATAAGCTTAAGAACACATTTAAATCAAACATGAAATCTAAACTTCTCATCCTTACCTATTGTTTTTCTTCCAATTCCTCTTCTCAAATGCTCCTTCCTTCACTTGCTTTCATGTTTTATAAGTTGAACTTGCAAGCTTTTAAGGGTATTTTCTCAATTTCCCTCACTTTTCTCTCTTTCCCTCTTTCTCTCACGTTATGCCCTGTTCTCTTCACTTCTTTTTTTTTCTTTTTGTTTTCGTTTTTTGACCATCGGCACTTAAGCGGAGGGTTTTATATGTGTTTTCAATGGCCACTTTCCATTTTACCCTTAATGAAGTTTTTTTTTTTGCCAGCACTATCGAGCTCCATTCATCTTAAAATTTTAACCAGATTTTATTCAATATATTTTAAAGTTCCTCAGAAATTTCAGCTAAATCCGATAATCGGATTGAAAATTACATCCAATAACGTAAAACTAGTCGAATTGTGCTTTTTCGTCAAATTTTCGAATTTCTCTAAAAATTCTGAAATTGTAACCCAAGCTAAAGTATCATATTATAAGGCTTCACACAAAATTTCAGAATTTTTTGATAATCCAATAAAGAATTACGAATTGTTTTGTTTTTTTTCTACATAAAACTAGTCAATTTATGATTTTTTTGTCGGAGGTTTTACATTCACTCTTCTGTCCTCCTGAATAGAAAAACCTCTGATTTGTACTTCTGGCAACATTCTACCTATGTAACTCAACATATTTCTTACCAAAATATATGTGAGGGGAATCACTGAAAACACTCATCTTTAATCTAAATTAAGATTTAGTCCTGTTATTCTTTAAGAAACTTGTCTAAGATTATTAGAAGGTGGAAGACCTTCAAATCTTGATGTTGTTCTAGTTATGGCCCTTTCTCTTAAAGGATCATAGTCAAAACTGTAAGCAATTGGAACTTCCCTGCTAGAAGATCCTTGTTTTATGCTTATCCTAGGTTCTTGTCCTAGAAGTGGTTTTCGAGTTAGATTTATAGCCCAGACATTTTGAAGAGGTCTAGTCTTTTGAAAGGGAACACTGGAGACTTTTCCAATTCCATCAATAGATATGTTTTCTTGACCTTTGAAGGTCATGTTGTGATGGTTATTACTCAAAGAATAACCAATTTTGTAAGTAACAAGGAAGATATCTATTGAAAGGGAACATTGGAGACTTTTCGAATTTCCTTGAAGATTTCATCAATAGATATCTTTTCTTGAGCTTTGAAGCTCATGTTGTGATGGCTAGTACTCAAAGAATAACCAATTTTGTAAGTAGCAGAGAAGATATCTATTGAAAGGGAACATCGGAAAGACTTTTCCAATTTCCTTGAATATTTCATCAATAGATATCTTGTATTGATCTTTGAAGCTCATGATGTGATGGCTATTACTCAAAGAATAACCAATTTTGTAGTAACAAAGAAGGCATATCACCTTCCTCCATTAAGTCACTTCTATCAAATTCATGTGCTAAACATAGTATTGCATTAACATTTTTGGTGCTCAAAAGAACTCCAATTTATTGGTTAGCTATAAATAGTAACTTTTTGTAGGCTAAATTGCCTTGTATTCCATCAAAGATGGCATCATGGGGATGTGTTAATCTACTATCTAATAAAGATAATTTGATTGGGGAGTTAATACCTATTCTGAAGGTTGCTTTCAGTATAATCTTGATTGTTCCTAAAAGGATGTCTCTAATGTCATTCAGGTATTGATGAACTACTGCTATGATTGTTGCAGACGATTTCTCCATATGTTCCTACAACTGCCTTACCTGTCTGTTTTCTATCTGTTTGAAGTCTTTGGCTAAAAAGGATAAGGATATAAGCATATGAACTTCCTCAAGTTTTTGAACCTCCACTCATAATTTGTTATCAATACTAGTAACATGTTCTAATATTTGTTTTATTTTAA
>CM063594.1:13890211-13938517 GCA_032356905.1 Salix exigua | reverse complement strand
GAAATTCTCGCACTTATAAATACCATTAAGAGATTCAAAGCTTATATCAAACCAGTTCACTCCACAGCAAAATCATATAGGATAAATGTTACTTACTTTGTAAGATCAGAAATCAATGGAGATTACAAAAAAGGTCGTCTAGTAAGATGGCAACAATGGTCAATCAGAAAATATGACTTAGATCAGAAAAATCAAATTCAAATAAATCATAAAGTTTAATTCTTATAAAATATTAAAAAAATATTTTAAAAGAAAAAAAGATTAGTTAATCATGATAGGTTATCTTGCCAAACTCACAATCAAGTATTGAGCCTAGAAAAATCTTTAGAAAAAACAAATAAAAAAATATAAATTAAATATTTAATAAAATAAATATTAAGAAAAAATATTTTTTAATAAGAAAACAAATTGTTACTATAATAATCTTATAAAAAACAAATTAGAGTAACCCTTCGAATCCATATCCCCGGTCCACATAAATAATAACATAATAATAGCCGTACACAAAAAATAAATATCTTATTTTAGAGCCTTAAAATTCTAGTCCAAAGAAAAGAACTCAAAAATCGTGGTACCATAAATATTTATATATTTTATAAACATGATATAAGAAAAAATGAAGTAATGTTGACCAGTAGACAAATTTATTTGGAACGGCTACGTCTTCTCATCAATCCTCGATCGATCAAACAATCGCCGCAGTGAGTCCAGCCATGACGTTGTTCTCTTCAACAGCAGCACCACCGTGTTCTCCTCTTCTCCGATTACCAAATTACACTAATAAAAAATCTCTCTCTTTCTCTTTCTCTTCTCCTCCAAATTTTCTCTCTTTCCGATTCTCCACATCGAATCTCAGCCGTCGAAACCTCTCTCTTTCTCTTCGATCAACCTCCTCCCTAGGTAATTCATTTCATTTCAAGTCAACTCTCTTGTTAATTATAATAGGATGTGACTCTGTTGCTGCTGCTGTTGCTCATAATTACAGCTTCACCGTCGTTGGAGGGGTGGCACCGGCTATTTCGGTGACGGAGAATGCGTTGAAGCATTTGAATAGGATAAAAATGAGAGAAATGAAGATCTGTGCTTAAGAATTGGGGTTAAACAAGGTGGATGCTCTGGTATGTCTTACACTATGGATTTTGAGAATCGAGCCAATGCTAGACCCGATGATTCCATCATTGAATGTAACGGATTTGTAATTGGTACGTGTTTCTGTTTGCATCGTCTTTTCTTTTGTAATTTTTGGCACGTATAGACTGGACCGGAGAGACCGTCCCTCCTCCCTAGTTGGGACAGGAACATAAATAATGTTTGTCATTCAAGGTGTGCACCAAATACTGGTACAAATAAGGGTCGTGTTTAGTCCCATATAGCCAATGGCACTTTAGGTAAGTCGCTCCTCTACTCGAAAAGCGGGACTCACCATGGATAACTACTCTGCGAGTCTTATTTTTATGAGAGTGGGACTGGGACACCTTTAATCTCAGTTTTTGTGGTATTCCCAATGGAGTTTGTTTATAGATGAGGGATTGTGCTTGGAGATCATTTGAAACACAAAAACAAACAGACTTTGTGTCGCAATTATTGCTCGTCTATTGGGATAGAATTATCATTTTAGGATTGGATGTGATGGGCATAAGATTCATCTCAATACTTTTGAGTCATTGTTGACCATCAAATGATGTGATTCTTTTGAATAGGTAGAAAAGCTTATCAAATGGTTGAAATTGTAAATAAATCAGAATTAAAAATGAGCATAATCGAAATTAAATTTGGATTGGCATTGAAATATGATGAAGATATGTAAAACTCATTAGGCTAGTTTGAAGCGGCTAATGCAGGTGAAATGTCTATGCCATGAAGATGCTCAAACTGGAGGTGTTTGAGTGGCATCAGAATGTGATGGAAATTTGATTGTTGTGCTTAAAATGCAGACATGTTTTAGGCAATGCAGCCATTTCGAGAACATTCCAATTTTGCAAAGAAAAATGAAGCTAAATGAAATATTGTTCAAAATGGCTTAAACCAAGCTAAATTCAACCCAGAGTTCGATCAAAGTGAGTGCATGGACTAGGTTGGATTGTCCAAAAGTCAAATCCCCCACCCCACTTCTAGTTCCAGTAGCAATTTAAGCAAAGCCAAAAAAAAAAAGATTATTATCACATAAGATCTTAGTAGGCCACAATCCCAGATTCTGTGGTCCTGAATCACATAATTCAGCTTAGCCAAATTCATTCAGGATGA
Organism: Salix exigua; assembly: GCA_032356905.1. NCBI lineage: Eukaryota > Viridiplantae > Streptophyta > Magnoliopsida > Malpighiales > Salicaceae > Salix > Salix exigua. The sequence goes on along the minus strand of CM063594.1, from coordinate 13,936,273 downwards.
GCCAAAAGTGATCCTCACAACATTTTTAAGGGGGAAACTTTATTAGAAAGCTACATGAGTCCGGTTCCAATGCTTCAAAGTTGTGGATTTGGAGTTTTTCCGTGAGAGTTATGACCGTTTAACTGTTGAGTGTGCAAAACGGGAAATCTGCATCTTCAGAATTTCTTCTCTGCTGAATTTGCCTTTGTTTTTCTCTGAACCAGGCCATGTTTTCTCCCTCTTGTACAGCCTGTCCACTTTGGGTCCTGGAGTCTTTATTCCTTATCATTATTTGGTGATCTGCATTATTATGTCAGGTTGTGGAATAAACAAAGTGTAGTGGGATTGTATCATCCCATACTTGTAAACTGTGCCTTTAGTATGTGTAAAGTAGCCAACCATTGTGGCTTAGATGTGTTGAGTGTTTTTGTTGTCTCAAGATGCTCATGTTGTGTAATGTGATCCTCTCATCTATAAATCACACTATACATGTTTGTTGATCCATCTACTCTAGGGCGAATTATGATGTCTTCCATCCTGTTTGTAAGGAAAAAAGCATTGGTTTGCAGTCCTCTATAGCAATGAAACCAAGAATTCTGCATAACTTCAATACATCCATCACTCATATGCTGTGCTAGAGCATCTCAAGACTGAATACTACAATTTTGAGATTCAGTTCACTACTTTTGAGTCATTGTTGATAATTAAATTTAAAATTTTGAGTTGGCATGATTAAATTTAAAATTTTGAGTGGGCATTAAAACATGATCAAAATATGTAAAACTCGTTAGGCTAGTGCTATGAAGAGGACCACATAGTATGCAAGCCAAAGCATCGATAGCATGAAGATAGACTAAAACAGGCAATGCTTGCATGTGAGGATAGTGAATCATGTTGCCTATCTTGAAGTAGATGGGGCAGAGGACCCATGTTGCTGTGTTTACTGAATAGTAAAATATCATTCTAACATATCAGAATACCCTTGGGTTTAGTCATCACATACTATGGCTTTACATCATTGTGTAACCCTCACAGTCTTTCTTGCATAAGTAGGTCCTTATATATGTGAATGGGTTAGGGGATGTTCAGTTATAATTGTAGTAGCTTAGAAGAACTTATAGTTTTGTGACAGAGACTCAAAGCTGGATGGTCCATAGTCAGGAACTTGAAATTGGATGAACTGTCAGCCACTTTAGGGTGCAAAGATATAATATCCCATGATGAGAGTTTAGGAGGAAATGTAGAGATTTGACAGGTAAACAAGGCTGCCTTCTGAGTCAATATTTGTTTTTGTACTGGCATTTTATCCTCTCTCGTCTATAAGTTCTCCCATTGGAGTCCAACTTATCATATGTGCATCGGTGTACAGAGTTAAACATAGATAGAATGGGAAACAGTGTTGCGTAACAAAATAACTTATATTAGGTTATTTACACGAGGATATTTGTTGTTTAGGGCCCACTAATTGATATTCATCTTTAGGAAGCATCATAGTTCTAGGACTTTTATCCCTTTCATTAATTGTAATGACCTTGACCTTATTAAAAGCATCCATACAGGGAATTAAGACAAGTTCAGTTTCTACCAAACCAACCAGTGTTTCTAGGAGGATTATCAGCAGGTTCCCTTCCAAGTAAACCCTAACATGGTGCTGATTGCTTTTTCTAGAAGGCCTCTCTCACTTCCTCGTTCAAGACAAGGAAGGACAAGAATTGCAGGGCCAAACCTGATATTACTTCCACTAACAGACCCTAACTCGGTCTTAATCTGCAATCACACAGTAGCAGGCTGCTTAGCCTGCTGATGCGGTTATGCTTTTATTGGAAATCTCGGCTTGAAAAGCAATCTTTATCACTGTCTCAAATACCCTATGTCTTCTTGCAAATATCATCGAACTATGTTACCATGTGCAAGCTTTTGACAAGTCGTCAGGTTAAGTCTTGGTTGCAACTTTTTGGTGTTTTTCAGATCTTAATTTTTGAGGTGTCTCTCTTATATGCCATTGCCCTTTTATTTTGTGATCCAAGATTGACATGTTGAATGCACATGGTATCATCCTTTCTTTGATTTAATTGAGTTTTAGTAGTGGCCAAGACTATTTCTTGAATCATTATTGTGTTTTTGTTCTGATTTGTGGATCCAACATATAATACTTTCACAAAAACCGGGTACCGTCTGTCTGTCATGCTTAGACAATGTAATCAGCTAGCAAAATCCACACTAATATCCTCTGCTTACGTGAAACAAGAGTGTGCTCGTTTAAATTGGAGGTTATTTTTGACAAATTTACCTGCCTATTCATGTTTGCTTTGCAGTTTGTGATCCGAAGAGCCTCCTCTTCATATTTGGGATGCAATTGGATTATAGTGATGCTCTTATCGGTGGGGGTTTCTCTTTCAAGAACCCAAATGCTACAAAGACATGTGGCTGTGGTAAATCCTTTGCAGCATAATATTTAGTTAATATTTAACACAGTACATAAAAGACTTTTGAAATTGTGTCTGGACTTTCTGTTGAAGATGTCAGTTAATACATGAGAAAATAACTATAGTTTTCGTACTGTTTTGGCAATTAGATTTAAATCTTGTCAATTTTTTACTTTAAATTAGATTGTTTTTTTGGTGTTTTTATATACTGGTATTAAAAATAATTTTTTTTTGAAATATATATTGTGAATAACAATTTTAATCATTCTTATAAATAGACACTCATAGCTAGCTCTGACATTTCCTTGTATTCATATGCCACCTGATTTGGGATGGTGTGTGGATGATGTCTGTCATTCATAAAGGTTTTGGTAAACTACAAAAATCATCCCCACTTACTTTGTTGTTCATAATATTACCCTAACCAATTTGGCAATTGATTTTGCCCTTAACTATATTTCATATTTTCAATTTCACCCTGCCAGCAGCTTCTGGTAAAAGCAACAAATAAAACCGTCTAGTTGGATTTCATCCCTGACAAGTCCTGCAACTTGGAATCAATTCAGTAATCTCCTTGTTGCCACAAACTTTGAGGAAGGTGTAGATCTCGGTTTTTAGCACAGCAGCTATAGGTATTGCTAGATAGGACGTGGCGGGCCACTCTAAATATTTTTCACGGAAAAAAAAGTTGAGATAATGTAAATATTTCTAAAGAAGAAAAATATATGTAGTGGATTTGATAAATGGTTTTTTAATTTTAATAATATAAATTAAAAAATATAACAAAAAAACATAAATTCACAAAAATATATTTGACAATGAATAAAAGGTAAAAAAAAAAAAAACTAATTTGAGCTATTTAGGCTAGCGTGATAAGTTTGAAAGATTGAGATGACCTTGTAAATGGGAAAGAAAACACATGTGAAGACTAATTATTAACAAATCAAATGTTCAAGAATGAGATTAAAAAAAATAAAAAGAACCTAAAAATCTTATCGAAGCAACCTATTTAGATCATGTTTAACATTGCATTTCAATGGTGTTTTTGAAATTTTTGAAATTTATTTATTTTTATTTTTTATTTTAAATTAAAAAATAGTTTTTTATCATTTTCATATGTTGTTATCAAAAATGATTTTTAAATAATAATAAAAATATCATTTTAATGTATTTTTGAACAAAAAATATTTTTAAAAACAATTTCAACTACACTATCAAACAGACACTTAATATCCAAAACTTGCAATCTTTGTCATTAGCCCAGGACTAACATCATAGAAGTCAAAGCCCATAAAATAAAAAGTAAAGTTCTTAGCCACAAAATATTAAGGGATAAAATTGAAAAACAAAATAAATAACAATAAAAAGAATGGCAATTAAATTTGACATAAAAATAAATTGAAATCAAATATTAAGGGATGAAATTGAAAACAAAACTGAATTAGAAAAATTATTAAAAAAATAGAAATTAAAAAAGTAGGGATCAAATTTAATATAAAAATTAATCAAGAAGATTTATATATAAACAAAAAAAATAGCATTCTATTAATGAAGACCAAATTGAATATATAAAAATAAAAAGACATACAATTTTGTATTTTGCTAAGAAAAAAATGAGAGAAATGGACGGAGAAGAAAAAAGTTCACCTCACCTCACCCACACCATTAGTCATCCATTGACACACGTGAAGATCTCGATGCATTATTTCCAACGCCACCATAGAAGGTAGTGTTTGGCCAATTGAAGAGTCCTAAGAGCGCAAGCTCCTCTCATTCACTATACAATGCTTTGTATGCACCAGCATGTTTTCATTCATCGAAAGAGCAAAACACAAACAATTTAAAGGCATGACCTTGTTTTTTTTTATCATGTCATCCATCCTTTATTTTTTAAAAATAAAAAACTAAAGAGGGTGATGCATCATTTGTTAAGGCAGATAAGTGTTGTTTGTTTGCCCAATTTTCAATCACCCTTTCATTTTTTGGACCAAACAACTCCTTTTCAACCAATGATTTTACCTAAAAACACATGAAAACAACTAACAAAGCTCAATAAGCTCATTACGCCCTTAAAAGTTGCCAAAAACCTTTCAAAAACTGAAAAATCAAGTCACAGCCCTCAATATTCTCAAGCTTCGATCTATTTTTCAGGCAATTTGAAGGCCAATAAGCACCATCATCCAACTCCCCTCATTGAATGGAACATTCGAGCATCAAACTTCATTACTTTTATGATCAGAATTATGACAACCAATCATTCCTCTATTGTTATTTACAAGTAATCTCTCTCTTATTTAGAGTCCTAAAAGCAAATAAAATGAAATATATTTTAAAATTTTATAAAAAAAAAATTTGAATAAGATTTTTATGAAAAACTTATTATTAGTATTGTTATTTTCATATTAGATAAAGAATAATTCAAAATATATTATTAAAATTCAAATAAAGACTTATAATATTATTTAAAAATTATGTCAAAACATAATATTAATTGAATCAACATGTTAAATTTATTTATTTATTTTGTGCTAAGCATATAAGAAAAATGGGAAAATAAAAAGAAAAGGAGAAAGAGATAAAAAAAAAAATGTGCAATTTAGAGGTTTGACCTTGCATTTTGTTATTTTATCATGTCATCCACCCTTCATTTTTTACAATAAAAACTTAGGAGGACGATGCATCATTTGTTGAGGCATATTAAGTATTGTTTACTTTCTAATTTTCAACAGTCGTACTAGCCTAGTTTCCAACAACCAAAGTAATCAGAAACTTGGTAGAAAATATGCTTTTAATTTTTGGACCAAACATTCATTTTCAATCAATTTGTTTACCGGAAAACACATGTAAACAACAAACACAGCTCAATAAGCTCATTTGTGCCTTTAAACTCGCCAAAATCTATTGCAAAATGAAAAATCAACTTGAGATTCCAAAATTTCTTAATTCTCAATATACTTTTTCAGGTAGTTTTAAAGGCCAATAACCTTTACCATCCAATTCCTCTCATTGAATACAATATTTAGGCATCAAACTTGACAAATTTTATGGTCAATATTGCGACAACTAATCACTTTCTCTATTGTTTTTTTCAAGCAAGTGTCTCTCCCTCATTAGGGGACACTAAAACAAATATAATGAACTTGTTCAAAATAAACTTTAGCAAAAGTGTCAAATCATATCTATTATTCTTAAATGTTTTACAATTTACTATGATTTTGTTTGATTTAGTACATATATATTAATTGAAACACTAATTCCATCTAATTAGAAAAATAGAAATATGAAACAAGGTAGCCTTGTTTGATGACACCGATATAAATATAAAACCAGGTAGCCATGTCTGCTGAGACTGATGAGTGAGACTAGTAATTGGGATTCAAATTTCCCTATAAGATGCGACATGTAATGGATTTTCATATTACCTTGAGAGATGGAAGGGGTAAGTAAATGAAACTAGGTTGTTTTTCGTGAAGAAATCGATTTGTGAGGAAATATTATCCCACAATTAGGGCAAAACATGAATTGAGATACTAAATTATTTAATTATAATTATAGATAGAAAGCTTAGTAAATTGCTTACAATATTATATTATTATATTATATATTATGCAAAATTTAAATTGCTTTAAATCAACAAATTCTCATGATTGACATCATCAGGTAAATCAACAAATTCTCATGATTGACATCATCAGGTAGACCTTAATAGCTTAAAGATTTATCCCTTTATGAGTTAATTATATCTAAGCATGATAAGTACTAAACAATTATTTTTGGAAACGAATATAATTGTAATTTATATTCCATTTTTTTGTGATGTCCCATGGTATTAATTTAAATGCTAAATTATGTAATGAATGAAATTAAATATTTTGTTGGAGTAATCAAATCTTGTTATTAATTGATGTATTTTAGTCATTTGAATATTGTGTAGTTGTAACCAAAGTTGTCAATACCGTTTCGGTTTTTCGATTGGAACGGAACGTTCCGGTTTCGGTGCATTTCGGCGTGCCATTCCGGTTTCGTATTGTTCATATATAATTAATTATATATATATATATATGAAAAAAATATTAATTTAACAAGTATAATTAAAATTCAAGATAAATTAACTTTAAATTATACAATACAAACACAAAGACAAAAAAAAAACATAATCTCAAAATTAGAAACATCTCTAAAATTCCAAAATATTATAACAGTAAAATGTTCTAAAATAAAAGAAATATAAATCAAACATCTTCTACATCATTAATATAAAAATATTAGAATTTCTTATTATGCATCCCAAAAAAATAGTAAATACCATAGTAAGATAATTTCAAAGAGAATAGTACTGAAAATCATATGTTCAAAAAGAAAAGAAAAGAACAGATTTTGAAAAAAAATAAATAAGTATTTTTTAAAATATATATTTTTTATAATTTTTTTAATATATATATTAAAAAAATTATATATATATATATATATATATATATATAATTTGTCCAGCAGAATGCTGGACAAATTGTTCCGATGTGGGCTGGACAAATTGTTCCAATGTGGGACAATATAATGTGTCCCACATCGGACAAATAAAATATTTTCTCAACTCTTCTCTTCATTAAATACTTTCACTCCAATCTCCACTCTCCTTGTCTCACACCGGACAAATACATTTTTTTCTCAACTTTTCTTCATTAAATACTCGTCTCCACGCCAATCTCCAATCTCCAGAGTCCAGTCTCCGCTCTTCAGCCCGGAACGGAACGCCCAGATCAGAACCGAGACGTTCCGGCCGGAATTTCTAGATCAGATCAGAATTAAAACAGGGATAAAAACGATGTCGTTTTGTTCCAGTTTTATGAACGGAACGGATTTTTTTGTATGTTCCGGCCGGAACGGAATAGATTTAATAACTTTGGTTGTAACTAATTGAATGACAAAATGTTTTATGGAAGACTTATTGCGAGACTTGCCGCGACAACGCTTTTTTTACACTTCACGCCTCGCCATCCATGAAGGTAGAGACGACGCGTGGCAAAGGAGGGTTGTATAGCCGTAAAGTTACGACTATAAATTTTAGGAGTCGCCACCTAGTATTAAGGTCACTAAAAAACCTAATGGTCTGCAAGAGTCTAGATAAAGGGACTTGTTGTGCAAGGTAAGTTGCATTGTTATTTGATTATTTTTTTCTAAGTCTGATTTTTAGGAGTTGGTCTATTCTAAGGCTCGAAGTAAATATATCTCTTCGTGAGGGAGAAGAGATATTTTACCTCATTAGGTCGAGAAATAAATCTCTTTTAATGAGGTAGTCTCTACTTCATTGGTAGTCGAAAACCTAACTGCTCTAAAGTTTGTAAGTTTTCACACTGCATTAAAAAAAACTTCATTTTTTTACTATTTGCGAGTGTAATTTACAATATCATTTTACACCTCAATAGCTAAAACAAAATATTTTTATATATATATTTTGGCCAAATTCCAACGTAGAATTCTAAACTAGTTACGATACCAATTTTCTTTTAAAACATGTGAATGATGCAACATATATATATATATATATATATTATGAAAAATATGTTTAAAAATAACCTTAGAATTTGGTCGTATGCACGAAAACAACATATTTTTTCTATTTTTTTAAATGTAGTTTTATATTTTTTTTTAAAATTCAAACCGGACTGAGCTTGACAAAATGGGCTAGCCCAACCACGTGGGCCATTTCAGCCCAACACCCCCGGGTCGGGCTGGATAGAATGTCCATCCTTACATATTGTTCACCCATGTGAGCAATAGGACGTTAATCAATTCATGTCCTACTGTTCACATGCAAGTGAACAATAAGTGGTGGAAGAGGAGTAGGAGGTTACCGATTGATACCGCCGGGTTGAGGAGACCAAGGTGGTTCTACTGGTGGCGTTTGAATTGGCGGCATGTGGTGGTCGGGAGAAGCGCCAGAAGCTTACTGGTCTATGCATATGTTGTTGTCACTACATCGCCTAGAGTTAGGGAAGAAAGGATAAGCTATTGCAGGTCCTGCTGGTGCTGAGAAAGTAGACCAGATGGTGGTCGAGGCAGAAAAATCACTCGCTGCCGAGGGGACTGGCCCGTGCTAGAGGTGTGTTGTTGTGTTGTCAAAGGATAAGCAGAACTAGGTTGTTGCAGTGCGGGGAAAGACCGCTAGTTATGGCTGATAGTAAAGATGAAGAGGGTTGCCGAGAGAGATAGGGTCGAGGGTTACCTGCCGGTGCTGGGGAAAAAGTTGTCGCTCTTTCGGTAGTACAACTATCACTAGTTTTTGGCCTGTCTGTCCCTGCTCGGTTTTTTCTCTCTCTTGTTTTTTTTGTTCATTCCTCTCTTTTCTATTTAGGTTCTCTTGTTTTTTAGTGTTTTTTTCCTGTAAATTATGATCCCTCAGTGTTGATTGTTTTTCTCCTCCCGTCTCTTTATAAAAAAATTCCTCCTCTCTCTGTTGTATTATTTCATGCTTTCCTCCCCCGTAACTATAAAATTTTCTCTCTATCTCCCTTTGAAGTTCCTTTTTGTGTTGTTGTTTTTCTTGTCTCCCATGTTATTTCATGCGCATCTTAACTATTCTTCTCTCCCCTAATTTTCCTCCTTGTAAACTAAATGTGTAGTTGCACAACATGAGAATGTAGTAGCAGAGAGTGGAGTCCAAGAGTTGGTGTGTGCAAGAAGGGTTAGGGTGCTGGGCATGGTTGCTTGCATGGAACAAGCATGGTTGCCAACAACGTCTCGACATAACCTTTTTTTTAAAATAAATTTTTTTAAATAACAAAAATATTATTTTTGTAATTTTATTTGATTTCGTGTAGATTTTGGAGAATGACCCAGAAATGGGCTATGACAAGACTAGTGATTTCAAATCCTTGTATTGTCAATTTCATGGATATCAAATGTGTTTTGTACATGTAGATGTGCTTTTTAAATAACACTGCTCTAAATTTTGGCATGTGTGATTGTGGAAATCTCACGGTGTTACAACCAATTATGTGTTTTAATCTAAAACTTCATTTATTTATTTATTACATATCAATCCTTAGGTTTGAGGGATGTTGTAACCCAATTTTGGGTCATGCCCCAAAGGTATCAGTAAAAATAAATAAATAAATAAATAGGGGGTGGTGTCGGTAAGAAAATCAAGTTAAAATTTTGGACATCTTTGAAAGTTCGATCCAAAGCTAAAGTAATTTATTATAAGATAAATCCGCGCATAAACTAAGTCATAAAATATAATTATATTTTTATGGACCAATTTGATATAGTCGTTGGTTTAATATAAAAGCGTAATTATATTCAGGAATTAATTTAGGTCCAATTGGAGAGTTTAATTAAGTTTGATGACCTAATTATACTTTAAATTGATCAGATTAATTTCTATTAAAGGCATAGTCAATACGAAATCAAGTTCTTAAAATTAATTCGGGATCAATTGGTGATATTTGAATTTTCGGTGATCAATTTGAATTTTTTCCAAGCCAATTAGGCGAAATCGGGGACCTAATTGAACAAATTAAGAGTTTTATGGTTGAGTGGGGGACTATATTGCACAGATAAAAATCAAGGACCAAAGTAAAAAGGTGCGCAAAATTTAAAGTTAACTTTGAATTTTTCACAAGGACATAATTGCACAAGATCATAAATTTAAGTTCAATTAAGGGTGCAATTAGAGGAGTAACAAATGGAGGGACCAAACTGTATTTTATACCCAAAAGCAACAAACTTGCTCCACCCAACAAAACCCCACTTTGAAGACAAAATTCTCCACCACCCGCATGGAACTTTGGAATTGGTAGACATAACATTGAGCAACCCACATGAAACCCCCATTTTGCAGACATGGCATTGAGCCACCCGCGTGAAACCCCCCCATTTTGTAACCTCCCGTGGCTATATAAAGGAAGATCAGAAAAGGAAACAGGAGGAGAAAAAACTGAGAAGCAAGGAAGATTTTTACGTGAAAGATTTTGAGATTTTTTGGTTTCCTCCTCTGGCCTTCGGTGCCGTTTCGTTTTCTTCTTCCTCTCCCCGGTTTCTTTCGTCTCTCTCTCCTAAAAACTCGGCAACTGGTTTCCCTCTGTTCCCTCTCGGTGTGGAAGGAAAATAACATCACTGTCGACCACTTCCCAACTACCACCGTTGTCTCTACCCCTCGCCCTCTGTTATTTTCTTTGTTTCTTTATCCCTCTCTATCTCTTTCCCTCGGTCTCTCTCTTTCCTCTTCATCTCTCTCGGGTCACTATCTCTCCCTCTACAACCAGCAACACCGATAACCACCCTCTTCTCGCCTGCAACACCAGCAGCACCACCATCGTCTCGCCCTCTCAGCCTCTATTTCTCTTTCATAAAGACAACCACCCTGAAGTCTCTCTCTCCTAAAACCAGACCCCTGTTTTTTTTTCTTGCTCACTCTCGGCCAGCCAAGCACAACCACCATCGACCACCATTGTCCTTCCTTCTCGTCACCACAAGCATCCCCTCAACTACAGAAACTCATCCATCGTCTCCATTGAAGAGAAAGTGACAGTCCTGAAGCTCACAGTGCACAGCCCCGGCGACTTCCAGTCCATTTTTCGGCGAGCACAGACGACCATTTCCGATACCACCACGACAGGAAGAACTACCTCAACGTCCTCTACACTAAGGTATTAACAGAATTCCCATTCGTTATACTTGAAAAATCCTCGTTTTACTGTTTGTCTTCATCGTCCCCTGCAAAAATCCCGGTTACTGTAGCTAACCGGGTCGGGCTCTGGTCCCGGCCCGGACCCGAGAATGTCTAGGCCACGGCCCGGACCCGAGACGTCTGGGGCACGGCCTGCACTGTAATAAAGGTCAGGTCGGCAACTCAGATTAGCAAAGGGTAATGGCACCTGACCCACCCGTAAATAATAATATAATAATAATATAAAAAAATAATAAAAATAAAAAATAAAAAAATATTTTTGTTTTTTATATAAAAAATTTGTTTTTCTTGCATAAGGCCAATACACTAGCATATTTTAAAAGTTGTTGTTCTTTTAAAAAAATATATATATATCATCTTGGGTTTTGAAGAGAAAATGAGTTTTAGCATGGATTTTGCAAAAGAAAAAAGCATTTCTTGCATTTTGAGATTTTACAACATGTTTGTAAAATTCAAAGGGTGTTGGCCAATATTCAAAAAAATATTAAAAACTTTTTTCAGTGATTCATATTATTCATGGTTCGGAGTTTGGATAAACAAATTCTATTCAAAATATTCGGTTGGAATAATATGCTATTATTCATGGTTCGGTATTTGGATAAATAAATTCTATCCAAAATATTCGGCGGGAATAATATGCTATTATTCACTATCGGTGTTTGGGTGGATAAATCCTAAAGGGTTGCTATCCAAAATATTCAGCGGGAATAATATGCTATTAGTCATGGTTTAGTGTTTGGATAAATTATATCCAAAATATTCGGAGGGAATAATATGCTCTTATTCACTATCGGTGTTTGGATAGATCCTAAAGGGTTGATATCCAAAATATTCGGCAGAAATAGTATATTATCAACATTTAAATATATTTTTCAATATCTTAGCAATCATAAGACAAACAAAAACACCAAGCAGCTTACCTTAGGTAGGGCGTACTCGGGGTGCTAAAACCTTCCCTTTACGCAACCAGTCCCTTACCCTAGAATCTCTGAAAGACTAGTCCTAGGTTTCCTAGTAACCATAATACTAGGTGGCGACTTCCTTTTTAAGAAAATAAATAACCCCCCGACATTTAATCTCCCCCGCTCATGGGGATAAGTTGTCACGACGCCGCTCTCTAACCATTTTTGAGGTGCGACAAGGGATAAGAGGAGGGGTCATTAAGAAACACTAAAGAAGAGAGAAAATATTTGATTGAAAAGATTATGAAAAAAAGAAGAAGCATTGAATTGTTTTTTTCATAAAAAAAAGTGTTAATTAGGTGTTTTTGAGCTTTCATGTTGCTAAAAAAAAGTAAATCAAGCTTGAGAGAGTTTTTCAGTTTAATTTTGTGATTTTAAATTAATTTGAGAGGTTTTTTTAGTTGAGAAATTAATTTATTTTATTAGAGTGTTTTTAGGTGTTTTAAAGTGAAAATGAGTGGAAAAAAAATTTGGTTTCAAAAAACAAAACATGATTTTTCGCTCATCTCTTCTGTGATCAAAATCTAGACAAGTAAATGACACATTGTGTATTATTACACTAGATAAACACACAGGTAGTTTTTTTGTATATAATTTAATACAATTAAATCTACAACGATCAATTTATATGATAGAAACAAATAAAAATTATAGATTAAGAGATAATATGTTTAAAATTTTGATTTGAGTTTGTAACGTATGTATAAATTATATATTTTCAAATATAAGATTAAAAATATCTTCGAAATTTTAATAAAAGATAAAAAAAATTGCCCATGGGTATTATTGGCAAACAAAATTTTATCAAATTATTGGGAGGGAAAAAAATAATAAAAGAGTAAGAATTAAAAATAATTAAATCATTATTATTATTATTATTATTATTAAAGTAGGGATAAAAAACAAATACACTTATATATACATTAATAAAGTAGGGATAAAAAAAATTATAAGGGCTGAATTGAATATATCAAGGGCGTAAATTAATTAATTAAAAGTCAAAGGGCTGAAATGCAACTTGCATTTATTGTCAATTGCAATCAGAGGACACAATTGAAACAATCGGAACTTTGGTACCAAATTGATTGCGTTATCAACAAACAACCCCACCCTATACTGTGTGGGACTTGCATATATAGGGTGGTATTAAATTTTGCATATATAGATATTATATTTCAATTTTACACCAGCAAATCCTAATAATTTTTTTTTTGCATTCGGTTGTATATCTTCCTTTTTTTACATGCATCTACTTCTATTTTTTTTGTTGTCTTTCTTTGCTGATTTTATTCGGTCTAATTTTGCTCACTCTATAAAGAAAGAAAAAATTGTGCAATCGGACGGCGGGCGCACGTCCGATTCTGACTTAGAGGCATTCAGTCATAATCCAACACACGGTAGCTTTGCGCCACTGACTTTTCAACCAAGCGCGATGACCAATTGTGCGAATCAACTTCGATGTTACTGTTGTTATAATAGAGTATGTTGATCTTTTTTATTATATCAAATTTTACATTTTTAAATATTATATTTTAATTTCAATAGTGGTAAAAATTATTTTTTCTATCCACACTACGCCCGCAACGTAGTGCGGGCATTTAACTACCTTGAATATTTCCTCTCTCTACGTTGATGGAATTATATAGATTTGGCAAGCAAAAAAAAAAACTTTAATCATAAAAACAATTCATGAAAAAACAAATCAGAAAAAAGAAAAAAAATAAACAAAAAAAATCAGAAAAAAGAAAAAAACGAAAAAAAAAATAAAGAATCGAAAAAAGAAAAAAATTAAATTTTATATAAATAAATTATATATAAGAAAAAAAAAACTTTAATAAAAAAAAATTCATGAAAAAACAAATCAGAAAAAAGAAAAAAAATAAACGAAAAAAAAAATAAGAAAAAAGAAAAAAAAAAGAAAGGAAAAAAAAAACATTGTGCGAATCCACAGTGCACTGTGTCTGTGTGCACAGTAAATGTGGGACGCCGCTTATTGTTGTTTTAATAAATATGATGGATCATTTGCTTTATTTATTTTTAAAAACAAAATGGATGACACATCTTTAATCTAATGTTTTTTTTTAAAAAAAAAAGACCTAGACTCACGGGCCTAGGTTACTTGCCCTTGCATCACTTTATTTTTTATAGGTCAAGCTTTTTGGCCACTCCAATACTTGTGTGACTTGTTTAAGTTTTTTCCTTAAATTAAAATTTCATTTCTTTAGAATTATATAATTTAAGTTATGTTAAATATATTGTTTTATTAGATTATTAAGTTAATTAGGAGCATAATTTAGAAGGAATTTTTTTATTAAATACCATTATATATATATATATATAATAAGATTAAAGTTCTCTTTTAATAATATTAGTAAACATATTTTTTAAAACCCATCATGATTATGTTTTTCAAAAACAATTATTCAGTTGTGTTTTATACAAGTGTTTATTTTATATTATATTTTTAAATAAAAAATAGTCTTAAAAAATAAAGTTATTAAACTCAATTGGATTCATGAATTAATTTGTGAGTTTGGAAAGTTAACTCAGATAAGTTTAAGATATTGTTGTCTCAATATATAAAATTAATTTTTCTTTAAGATTTTTTTAAAGTTAAACCATGTATTTACTTGTTTTTAGGTTATTGTAGACCAACCAGGTCAACTAAATCATATCAAATCAAAATCTATATGTTTTTTTAAAAAAATCAAATCCAGGCAAGACAATGAGTAAAATCAAAAGTTTCAAGGTTGACATTTTAGGTTTGATCTAATGACATTATCAAAAAGTTTATACAATGCATAAATGTTTTATTATTCTTATGTTTTTAAATACAATTTCATCAAAATTACTTGGATGTTAGTTTGTTTTAATTTAAACCCTGCTTTTAAAATAATGGTAGAATGTTAGTTTTTTATATCAATTAATTTAAAAATTAACTCTAGTTGCGCTTTGTAAATCTAAAATATATTTATTAAAAATTATATCTTAAAAATAAGTATTTTATTAAAAATATTAAGAGAAAAAAGTAATTATATAATAGAGATTAAAAAATTATTGAATCCTCCTGATCATATTATTAGTCCATTAAATTAAATTATAAATATTCTCGTGGCGTTTTTGTTGACATATATTGTCATACTTGTATGCTTTATATATTTTGATGATAACAATAAAGAGAAAATGGACTAATAATATGCTTGGATGAGATTAAATTATAAACAGGTATTATACAAAGAATACATCAACAAGCATAATGGATTACACGAAGAAATCACTCCAGGAAGTCCAAGATGCAAGCAAGTGAAGACTTAGAATAAGTTTTTCATTTTAGTGCTTTATGTAAATCTCAATTTCTAACTTGATAGCACAAATTAAAATGAACTCACACACTTCACATTGCATGCATTAAAAGGGTTTGATGATTATAGGATTAAGTCATAATCAATCGGTTCAAGAAATTCAGAAAAGATAATTTGTCAAAATTGCCTTTCTGCATGAACCGGTTGACCGCTTGGGTTATCCGTTGTGAACCGGTCGACCGCTTGGAGACAAATTGTCTTTCGAACTGAACCGGTCAACCGCTTGATTTATCCGTTGTGAACCGGTCGACCGCTTGAGATGACAGTTGCACTAAAACGGCTATAAACGGCTAGTTTCTTTTTGAAACTTATAAATAGGCCTCTTAATTGCAAAATTAAGTATACACAACTTTCATATCTGATATTGAGGCAATTAGAAGTGCATAAACACCTTCATATCATCAATCCTCATTAATACTCATATTTGTGTTTAAATTTTCATATCCTAACACAAAGAGTATTTCTCATTCTCACTACACTTAAACACCTTCAAATATTCTAAGTGCTATTGAGTGAGATAAAGAGATCATAGATCTTCATTTGTAATATCCACACTATTAAGAGTGTATTGTTGTTTTACAAAACAATTATTGTAAACTCTTGAGAGTTGAGTATAAAACTCTTGATATTGGTGAGGGATCATCACCAAGGAAAAATCTTGAAGAGGGTACATCTTCAAGTGGGAAGAAGAAAAATCTTGAAGAGGGCATATCTTCAAGTGGTGTAAAAGTCTTGGTTTGGATTCATCAAGCGGGATTTGTAATCTTGTTACTTGGACTAGTAAGAGAGTACAATACTCAAGTACGGGTTGGTACTTGAGTCGTGGATGTAGGCTTGCCGAACCACGTTAAAAACCGAGTTAGCAATCTCTCTCTCTTATCTCTTTACTTTAAAGTAATTAATTTTAAATTGCATTATTTATTGTATTTACACCTAAGTCCCCCTTTAGGTGCATAGTTGCCTTAATCCTTTAGTTAACATAAACACCTTCGTATCATCAATCCTCATTATTACTCAAATTTGTGTTTAAATCTTCATATCCTAACACAAAGAGTAGTAAATCTAATTCTCACTACACTTAAACACCTTCAAATATTCTAAGTGCTATTAAGTGAGATAAAGAGATCATAGATCTTGATTTGTAATATCCACACTATTGAGAGTGTATTGTTGTATTACAAAAACAATCCTTGTAATACTCTTGAGAGTTGAGTATAAAACTCTTGATATTAGTGAGGGATCATCACCAAGGAAAAATCTTGAAGAGGGTACATCTTCAAGTGGGAAGAAGGAAAATCTTGAAGAGGGCATATCTTCAAGTGGTGTAAAAATCTTGGTGTGGATTCATCAAGCGGGAATTGTAATCTTGTTACTTGGACTAGTAAGAGAATACAATAGTCAAGTACGGGTTGATACTTGAGCTGTGGATGTAGGCTTGCCGAACCACGTTAAAAACCGAGTTAGCAATCTCTCTCTCTTATCTCTTTACTTTAAAGTAATTAATTTTAAAATTGTATTATTTGTTGTATTTACACCTAATCCCTCCCCTTAGATGCATAGTTGCCTTAATCCTTGAATAACAGTTTTTACTGTAGCTCCGACACTGTAGCATGTGAGTGTGTGTATTGTGGATTGTAATAGTGTATTTTTGAGTTGGTTTGGTTGGTTTGCCGGTTTTCTCATTTTTTTTTATCATTTTTGCACTGTGAAATAGCGCTTTTAGCCCTTGAAAAGACAAAAACTCGGTTATGGGTGGAGAGGCTCTGTGATAATTGCACACTTTCAAACCGGACCGGACCGGTCAGGTATGCTCTGCCTACCTTTTCAATATTTAATAGTTTTTCGAAAATGGCTAACTACTTGTATAGCCTCTAATAAGACAAAATTTCTGACTTACGCACAGGGCTACACGCGGCCGACAATATTCCTCCTCACGCCCTCTTTAAGTAGCGTGTGCGTGGTGATGGAGTAGCCGAAGATGGTCTACCGGCGTCTCTATCGATGTGCCTCTTCTTGGTCTTCCTCCTGGAGTGACACGTTTTGTCCTCCAACGTCCGTGGACGTGGCGGTGACCGGTTAAAGCCGCTACAACCATTTCTCTCTCTCCTGCACGTCAAAGTGCAGGAGAGTCCCCCGGTTGTTATGATTTTTCACTTAGGTCCTGTACTTTTAATTTTGTTTATGGTCCTGATTTTTGTTATATAAGTTTTAATTTAGTTTGATTAGGTCCTTCGATTGAAATTAATTGAATGTTTATTTTTCACTTCGATCCTCCTTTTAATTTCTGGATTGGGTTTAAATAACTCAATAAATTTGGTACAACAATTTCAATTTTTACAATTTTGTCCTTTAATTGAAATTCATAATAAATTTGATTTTCATTTCGGTCCTTATACTTTTAATTTTGGATTTTAAGCCCTTAATATTTGATTTTTCTTTTAGGCCTTATACTTTTAATGTTTTTTTTAATCCCTTGATTTCTTTTTATGATTTAAATTTTCTTAAAGTTTTTATGGTTTTTTTAGTCTTTCATTTATTTATTTTTTCATTAATAATAATAATAATAATAATCTAATTATTTTTCTTCCTTACTCTTTTGTTAATGTTTTTTAGTTATTTCTTCCTGGGGATAATTTAATAATTTTTATTGTTTTGGGAGTGATAACAATGATAGTTTTTGTTTTATTCTTTTGTTTGATCTTCTATTGAAGTTTTTAGGATTTTTTTCTTTCATTTTTTCCCTTTCATTATTAACACAAAAATAAAATAAATAATAATTTAATTGTTTCTCTTGTTTACTCTTTTGTTAATATTTTTGAGGGTTTTTTTTACCTCGGGATAATTTAATAATTTTTATTGTTTTTGTAGTGATATAATTTTTGTTTTTGTTTTATTCTTTTGTTTGATTTTTTGTTGCAGTTTTTAAGATTTGTTTTCTTCCATTTTCTCCCTTTCATTATTATGAAAAAAATTAAACATATAGATGAAAATATTAATATTAATAATAATATTAATAATAATAATAATAATAATAACAATAATTTAATTGTTTTTTTTCTTACTCTTTTGTTAATGTTTTTTAGGGTTTTTTTCCCTCAGAATAATTTGATATTTTTTTATTGTGTTGACAGTGATAACAATGATATTTTTTAGTTTTTTATTTTAGTTTTTTGTTTGATCTTTTTTTGTATTTGTTTTTTTTTAAATTAATCTTTCGTTTATTTATTTATTCTTTCATGATAATAATGATAATAAAATCAATAATAATAATAATAATAATTTAATTGTTTTTCTTGCTTGCTATTTTGTTCATGCTTTTTATATTTTTCCCTCGGTATAATTTGATAATTTTTATTATTTTTATAGTAACAACAATAATATTTTTAGATGTTAACACTCCGATATTGCTATTATTATAATATTTTAAATTAATATTGCTTCCTTTTCCCCTTTATTTTTTTATTTTTATTTGCTCTTTGTATTAAATAATTTTTATAATTTTACTATCTGTACAATAATAATTTTAGTGATTAATATTTTTTCTTATAAAAATATTTTGTTTTTTTTAATATTAGTTTGCGCTCTTTATTGATCTTTTATGACGCAATACCTACATTCTAAAATATGTAATCTATACTTGCGTAACAAACTCTACTTAAAATTTTATATATTTTATCTCTTAATCTATAAATTTTATTTAATTATATTATATAAATTTATGGTTGTGAATTTATTTATGTTAAATTATATACACAACTAGTTAGAGAAAAAATTAGTAGCGGTTCGCTTAACATAAAACCCAAAAGATCCAACGGTGTAAAATTAAGACTGACCTACTCCTGAAAAGTGAAAACTCACTCTTTCTCTGACTCTCTCAGCTCAGGTGGGGATTCCAGTAGTCATAAAAGACGAAGAGCCAAACACCCCTCGTGCAGTCCTCTCACTTGAAAGAAAGAAGAAGAGAAAATCATGTCTTTCAGTTCTCGTCTGTTATCCAGATCCAAACAGGCAACTCCTTTTCTTCTCTCTATTTCAGATCTTCGTATCCTCGTTTCCATTCATCCGTTCATTTCCTGCCGTAGGATTTCGATACCTGTTTGTTTTCCCGCAAAATCGAGGAAATGTTGAATCTATTAACTCTGATTTATTTTATTTTATTTTTATATATGTATTATTTTTGGTTTATAAAACTGAAGAAATGTTGAACATTTTAAAATATTTTAGGTTTTTGTTTTGGGGGCGGGGGCGGGGGTTTGGGTGATTTTTGTTTTTGATACGATTGTTTTTCTGCTGAAGATTAAATGTTTATTGGTAATATTAGATTTTATGGGAAATTCAAATTCTATTGTGGGTTTTTTTTAGGGGAATTATTGTGGAATTAATTTAATTTTGTAAAGGATGTGCCGTGATTTTTTCGTTCAATTATGATATTTTTTAACTACTAGTTATTTATTGGTATATTTTGGGTCTATGCAGTTGTATGGAAGTCAAGCCGTTTTGAATCAGCAACTTGCTTTTCCAGTTCGTTATTATGCAAAGGAGGCTGCTCCTGCCGGGCTCAAGGGAGATGGTCAGTACACCCGTAAACTTCTGATATTAAATGGGTTTTTGCCACCATGTGTTGTTTGATGACACTCAAAATGTACCTTTGCCAGTTTCAAAGCATGTTTGTTGGAGATGACAAGTACTGGACCAAAAAGTTGAATGTTATTGGCCATGTGATCACATTCATCTTGTTAGGAGCTTGAAGAAATATTTTACAAAGCTCATAGCAAAATTACATTTAATTTTGTTTCTGAACAGCCCAATAAAGCATTTACAACCTTCATACTATGCAACTCTAATCTCTTGGGCTGACAGCTGACCCTCACCAGTTTGGGATTGAGGTGTTGTTGCCGTTGCAGCTTTGTTGTTTTGTTGATGCTGATTGTGGTGGTGGTGATCACAGTGATTTAATTGTTGCCTCATATTCTAACTAGGATACCTGTACAATTCAGTTAAAAGTAAAGTATGTGGTATTCATCATTGTTTGTTCATGACTCTATGATCCATCCATTATAACATCTTTTACTCCCAGTAGATGCAACTATTCACAATGAACACCTTGATGATTTGGTAACTTAATGCAAATTTTCCTTTGAACCAAACAGAGATGTTGAAGGACATCTTTCGGGACATCAAGCAGAAGTTTGAGACAGCCATTGGGGTACTTCGGAAGGAAAAGATCACCATTGATCCTGAGGATCCAGCTGCCGTTTCTCAATATGCGAAGGTCATGAAGACAATTAGAGAGAAGTAAGATATTCTTTATTCTTCTATTTTCTGATAGTTTCTCAAGTTTCTCTTGAGTTGTTTCCATGTTTACACCCCTCTTTCTTTTGGGTGAGCATTTGGTTTGGTTTTGGTGGACTTGCATTGAATGGAGTTATATTCATTGTTTGTGCTGAATTTGTTATGCTTTCATTTAATGATCTATGATGTATTTACTGCCCTATGTTCTGTCTCTGCAGGGCTGGCTTGTTTTCAGAATCACAAAGGATCCAGTGTACTATCGAAGAAGAAACACAAGATATTCCAGATGCTCGAACATATTTTCTGAAATTACAGGAAATAAGAACCAAGTACTCCTCTTTTCCAAGATCTTGTCTAACCTTTTGTAGATTTTATTATCCTCTTACTAGGATGTAGAAAAAATAGCTTTTTTTTCCCTCTGCCCTGTCTTGCCAAACATTTGTCACTGTGGATCTGAAATAAATACTAACATCCCTAGTGACTGATGTGCTATTCATCTGTTATAAATCCAAAGTTATATCGATATTTTAGCATCCCCTTGTTGCATTTCTAATCTGTAATGTGATGATGGATATGAGTTTCTCTGCTTCAGGAGAGGTCTCTCTGATGAGCTTGGTGTAGAGGCTATGACAATGGATGCATTGGAAAAAGTTGAAAAGGAAATTAAGCAACCTCTGATGAGGAACGATAAGAAAGGAATGGCTCTTCTTATGGCGGAATTTGACAAGGTTAATAAGAAGTAAGTGTTGATTTAACAACTAAATGTACTTGTTTGTTTTTTCTTTATTGAATGGTGGCGTGGTTTATCTTTACCTGCAAGAGTATTGTACTTTGTGATGGTCAAGGTGTTGTTGATGTAGTTTATTTTAGCTGCATGATCATTTTTTGCCTTCTGAAACCTGAAGTTGTACAGTCCTTCGCTGTCTGAGGACTATTCTGAGGACTTATGAATGTTTGCTTTTATTGACAGATGAACCAACTAATGAATTGGTTTGCAAAAGAAGTTTGCATGTCTATATTATTGACTGAAGGACATACTTTAAAAAGTATGTATGTACAGGATTGTAATAGTCAATGTAACTAACATGTTGCTATTACCAGCAACTAATTTGTGTATGGTAAGTGCATGTTGGTGTGACTGGTAGTTCTAGTGCAGTGAGTTTGACATGGAGATTGTATCCAAGTGTTTTTCTTTCTGGTTCCTTTATGGTGGCTATTGTGTGATGATTTTGCTCCATAGTTGGAATTTGTAATATCAGAAGTGAAGTTTTGACATTTTCTTATATATATTTTTATAGGCTTGGAATTCGTAGGGAAGATCTACCAAAATATGAAGAGGAGTTGGAACTTAAAATTGCCAAGGCACAATTGGAAGAGCTGAAGAAGGATGCTGTCGAGGCGATGGAAACACAAAGGAAGAGGTATTTTATTGTTTTTATGCTTATTGTCTTGTGACTATGAACCTCATGGCTCTAGAAATGCTAGCCTCCTACACTTGGCTTTGGGTTGGCAGTAAATATATGGGATGGACATTGGTTTAGTTCCCATTTGTCCTTTTTTGGGAAAGAGTACTTTTTTTGTATTCCTGATGAATGGCCACTGAATAGGAATGTGGGTCAACCCAAACAACTCAGATTGACTCAAACTTGACTCAATTATAAACACGATTGAACTAAGATTAGAGCATAATTCAAACCAGGCATGAACAAAATTTGAAGCTTGTTTAAAAGTAATTCTAGCCGAGCGTGACTGTAGGTTGCTCAACCTGGTTTGTTCATGAACATGGGTATTTTATGTGTTTTTGTAAGAGTTCCTAAGTGGCTTGTTCTAGAGCAATAAAATTCTGTGTTCTATATCTTTAGGAGGTAATCTTTAGTGAAAATAGGGAAAAGATTGAAAAAGTTCAAGGACATTCTCTTTATCTCCTTATTATTATTATTATTATCTTGAATGAAGGTGATTGACAAAAAGACTGCTCCTTTTGTAATTGTTTGGCATAGAAATTCAAAAGGTTTTAATGAGTTGTATTTCATGCTCTGAAAACTTAGAAGGCATTCTGGCTAGATGAATTTTGACTGTGACTTGACTTTACCTTTAGGCTTGTTGTGAGCCACCAAGCCTAATGAACTGAGCTTGATGTAAAATTTGTATCTTGAGCCAAGCTTGTGCAGAATACCTGAAAAAATGAATCGACCTTGACCTAAGCTTGATCATCACTTCAACCTATCCAACCTAAGTTTTATCCGGCTTCACCCCTATCCCTGAATTTGGTACTAGCATGAAGTCGATGTTCCTGGAAGGAAAGAACCCTGAGCTAATTTTTGCGAGACAAAATCTGATTCATGCCTTCATTGAGTTCCACCAAGACCTGGCAAGAACCATGCATTATGTCAAAGTTTGTCATACCTGTCCATTTGGTTTAAGTCAGCTGAAATGATATGTTCCCTGCTGGCAAATCTTTCATTGTTCTTTTGAAGTCAGATCGTTGAGTCATTAGTGGGATAATATTAGCCTTTCCGTGGCATATATTTTATTGATAAATTAATTGATATCACCTCTGTCATTATTATTTTTTTGCAGGGAGGAATTTAAGGATGAGAAAGTGGTTGATGTGAGGGCTTTGGACATCCGGAACTTTCTCTAAATCGTCCATGGCCTGTTAATGGTTGGCCTTGATATTGAGCTTTTTTCAGGCACAATACCTAGAATGTGGGAAATAACCATCTGTTTTGCTTTGATAATAAAAAGGTGTTGAATCACAGCTCTGGCAACTGAGTAGATTTTATGCCTTTTCGTGTTAATTCAAGTTGATAGCCAGGAGGTAAACTGGTATTATGTTGTCACTCGTCTTGCAATGAATTATTTGTTTTGGAAAGTTGCTGTCTTTGCAGATACTAATTTTCTTCCCTTTACCAACTGAATCTAAACCATCCACGGTCGCATATGGCAGTGCTTGGTCTGGAAAAGAACTGGTTTGCGACGTTGCTGGATTAAATAGCTGTCTAAACACCAACTCAACTTGCCTTGCAAAAATATAAGTTTGATGAAATATGGAATTGAGGGTACGTGTTGTTTTTGAGGTTCTTCAACACCCCCATTTGAATATCCAATGTTCATTGCAATGGAAGTGAGAATAGTTTGATTCAAGACCGAGAATTATGTCCGTAGATTGTTTTGGTAAATATTCCATGTGCTTCTGAGTTTTAAGGTGTGCTTGTGATTGCACTCGGGGAATGTGTTCCTGAATAAAATAAATAGTTTTCAATTATTTTATTAGTGTTTTTTTTATCTTTATGATCCTATAAAGAATAAATTTTAAAAAACAAAAAAAATATTATTTTAATATAATTATAACTATCAAATATTCTTAAAAGCAATTTTTATTACACCTAAATAGTTATTCCACTCCGGGCATGATGTAAGTGGAGTTGTGCGTGCGTTTATTTTCAAAATTATAAGAGATGTAGATCAATTGAATAATAATGGATGGAAATTGGAAATAAAAATTGCAACCTTTTCTCTGTTCCTTTACCACACGTGACGAGCATTAATCTTTGTCCTCCATGTTTTCTTGTTTTTCATATTTTTTTATCCATGTTTATTGAGGTTTTAACATTTAATCTAACATTTCATTTGTTTTGTGTTGAAGTATGAATTTTATGAGAAGAGAAGGTCGTTAAAAGATAGTAGATGCAAACCCCAGCTCAAATATCAGTATATCAGTGGTAAATGGAGTAATTTTTAAATTAAAAATGATAAAAAGAGGAAAATTATTGTTATACAAGATAAATATTATTTGTGTAATTAACTTAATTTTCATATGGGAAAAAGTAATAAAATTGGTATGTGGAATATTAAATAGTGATAAATCATGTAAAAATAATTGTTTTAAAGAAAGAAAATTTATAAAATTTATGCAATAATAATTTTTTTCTTCCTTGCTATTTTGTTAAAGTGTTTGAATTTTTATTCCTTAGTATAATTTAATAATTTTAATTATTTTAGAAGTAATAATAATAATAATAATTTTAGATGTTATAATCATGGTAATAATAGTAACATTGTTAATCACAATGATAATAATAGTAATAATTTATTGCAATTGTTATAGTGTCTATGGTGTTAATAATTATGGATTTGATGATAATAATAATAATAACAACTCATAAAATAATATGAAGAATATAAATAATGAAAAAAACAATTATAATAATGATATTACAAATGATAATAATATTAATTATAATTTATTATTAATAAAAATAATGATGTTTGATGTTATCATAATGACTATTGTCAAAATAATAATAACGATAATAGTAATAATAATGGTGGAAACGATAATATTGTCAATAATAATTAAAATATTATTTATTTATAATAATCATTATAATGAAAACTATAATGATTGTGAAATTTAACAACCATGATAATAATAATGAGAATAATAATTGAAATAATTCATTAGTCGATGTTGTATTTGTTAAAAATTGACTTTTAAAATTTTTCTATGTATGATATTTCAAATCCAATATCATGTAAATAAAAATATATGAAATCACACGTAGACAAATTAGGTGAAAAATAGTTTATAATGAAAAATATACTGAGTCAATTGCCTCGTGTTTTGCCGTAGTCATAACCAAAATTTTTAAAATGTAAAATAAATGATAAGGGTGCTAGATTTTTTAATGATTCTATAATTGAGGTAATGATCAACTAAATAAATTTATGAGTAATAAATAATTAGGAGAATTTGTTTTTGTTTAGTACAATGTTAACTAATATAAATTTAAAGAAATAAGGTAAAAAATAAAAAAACAACATTGAGTTACAGGATTTTTAACGAATAGAGCATCACATGATAAATTATTAGATTTGAAACATTACATGCACAGAAATTATAAAAATAATTTATTAATAAATACAAGATCGAATGATAAATTATTCTCATTGTTGTATTTATGATAGAAAGTAAAACCAATAACAATAATAGCAATATTGAAAAAAATTATATAAAGAAAAATTAAAAATAATTGAAGAACAAAATTAAAGGACAAAAGCAAAATTAGTATCATTATCATTATAAGACATTATCAAACACAATCTAAGCTAATGTGTTATTTTCTTTCCTATTTTTCTAAAAACTTTTTGTTATTTCTTTCTCTCTATATATTCATTTTATTATGGATAAGGTGGTGAAAATAATGATAACAATTATTTTTAAATTACTTTTTCTTAAAAATATGTTAGGCTAATTATATATTTTAATATTTATTTAATATTAACACATCACACACACACACACACTAAGATTTTTTTTTAATTTCAGTGTTCTGAAATAATTTTAATATAATAATACCAAAAATAAATCTAAAAAAAATTATTTTAATTTATTTCTAAATAAAAATGTATTTATACTAAAAATATACCAAACTACATGTAGAGAAAACAAATGAAAAAAATCACAGGGATAACATATCACTAATAACAGAATATTTACTATACATGCAAAGCTTACTAGCTTTTAATACTGAGATAAATAACAATAAAAATTAAAAGACAAAATTAAGAGTATAAATATATATAATTAAAAGCAAAATACAAGAACTATCCCAAAAAACTAGAAAAATTAAAAGAATCCAAAGTAAACTAAAAATTAAAAAAAGAATTAAATACAAAATAAAAAAAATTATATATGTTAAAACGATACAATTTTTTTCACTCTACAACGAAGCGAGGTGCAAATGACTGTTAAATATACTAAAACACAGCGAAAGCTAATTTACAAGTGGTTTCTAAAAACCACACGAACTAATTTATTTATTTTAAACTATAACCAAGATATACATAACTTTCATATGAAATACTTTCATATGAAAATGCTGTCGTTTAATAAGACTTTCCATCAGTCAAGTTCTATTTGTCACTAGTCATCTGTCTCAGCCTCTGCCGCCAAAGCTTCTGTTTTCGCTTTGGTGAAATCAGAAAAGAAGACAACGGGGATGATGATGATGATGATTAACAAGAATCTAAAGTCTCTATCTTTGGAACTACAAAAATCAAGGTATATTTCTTCTTCTAAAATCCCATTCCTTTCTCTCCACACCAACCCTCAAGACCACAAGTACGAAGACATACAAGTAGATGCCATTTATAACATCATAAGTAACTCCACTTCCTCTCAAAACCTCAAACAATCCTTAAAATCAACTGGGGTCTTTCTCTCTAATGATTTGATAGATAAAGTGCTCAAAAGGGCCAGGTTTAGCCATGGAAACCCTTTACAAGCACTTGACTTCTTTAATTTCACCGCTAATAGAAGAGGGTTTTATCACTCTTCTTATTCCTTAGATACCATGCTATATATTTTGGGTAGGAGTCGCAGATTTGATCATATCTGGGATGTTTTGATTGATATTAAGAGGAAAGACCGGAACTTGATAACACCGAGGACCTTACAAGTTGTTTTAGGTAGAGTTGCTAAGGTTTGTTCTGTCAGAATGACTGTGGAGTCTTTTTGGAAGTTCAAGAGATTGGTTCCGGTGTTTGATACTAGTTGTTTTAATGCTTTGTTGAGGACTTTGTGTCAAGAGAAGAGCATGAGTGATGCGAGAAATGTCTATCATCGTTTGAAGAAGGGTTTCAGGCCCAATTTGCAAACTTTCAACATACTTTTGTCGGGGTGGAAGTCGTCAGAGGAAGCGGAGTTGTTTTTTGATGAGATGAAGGAATTGGGTGTCAAGCCTGATATTGTAACGTATAACTCATTAATTGATGTGTTTTGTAAGGGTAGAGAACTGGAGAAGGCATATGGGGTGGTTGAGAAGATGAATGAGGAGGGTATATTGCCTGATGTGATAACATATACTAGTATTATTGGCGGGTTGGGTTTGGTTGGGCAGCCTGATAAAGCAAGAGATATGCTGAAGGAGATGAAGGAGCATGGATGTTACCCAGATGTTGCAGCATACAATGCTGTGATAAGGAATTATTGCATTGCAAAGAGGTTAGATGATGCTTACAGTTTGATGGCTGAGATGGCGAGTAAGGGCATGAGTCCAAATGCAACTAGTTACAACTTGTTCTTTCGAGTTTTTTCTTGGTCAAATGACTTGCGCAACTCATGGGATTTCTATGGGAGGATGATGGATGCTGGGTGCCTGCCTAATACCCAGTCTTGTATGTTTCTCATCAAGTTGTTTAAGAGGAATGAAAAGGTGGAGATGGCACTTCAACTTTGGAATGATATGGTAGAGAAAGGTTTTGGGTCATATATTTTGGTGTCTGATGTGTTGTTTGATTTGCTTTGTGATATGGGCAAGTTGGTGGAAGCAGAGAAGTGCTTCTTGCAAATGGTAGAGAAAGGGCATAAGCCAAGCAATGTTTCTTTCAGGAGGATTAAGGTGCTCATGGAATTGGCAAAGAAGCACGACGCCATTCAGAATTTGTCAGAGAAGATGGCCATTTTCGGGTCTTCAATTCGAGCTCCTGAAAGCATGGATGAGAAAGAATGTTCAGACCCAGTTCCTAGTTTATAATGTGTTTGTAACTTGGAAGTTCTAAATTGTGGCTTGAGCATCTAAAGTTCCATCGTGTATCCATCAATTCTTAGAAGTTTAAACAATCCCGCTCTTCAAATCTATCTTCAAGATGGGGTGCATTCTAAACCGAGCTTCAATTGAAACCAGGCATCAGCAAAACACTCCAAGCAGATCCCGAGTGAACGAGAGAGGATTAGAGTTTACAATACTTGGCAACAACCTACCACTACCTGCTTTACTGCTTCAGTGTCTGTGGTGATATTGGATTCTTTTTCCTGGGCGGAAACGAAGGATGAGAAAATTGGTGATATGAAGTCATCGGGAATTCAGGAATCGTGAATTTCTATCTGGTTCATCGATAGGTTTGATTTGATGTTTAACTTCGAAGCATTCGTGGAAACCAAGAATGGCCATTCAGGTTTGTGCTGATCTGTTTTGTGCTCTCGATAATGCAAAGGGCTATCTACTTTGGATCACAGCTCTAATCAACTGATTGGTTTTCGCAATTTTGTGCTAATGCAGTTCGATTACAGGGGAAAGCTTTCTGTTACGGCAGCCCTACTGCTATGAAATGATATTACAGGGGAAAGTTTCTTTTCCATCCGTGTTGAGCATTAGGACCACCGTGTAAAGAGCAAGTTGTGCATCCACCGGCCAAACTGGCCATTTCCATTTCATATCAACTGGTTATGGTTATTTCGTATTGTTGAAAATAAATTTGATGTTTTCAAGACATGCATAAACTCAAAGTTCTTTTTTTAAAAGCCCATATGGTTTCGTAAAGTCCAATAATCGATCATCTCTCAAATGAGATAAGATGGCGGTGCCACCCTCCCGCGCTCATTAATCATGAAATAAAGCTTTAAAGGAAAAAAAAATACCCACCATGGAAATCATAACTTTACATGGAGGGGAAAATGGCAAAACTTCAATCACAAAGTGTATGTGAATGACATTCAGAGTGATACATATGACAAAAATACTGTAATTTCTCAATCAAAATTGGGGCTTACCACCCATTATGTAGTAGATCTTGTCTAGGTCTAGCGAAGAGAGTTGAGCATTCTGGATTAAACTCATGACCATTAGATTCTGCTCCAGCTCAAGGCATCCATCCCTCGCCACCTTCCCCTGGCTTAAGTTAAGTAGTATTCTCGCGCTCTTACAGTTAAGATCTACTCTTTTTATTTGATCTAGAGCCGCGGTGGTCTTCCTTGCCTCGCTTTTTCCCACTCGCGCCACTCTCTTGCTTTTCATGTTTTTCTGGTTTAACTCTATTGGATTTTACGCTAATAACACCACCTGGGTTTATCTTTCCACCATGTTTTTGCAAAGCATCGTCGAACTCTTCTTCCCCCCCCACAATTGCATACTGTTGAAGGAATTCAGTATTCAGCAAACCCTCCATCTTGGATTTCATCCCATCCTACAGTCAGTTTAGCACTGTCAGAAAAAAATTAACACGAAACGATTAGACTTTAAAGAAAGGAAAGAAAGAACACACACCTCAACTTGCTTTGCGGCTTCCTTTAGATCATCATCCACTGATATGCTGTGAGGTCTCAGCTCCCTCTGAAAATTTTGTTCACGTCAGGAATTTAGATTGCTCTGGATTAAAATGTTCTATGCTAGCAGCAATAGAAGAATTGCATAAATTTTGAACTAGAAAAGGTGGCAAGCTGCAATGTAAAATTCTGTTTGGCCTCTCGATGATGGATTCTGAATGGAGAAAAAGGATTCATGTGGCCAAGCATTGCTAGCCTTGACACCACGCTTAGTCTAGTAAATGATGGAGAGAAAGGATAATTTTCCTAGGGTAGGAATTATGGAATATGTGTTCGATTTATAGACTTGGATTGAGCAGAACTCTCGTTGCAACTATGTAATAGACATCTAAATATGGGCGATGTTTTCATTGTGGTGTCTACAAAGTTCAGGTTCCCTATCTTACCTCTTTTAACCTGGGTAGGGTTGATTCGACGTCTTTTGATGCAATACCATGAAGATATTTGTAGAGCTTCTTCATAACCTTCATAAAAAGTGATAAAATTTGTGTTCTTTCCAACTTCATTTGTTCCTGTAATAAAAATTCAGTAGCACCCTCAGTTTTGACATGGTAGACAGGCATAAAAGTAACGTGAACATTGATAGAAATGATATTAGTATGCATTAAAAATTGTGGATCTAACCTTTACACCAAATGTGAAATGTGTTTTTCTAAATTTCTACCCTTTTCAGAAAACTGTCCACTTTCTTGCACACGTACAGATATGTGCACAAAGTGCATGCATGAGTGCACATGTGAAATTATCTAACTGAAAAGTTGATAATCAAACCTCAATAAAGGTAATATTTCGTTGCTGCAAACCAACACAGAGTAAAACAGAAGTTTGAACATATGACAACGATACGGGAAGCTTTCCTCGAAAATATAGACGAGCCAGGATTGGAACAATGTCTAAAATCTGGAAACAAAAACACAACAATTTAGAATCATACACACAGACCTGACAAATCTTTGCATATTTTCAAATTTGCTAATGATGCCAATTTTAGTTATTTCCATGAGGCACAAATAATGTACTGGTCTAAAGCATTTCTTCTCTCTTGAAATCAATTAAATCACTTCATCCTGGGCTTCAGCATAGATGGTAAACAAATGGGGTCTGGTTGGAGTCGGTCTAATATTCTAATGGTGCCGACCATGGGATCACATCTAATAGCACTTTTCTTTGTTCAACAAAGGAAAATTAAAGAAGTTATCTTTCCTCTCAAATACATGTCTAACTACAGAACCTATTAAATCAGCATATACTAGTCTCTACTACATTATACGCTGGCATGCCCAATTCTTGAGCTTGCACAAGAACAATTAAAAGCCAAAGTCTTCTATCGATAAAGACCCCTGTCCATACTCCGGTTTTCATTGAAATTAAAAGCAGTTCTGCCATAGGTTGCAATTGCTGAGTGATACATGGGGAGGGGGTTACTTATTGATCCATGATACACTAGCTACATGTTTTTGCATTTACTTTAACTTGCAGATTCACTATTATTGGTCAGGAAAGAACTAGAACTAACTATTTTGTGTGGAGGGAAATATGCTAAATAACCCTTTTGCCCAAGTATAATGATGCCAGGTGTCCATGTGCTAAAAGTCATTCAGCAAAGTGGGAAGGGCTGGGCCTCAAGGGCTAAGGCATTAAATAACCTTTTGCCCAAGTATAATGATGCCAGGTGTCCATGTGCTAAAACTCATTCAGCAAAGTGGAAAGGGTTCAGGGCCTCAAGGGCCAAGGTATTTTCCAGGAAGAGATGGACCTCAAATTTATATGCATGTGCTACGTACCAGATTGTTTATAATGAAGCTAAAATTTGATTTAATAACAGTTTGCAGAGAATATATGACAGTTTCCATTTAGATCTTACCAAATGAAAATCAGCTAGGTTGTCGGTATAAACTTTCAACCTTTCCAAATCATATAGTGATACATCATCCGTAAGTGACCTCCAAAATCCATCAGGGGCAGATGATGTGGGTTCTTGCTCCATGTCAGCGTAATTAATCTTAGGATCCAAGACACTGAAATATCAAGAGTAACATCAGCATATTAAAGAGAAACTTATTTGAAGTTGAAGTTTCAAACCAAACCTCATAGCAAGCTTATATTCCATTGAACGGAAACTGTCACCTTCCAGTAGCCTAGCAAACCTTCGCTTGAAATCTAAAAATATTTGAGAAATCAGCTTTAAATTTGCAGAACTATAAAAAAAAGACCTAAAAAAGTACACATTGATCTGAAAATAGGACCAACCTTGGTAAAATGGACCAAAAAAGCCCCATTCATCCGACCCTCTAACTTCGCTACCATCACTGTTTAATGGTTTGAGGACCATACATGAATGCTCACCAGTTACAGTATTCTAATTCAAAAGATGACAATTAACAATTACAGTATCTATTACAACCACATATTAGGGAGAAAAGAACAAATTAAATAAAATTGAAATGGCATCTTAACTGGAATTTGGCCAATGTAGAAGGGGGCAAATTTATGTCTCTTCCAAAAGCGAAGAAGGTCCAAAGTTAACCCAAAGGAAACACCGAGGTAATGGAGCTTTTCTGGTTGTCGTTCATGAAGATGTACTAGCAAATGTGGAAGATCTGTCCTAGGTTTTATATTTTCTTCTAGCAAAGAAACCTACAGGCACAATTCATTACAAAAGAATATGACTCCATTCGTAGAAGTAGTTTTCTTTGCCAAAATAAATTTTCATGTGCAAACTAAGGTAGCAAGATAATATTCATATTCATGGATTCATAGTTATCATTTTACATTGAATATTCAGAGAGAGGAAATTATTGGCCAAGTGAAACTGCACCAACTCTCTATAGAAAAGTTAAAAGTTTTTATCATATTGCTTAAATTTAGAATCTATATTATAAAAATATAGTAAAAAACCCTGTATCCTAAATATGAACCAAACAAGAAATTAATTTCAAGAAACATAACTATTGGAACATAATATGAAATCAAGATTTGTTCATTGGATGGACCTTCTCTGCAGCTTCTGTAACTCTAACTCGAGGAATCTCCACATCATTCTCATCATCTACTTCAGAAATGGGAGTTATTTTTCCTTCAAAGTACCTATAGCGAGTAATATTGTAAATGCCTCCACTTTTAAGGAAATTTGTATTGTAAATGCATCATGACATGATTAAGCAAAGAGTATGCTCATCAAGTAACTTTCTCTTATATATTAGAGTGCTTGTTATATTACACTGTTGCACACAGCACAGACCTGGGATATCAAATCACAAAACACTTGAAAGTGGATTATGTTATCATATTGGCAAAATCTTTTATTTCTCAAGATAAAGACCACGATGATGATCATGTATCCATAATTTCTAGGTTTCACTATGAAGCAAAGTCAGCAATAATACAAGACTCAATCTTATAGACAGTTGTTTCCCAGAGTCTTCAGTAAATATAAAAAAGCTTTTAAAAAGCTCTATGGAAATAAACAAAATAAGCTCTATGGAAATATTGATGCAATATCATAATAGACAACCTATATGGATATTTGTCCACAAAATTAAATTTTCCTTATCTATAAGACAAAAAGACACAGCAGCCAGCAATTCAAAAAAGGAGACTTCCAAACTTTTCCTGTAAACAGTATGTGCAGTAAGAGCTAAAACTATCAAGCCTGCTCATATGCCAGATCCTAAACCATGAAACTTTATCATTGGTCTCATCAAGTCTGAACTCTTCTTCAAGTGAAAGATTAGTTCAATAATTCCAGGTTCCACATTACTGTGTAGGGAACAACTGCTTGGAAGTAAGATAATTCATGTATAAGAACGTAATGCTTGATAGAAAATACATCAGCCAGCAGGCTAATTCTGTATCAGTTCTACTATTCTTGCTGAAATAGGATACTCAATCTAAGATCACAACCTAGGTCATAATTTGTAAGTCCGGTCATCCATTTTAACCACCTATTGTAGAAAAAATATCTAAATATCACTTAAACACAACAAGGGGTGAAAAGGGCTGCTGCCATTCTTATTGCAATTTTTAGTTGGTCAACCTTAACAGAGTTGTAAGCAAGAGTAAGTGCAATATCTAATTAAATGATACTGTCAGAAGCTAGAGAAAGACAAACCTGGTCAAGAGTTCTACTGCAGCAGAACCATATCCAAGCTGTGTCGAAAAC
This sequence comes from Salix exigua, assembly GCA_032356905.1. Classification (NCBI taxonomy): domain Eukaryota; kingdom Viridiplantae; phylum Streptophyta; class Magnoliopsida; order Malpighiales; family Salicaceae; genus Salix; species Salix exigua. The sequence goes on along the minus strand of CM063594.1, from coordinate 13,902,292 downwards.
CACATAAAAATGGTATATTACAATGCATTAAAAGAATCTGAAGACTCAATTTGGCATGATTAAAAGATAGACTTACCCTCATTGCACTTGGATGGGTGGCAATGCGTACAACACGAGCACCTGAAAAGCTAGGGAAAACTGTATCACGGAACTGCTCACAGAATTTCCATGGTATTTGGTCCCCAAAGGGTTGATGTCCTTCACTTAAGCTTTGGATTGCAGATTTACGAGAAATCTGGCCTTCAAGACAGACCTGTAAATAAAGATAACCAATAGCAATGAGAATCATAAATAATGTTTCTGCAAATTTGGAATGACTTCAAAAATTAGGAAGATCATTTGCATATAATCCAATAACAATGAGCAATACTTAGCACCGAACAAAAGTTCGTGTGAAGTAAAGCAAAATGAGATATAGCCTGGGATTACATCTAGAATACATGGACAAAAGCTGATTACAAACAACTGCTAAATGTGAGAAAATTTTCAAGTTGAAAACCAGTTAGTTGGAGGAGCAACATACAGCTCAGATAGGGACCAAACCAGAAACTAAGACTGATGCATAAGTGAAAGGTAGGATTTGGATGAAAATAAATATGATGTATGATAAGGAAACACAGGTATTTAGGGAGAGGGGAACCTTGGTAATTTTGTAGCATTAGATATGAACAAAGAATCTAAACACTTTTGGAATGTCTGAAGTTAGATATTGCTCCTCTCCACTCAGATGGCTACTATAGGCAATTAACATTGGATGCCCAAACAGCATTCTCAATCCTCACAAATCCAAAAGGTAAAATATTTGTGGACAGTTTACTGGCTCAAAAATGAACAGCAGACACCAAAAGAGATAGAGAACTGGTCATTCAGATTAATAGAAGAAAACAAATGACCATGTTCAGAAAATAAGTGCTTGTGTGTCTCTTAGGTAGTTTACCTGGAGGACGCATAAGATATCAGGAAGTTGATTTTTTGACTCGTCAACAGGGCCTGTACATATAATATTAGTACAAACCTAATCTCACACAAATAACAACAGCAACATCAGCTTAAGGAAAAAGTTTTACCGAGCAACACAAACAAATGATGTGCTGGAGCATCAGCCATTAGTTGTAAGTCATTAGGAGAGTTTTTGTAGTGAGATGCAACATATAATGCCATCATTCGCTGCATAAATTAAGATACATAAGTACCATACCATGAATACCAATAATTAAATACAAAAACATCAAATCACAGCATATTTTACCTGCAGAAATAGCTCGCTGTCTTTGTGATAGGAAAACAGAGTGTCCCGATTGACGTAATAGAGATCGCATTCACTAGGTAAGGGTAATCTAGTTGAGCAAACAAAAAAAGAGAGCATCAATAAAGTTAGTGGTGATGGTTTCGTAACAGAGATCTCAGTTAAGATGATGACTTAATTCTGACCTGCTGATACTAGGTATTGAACTCACAACATCGAGACAGAGTAAGGAATTGAGCCAGGATTCTATGGGATCATGAGAAGCATATCTGATGGATTCGCTTAATTCTATCTTCCTGAAAAGACGACCTATATACAAAGAAAAATATGAAAACAGAATTTTCCAAATAAATAGCCCAAATTTACAAAATTTAAAAGTTTCAAAAACTGCGTGTTATGGAACTATCTCACCTAAAAGTTTAAGTTTTTAGATGAAACCCCAAGATATGATTTATATTGTTCTCTAACAAACCCTCAAGTAAAAGCTCTTTAAGCTTGAAGCTTACACACAGTTTCACACTACCTTATGCTTGATTTTTTATCAAATGGAATGAGGGTGGTGAGATCCTAACTCGTGACCGCAAGCTCAACGAGGCTATGATACCATGTTATGGAACCATCTCACCTGAAAGCTTAAGCTTTTAGGTGAGGCCCCAGGATATGATTTATATTATTCTCTAACATTGCGAACCAATACAACACCAAGAGTGTACTGTCCTTGGAACCATATGAGTAGAAGCAAGTCAGCAATAAGATTATATCAAATAGGATATCCATAATATTCTGGACATGAGTTAAATATGATTATGCTGAGTTTAATATTATCTTTTTATATTCCCCACAGCAACACAGCACGAATAACTGTAAGACTAATACTATAATAATCAACAAATACATTCCTAGCAGCACTAGATTCATTCTTAGCAGACACACTCATCATCAAACTACCAGAACCAAGTGCATATGTATACCGGAAAGAGAGCCCTCCAAATTCTTAGAAGATATCTGGCTTTGTTCTTCCAATTGCTGCAGAAGTTTTAGTGACAAGGACCGGCCAGTACCTTCATAGCTTTAAGTAGAAAAACAAATATACATTTATGTAAGCAGGACTTCATATTTTTATTTGAGTTAATTTAGCATTGTTAAAAAAAAGCAAAATGGATTTTTTTTCCCACTATTGTTGAGCTATGGAAGCTTTCTTTGGGAATCAAAGATCTCTTGAAGAAAATAACTTCCAATTTAAGTTACAATAAAAGTATCATACCCGTTCACAGTTGATGAAAGGAAAACCAGATATGGACCCAGTAGGGACCTCACAACAGGCAATGGAATTGCAGCAGCTTCATCAATAACAAGCAGTTCAACTTGGGAGAGCTTTTCATGTTCATGTGGCTGTATATACTGCAAGGAAATGCAAGATACCCCATACATCAGGAAATTAATTACATGGTGTAGAAGATCCTCACAAATCAACAATAGAACCAAATCAATTAATTAAGAACAACATTTTACATGGAAGGTCCTTTATCTTCTAACCTGAATTGTTTGTCTGTGCTGTTTGAAGATATTAATGCGCACTGTAGCTTTTTTGAACTCAGGATTTGCACTTTTCACCACATCATAATCAATATGTTCCTGCAAATAAAAAGCCAGGTCACAACCTAAAAAAAGGGCAAATGACAGCCCAAAATTGCACAGAAATCCAAGTGAAACTATAGAGCAAACAGAGAAAACTATCTTAAGAGAGGTGTCCATGACTATACAGTATGGAAGATATGTTTTAAAACTGGACTGAAGACATCACTTCAGACGTGAACAATGTCCAGATATTCATGGCATGAGAGAAAAAGAAGAAAACTAAATGCAACAAGAAAAATCATGTAGAGGCCACAATTTTTTTTTTCCTTTGGAACTTAAAGGTAGAGCAAGCTCCAGTCAAAGAATTTTACAAAATAAGCTCCATTTCCTCCTTAAAAATGTTGTGGGGAAACAAAATTATGGATACATGGCCAGTTGAAATGCTCCTAACAAATTGTTAGGAATATTAAGAGAAGCTGACTACCAATTTTGTTTAACAGTCCATATTCCTTTATTGACTTTTGTAATCAACTAGAAAATATTGGTTCCATAAACTCGCATGCTAAAAGAAAAGTGCAACTATAAGAACAACAAGAGTGTGCTAAGTGTGTATAAAAGGCTCATACTGATATGATCAAGCATATCATCGAAGCAAGGGGACAAAAGTAAACTGTACCTTGTATTCAAGTGCATCAAATCCCTTGCATATGAATTCAAACAAAGTCTTTAAGTTTTCAGGGCTGGGTGCAGTAATAAATATATTTGAATACCTGCCAACAACATTTACTATTATTTATTATTTGAATAAAAAAGGTCTGTTAGGATAAACATGCACAGGCATCAAAGAAAATGTAGCATTCTATAACCACATTACCCAGCTGCAACAGCTCCAGCGACTGCTAAACCAAGGGCAGCAGATTTCCCACGACCTCGAGCAGCTAGCAAAGCAACTGTGCTACGTGGCGTCTTATCCAAAACTGAATCAAGAAATGTGATCACAGTTTTTCCCTACAGACATAAGAGTTTAAATGTGAACCAATAAGATATCCATTAAGTATCGTCCAAATTGGTTATCCACTTTCAGGGAAATAAATGCTGCGTGTTTTTCACTACCTGATCTAGTGTACAGCACTTTTTGACCAAAGGACCAACAGGAAAATCCTCATGGAGTTGTTCTTTCAAATTCTTCAGGTTTCGTTCTGCTTCTGAAAGCCCTTCGGAATCCTTTAATAACCGAAAAGGAGATAAGATAACTCAAACATTTAGATGAGATAACCAAAAAGGAGATAAGGCAACTCAAACATTAAGATAAAACTGGAATACTTGATGCATTAGCTATGCTGTTAGTATGTCATCATGAAAGAATCGCTTGCTATGAAGACAACCCCGGAACCAAATCTTATAGCTATGATGTTAGCATTTCATAACATTTTTGTGATGATATTACAACCACAGAAAAAATTAATAACAGCACTCTAAGAAACAATATATAAAAAAATGTTGCAGTAAGTAAAGAAGCCACACCTCTGAAACAGGAATTGGGGTGATTGACCTTATATGAGAGGAAATAGGTAAGATGTTAAGCTCATCATCCATAGCCACACATGCTTTGCACGAAGCAAGTGATAACAAGAAACGTTCATTAAAGCGCCCGGTTGGCTCAGAATGGGACTCGGTGCGAAACCTCTCATGAACATCCTAAAATCAGTAAAACCTTACATAAGCAATTACTTTTAAGCATGATGAGAAGCTCAAGGAATAGATTGTTGTTGCCTCATAAATCTTATATAAAGAAAAACAAGGAAGAATACAATTGCATTTTTCGACCATCAGCTACCATCCATTCCAATTCCATTGAAAGACACAAAATGGAACATCATCAGAGTAAAAGAGAGTTAAAACAAAGACAACATAAGCCATCTTCCCCATGCTTTGCATCTGCAGTCCACTCAAGAAATGTAGAAACCAAAAAGGCTTAAATACCAACGAGATGTGAATCATACCATAGTCATTGTGTACAAACTGGTCAATGAAGATAAAGAGCGTAGCAGCAACACAATCAATCCACCACCTTCAACTGTTTCTATCGTCCTAGCCAACAAATTTGGAGTGAGAGCCTCGAAATCCTAAAATACAGCACAAAAATTGCTCTTCAGAATAACTAACAACAGAGAGACAAAATTTAAATTAATTAACACACACAAACTAAGTTTCTTACCTGTAATATGCACATTCCAAAAGTATTACCGAGAATCCTTTCAGAATCCTTATACAAACAGTATGTTAAGCCTCCAGTCTCAAGAAAGAGCGAAAAAGGATCAACTTTCTCAGGATCCAACAGTCCTCTCTGCATTAACTTTTTCACCTGCTTTGCTCTTTTTTTCTTGTGACTGCGTCATAAATTCACAAAATCAAAACAAATACTGAGCAATCTTCTGTTTCATTTTTCACAAATTAATCCAATATTCAGCTCAATAAAACAAAATGAACCTGCTAAGTTCAAGTTTATCCTTGTAGCACCATAAAACGGAAGGTCTAGATTTCACCACTGCCTTGCTTAGCATATAATGAAGGTTCACAATCTGCATCGCAATGGAAATTACTGCTTGTTATTATTATTACTACAATTATTATTTTTCTCTAAGAAACAAAAACTGAAAGAAAACAGAAAAGCACACAAGCGTGCCTGGTCACGTGACTTGTCGCCGATGATAAGGAAGAGAGAACGGTGGCGTAATTTGACGCCATTTTCTATGAGTGTTCTGATTCTCTCGTCCACCTTCTTCCTCATTATTATAAGCTTTTGCCTATTTATCGACCGTGTTTAGCTTGCCTTGTTTCCTTTCAGCGTTTCGACGGACAGTTGTTGCCGCCGCCGGTTCTGCTGCTTCTCTGTGATGATTCTTAGAGTCTCTCTGTGTCAGTGTGTTTTTGAGGGTTTAGGTCAGGTTTTGCTTAAAGAGGAGGCTGTTTAAAAACCTGGATGGATTTGAACCGGGTTCAACACTATTAAGTAAAATAGAGCCGAAACTTTTTTAGAGAGAAGAAAACTATTTTTATTTGGTACTCAAACTTCTTATTACCTTTCTGTTTGAATACCTTACTTTTAATTTTATCTATTTGAAACTACGTCTCAAAATCGTATTTAATTTTAAAAAATATAAATTGACGTTTTTCATTGTTTTTTAATAATTTTAATGTTAATATAAAAAAATAAAAAATAATTATTTTGATGTATTTTTAATAGAAAAACACTCAAAAATAGAAGGCAATGCACTCCAAAACAAGTATAATATGTTGGTTGTCTTCTTTGAATTTTGTCTTTACTAAAAAGGTGTTTGACACCATATTTCAATAACCTTTTTTTAAAAAAAAGTTAATTTTTTATTATTTTTATTTTGTATTACAAATTAAATTTTTTTTTGGTTTTTTTTATCATTTTTATGTGCTAATGTCAAAAATAATTTTTAAAAATAAAAAAAAACATTATTTTTATGCATTTATGAATAAAAAAACTTCCAAAAACAATATCAACCACACTCCAAAATATATACTTAAATAGTTTCAAATTCATGAAACTAAACTAAAACTAAAATATTGTTAGCAAAATAAGTGTCTATTTGAGAGTGTGGTTGTGATTACTTTTAAAAATGTTTTTCGTTTAGAAATGCGTTAAATTGTTTTTTTTTTAAATTCATTTTTAAAATCAGCACATAAAAATGATATAAAACACATTAAAAAAATAAAAATAAAAAATTTTCAATTTTTTTCAAATACACTTTTAAAATGGAATGCCACAAAAAAACAAAAACAAAACAATAACTTAATCATTTAATCTCATATCATCAAAAACACAGTGCCAAGCATACCTATGAAACAAAAATAAAATAATAACTTTATCTATTTAATCTCATGTCAACAAACCAAACTAATTTTATGAAATTGTAAATGCACACTATTACTAAAATGAATTAATAATGACGCTCAAATAAAAATTATAATAAATTAGAGATTTAAGAGGTAAAAAATAGAAGTTAAACACTCAATTATGAGAAATAAGAGATTAGCAACACATGGGTTGCTGACTAGAAAGAAGAATGGTTTAGAGGACTGACTTGTATTCATCTATAAATAATAGGCACCCCTATTGTCATTTTGGACATCATCATTTGTGTCATGAAGATTGAAACACTGGGGTTCTTAAACCCCCTTTTAGCTGTAGCCATTGCCAGGGTTTTGAATGGGCAATCTTCTTGATTGATTGCTTCATCATCCAAAATGGGTTCATTAAAAGCATTCTCTCCATGCACTCCACCCTCACAATTTCAGAATTTGAAATCGTCAAAATTCTGTAACCTCTCCACTTCTCTAAAGCCACTACTATGTTCCATGAATCCACTCAGCATCCACAAATTGCACATCTCCTCAAATATCTGTTCTAAGCCACCATTTCCTCAGATACCCACTTCAAGTATCTCCAAAACAAACAACAAATTCACCGATTTTTTGTCTGGGAAGGTGCTGGTTTCCCTTGTTGGGGCCTTCATTTTTGTTGGTTCTTTTGGTTTAAATACTAGGCAAAGTTTGGCACTTCCGGCTCAAACAAGTGGTGGCAATGTGAATTTGGAGAGAAAGAGAGCTGCCCAGATGGAGAAAAGTGAGGACGAAGAGATGTATGAAAAGGTTTTGGAGAAGGAGCCAAGGAATGTGGAGGCATTGAAGGTGGTTCTGCATGGGAAGATGAGGAGAGGACAGACTAAAGAGGCTGTGAAGTGTGTTGAGAGGTTGATTGATATCGATCCTGAGGAAGTTGAATGGAGGCTTTTGGAGGCACTTTGCTATGAGATGATGGGGCAATTGAATAAGGCTAAAAGGATGTTCAACGAAATCTTGAAAGAGAGACCTCTTTTGCTTAGAGCTTTGCACGTATGATTCTTGATCTGGTATTCCTGTTTTCCGTTTACCTTTCTTTTCATACAAGTGAGTAGCTGTATCCGAATGCAGCAAAAATAATTATTACTTGGGTGCGTTTGCTTTTGTCTTCTCATGATATGCATGCCTTTTATATGAATACTGAGATGATTGCAAGGAAGAATATAAGCATTTCTGCAAGCTATCTGTTTTGAAAGTTTGGAGGCTGACTGCTAACTGAGTTGGAATATGGGAAGGCAAATAATTTGGTCAATATAATTGCTTCCTAGAGGGATATGCAATTAGTTTAAACCGGCACAAGAAGTGCAACCATTTCTGTGACTGATCTCATAAAGCTTTTTCTTAATTTTACCACAAGATTGCTCCTTGTTAATTACGAGAAAAGAGACTCTATTGATGGAAGCAAAGGCTTGAGCTTGAATGCACTGAGCCATTCCAATTGGTGTACGTTGTGATGGTATTATTTTGTACACAGTTTCTTCTCATGTATTTGTTTAGATGACATCTCCTCAATACAATTTGCTGTGACCTAGGTTTTTTTTTTTCTCGAGCTCCAAATTTTGTTATTCAAATTTCTTATCTCCTGGATAGGGTAGAAATGATTCCTTTTGACCATTAGTTTTTTATAGTAACATAGTATAATGACAAGTGATCAATTTTCATTTTTCTTGTTGGCAATTGTAGTCCCTTGGGTTTGAATTTGGTCCCATAGGTTGCTGAAACCCATATATCAGTTAAATCAACACATGAACTTTGCCTCTGTGGCAAATGATTCCGTGTTTGGTACTTGCTCACCTGATTAATTGCATAAATGTTGGTATTCTTATAACTGTTCCCTTTCTATTTGGTTATACTGCAATAGGCAAAGCGCAAAGGACCTACAATATCTAATTAGAATTTCAAAATCAAGTGTTGTCACTAATTTGAAGCATAATGAGGAATTGGCTTAGGAATGACTTTTCAGTCATTCCAGAAGTAGTCAAATCACTTTCCTACTGCTCCTTCTATCATGGTATTCAACTAACCATTAGCTTTTTTGTTGGCAATTAGAATGAACAAATATTCCTTAAACAACAATAACATGTCATTCTCGATCATTTTTTATTAAGGACTCCACAGTCCCTTGTGTTTCCATAAATTATTAGTTTCATCTTCATCAGATTTTGCTAGTGCAGAATTCTAGTTGATGAAAAGCTATGAACAACTTGGCAAGACCTTGGTGCTTAAAAATATCCCAATCGATTAGCTCCATACCAGCTACGGAGAATGAATCATGAATTGCATGGTGGTATAGGACTTCTTAGAGAAACTTTGTCAATATAAATTTGTAGCACATCCATATACCATCACATTTCTATGTTACCATCACATTTCTATGTTAATACCAACATCTGTGACTTTTTAATGTTATATCTCTTCACTGGAAGATAGAAATAATACCTGACTCTCTGTTTGGTGTAGGGTCTGGCATTGGTGATGCACAAAAACCTTGAAGGTCCAGCTGTCTTTGAGATGCTGAATAAAGCTCTACATGTTGCCCATCGTGAAAAAAGAGTCACTGAGGAGAGAAACATAAAAATTCTAATTGCGCAAATGCATGTTGTAAAGGTGAATACAACCAGTTAGTCCCTTCTTTCCAGGGTCACGTTGGATATGAGGAGTGTTGGGCCTTGTAAAATTGTTCCACCCAATACTTCATGCAAGCATGCTTAAAATAATATAGCATTGACAAATGATGCTGAACTCAAAAAAGTAGAAATGTTGATTGGTGGGACCTAGGATTATGGATCAAGTCAACCAATTGATTTTCAATTTTTAATATGTGAAAGCTTGCATACTTTGCAGGGGGATTTTGAGGAGGCTTTGAAGAAATTTCAAGGTCTTGTTAGTGACAACCCACTAGATTTTCGACCTTATCTTTGCCAGGTAAGCTTGTTTTAATTGTATGTTCATGCTTGCAAATGGATAACAATTAGCACTTTCAGTTTTCATTAGGTAAAATTTTGGGGCCCTCACCATCTTTTTGAAGATTTCAAATATGTACATAACTTTATTACATTTATCTTGAAGCACTTTGCCTCCACTTTATGTCAAATTGAAAATGTCCATAATATGTAACTTATGAAGTACGGTTGTCCATTGATGTGGGACAATAAACTAAAAACCTAATAAAAGTAGTGAAAGAAAGAAGTTAAACATTAAAAGTAAGGGGAAAAAAGGTGACATTTGAAAGGGATCATCAGGAGTGGGATTAGGTGTTAACCTAAAGGGATCATTTGCAATAAATGTGTTTTATTGTATGCAATTAGATCCTCAATATCAAATCTAGAGTTAATACTAAAATTGAGTAGTAAATCAATAACATAAGCATTTTGATCAACCCTTTGAATGACCTAAAACCATGTGCCTGCAATTTTCAATTAGTTTTCAAAAGATATTGTTTTGGTATAACCTGTATTATAATAGTCTCTAACATTAAATTCATTGTGCTGTTTATGTAAATCAACTGTTGATGATGTTTCTATATAATTTCTAGGGTCTATGAATTGTGTTGAATTTGAGTATTCTCATAAGCTCTAAGAGATTGATTAATAGCAAAAACAATTAAAAGTATGTTTTGATACTAGAGTTGATGCAGGACAATAAACTTAAAAAAAAAATAGAGAAAGAAAGAAGCCGAGAATTAAAATTAATGAAGAAAAGCTAGGAAGAAAAGAGAATTAAGAGGAAGAACTGTCTGTTATTTTTATTAAATTATCAAAAACTATCTCACAAAATGCAAAAGAAACATATAAACATGTATTGGGCTTAGCCCATCAATTAAAACTACCTAATATAAAACAAAATAAAACACAAACCATGAAGATGGGCTCAACCATCCAATCAAAGAGTTACAGGTCAGGTCATTCTTTGTTGTTGTCTCTGTTCATATACTCGTGCAAACGTATGGGTCTGGTGCCCCCACAATCAGTGTTCATAATGAAAAACTATGCCCTTAAATGCTACTTCTTGCAAGTGTCATTTTAAGTTTGAAACAATCCATAGATATAACTAGTAGCAGCAAGCACTGTGCAGATATGATATTGATGAAATATAGTTTTATTGCTGGTTTCCATAATATGTAACTTAACTTATGACATTACGGTTGTCTATATTCTGTTGAGAGTTCAGAAAGAAAAATGCTACCTCTTGTAAATTTCATTCCAAGTAGGAGACAACCCATAGATATAGCTAGTAGCAGCGTGCAGGGTAGCTGATATGATATTGAGTTACTAAGTGTTCACAAAATCTGGAAAAGAACAAGCTGTCTAAGCCTCAATCTCCTATAGCAAATATTGATGACATATGGTCTAAGGATTGCAAATAACAAAATAGAGTTGAATAGCATAAAGAATTAAATATTATAATTTTACTTTTATCAATAACCATTTACGGAAATTTGTGGCAGGGAATAATCTACAGTCTATTGGATAGAAAAGAAGAAGCTGCAGAACAGTTTGAGACATATCAGAGTCTTGTGCCTGGAGAATTCCCACAAAGGATATTTCTTGATGATGTTGTATTGGAAGCAAAAACCAAGTCAAGGGAGCGGTTTCAAAAGGAGTTTCAAGCTGAATTCTCGTACAGGAAGTAAAACTCCAACTTATCTTTGCGAGTGTATTGTACTGGGATAAGATACTCAGAAAGTTTTAGCTAGAAAGTAAATTTTGACGGCAGTATACAGAGTAGTTACACTCAGGTGGTTTATTTAAATGTGTGGTGACCGCATTTGTCCAAGAGTCAAATAACTATTTCATCATTTGGATAAATAATATTTCAGTACAATTTAAAGTTGTTCAAATTCCAATTTTGTTGCAGTTGTACAGCAAAAAAGAAACTTCCTAGTTCCCATTGTTGCTCTCATGGTGAACCAAACAATCTATAATGCTGATGATTTTTATAACCTGGATGTCATAGTGAAACATCTAGATGCTACAGGATTTTTCTTAGAAAGTGAAGGGAAAATGAGTCTTCCATTTCCCTTGTTTCATACGTTCTCCTCCTTACTTTCACTAGTTATGTGCCATTTCAATGCTGAGGACATATCTTACTTTTTCTTTTTTTTCCCATGCAAAACATAAGATCAAGTTCTGTTCTGTGCAACAAGGGATCGAAAAAAAAGAAACTAATAGTAAAACTCGAATTCAAGGATGTCTGAATAAATTCTCTTGTTACCGTTTTAACTTGAAGAAAGGGAAAGCAACGTAATTTTAAACATTTGTCAAACCTGTTGATAGTGAAATACATTTTTATAATGTTGGATAATATTCGTTCGAGGAACAAGA
>CM063594.1:13851839-13889711 GCA_032356905.1 Salix exigua | reverse complement strand
CTTTTAATTTTGTTTATTGTCCTGATTTTTATTATATAAGTTTTAATTTAGTTCGATTGGGTCCTTCAATTGAAATTAATTGAATGTTTAATTTTCACTTCGATCCTCCTTTTAATTTCTGGTTTGGGTTTAAATAACTCAATAAATTTGGTACAACAGTTTCAATTTTTGCAATTTTCCCTTTAATTGAAATTCATAATAAATTTGATTTTCATTTCGGTCCTTATAATTTTAATTTTGAATTTTAATCCCTTAATATTTGATTTTTTTTCGAGCCTTATACTTTTAATGTTTTTTTTTAATCCATTGATTTCTTTTTATGATTTAAATTTTCTTAAAGTTTTTATGGTTTTTTAGTCTTTCATTTATTTTATTTTTTTCATTAATAATAATAATAATTTAATTGTTTTTCTTGCTTACTCTTTTGTTAATGTTTTTTTAGTTATTTCTTCTTTGGGATAATTTAATAATTTTTATTGTTTTGGCAGTGATAGCAATGATAGTTTTTGTTTTTGTTTTATTCTTTTGTTTGATCGTCTGTTGAAGTTTTTAGGATTTTTTTCCTTCCATTTTTCCCCTTTCATTATTAACACAAAAATAAAATAAATAAATGATAATAATAATAATAATAATAATAACAATAATAATAATTTAATTGTTTCTCTTGTTTACTCTTTTGTTAATATTTTTTAGGGTTTTTTTCCTCGGGATAATTTGATATTTTTTATTGTTTTTGCAGTGATAGCAACGATAGTTTTTGTTTTTGTTTTTGTTTTATTCTTTTGTTTGATTTTTTATTGCAGTTTTTAAGATTTTTTTTCTTCCATTTTCTCCCTTTGATTATTAAGAAAAAAATAAAACAAATAAATGAAAATAATAATAATAATAATAATAATTTAATTATTTTTATTGCTTACTCTTTTGTTAATGTTTTTTAGGGTTTTTTCCCTCAGAACAATTTGATATTTTTTATTGTGTTGACAGTGATAACAATGATAATTTTTAGTTTTTATTGTATTTTTTTTGTTTGATTTTTTTTGTAGTTTTTACAATTTTTTAATCTTTCATTCATTTATTTATTCTTTCATGATAATAATGATAATAAAATCAATACTAATAATAATAATAATAATAATAATAATAATAATAATAATAATAATAATAATAATAATATTTTAATTGTTTTTCTTGCTTGCTATTTTTTTCATGCTTTTTATATTTTTCTCTTGGTATAATTTGATAAATTTTTTTATTTTGATAGTAACAACAACAATAATTTTAGATGTTAATACTCTGATATTGCTATTGTTATAATATTTTAAATTAATATTGCTTCCTTTTTTTTATTTGCTATATAAATGATTTTTATAATTTTATTATCTGCACAATAATGATTTTAGTGATTAATTTTTTTTCTTATAAAAATATTTTGCTCTTTTTTTAATGTTAATTTGCGCTCTTTATTATCTTTTATGACGCAATATCTACATTCTAAAAGATGTAATCTATACTTGCATAACAAACTCTACTTAAAATTTTATATATTTTATCTCTTAATCTATAAATTTTATTTAATTATATCATATAAATTTATCATTGTAAATTTAATTATATTAAATTATATACACAAGAATACACGCGGCAAAGCTTTTTAGAGAAAAAATTAGTAGCGGTTCACTTAACATAAAACCCAAAAGATCCAACGGTGTAAAACTAAGACTGACCTACTCCTGAAAAGTGAAAACTCACTCTTTCTCTGGCTCTCTCAGCTCAGGTGGGGATTCCAGTAGTCATAAAAGACGAAGAGCCAAACACCCCTCGTGTAGTCCTCTCACTTGAAAGAAAGAAGAAGAGAAAATCATGTCTTTCAGTTCTCGTCTGTTATCCAGATCCAAACAGGCAACTCCTTTTCTTCTCTCTATTTCAGATCTTCGTATCCTTGTTTCCATTCATCCATTCATTTCCTGCCGTAGGATTTCGATACCTGTTTGTTTTCCCACAAAATCGAGGAAATGTTGAATCTATTAACTCTGATTTTTTTTATTTTATTTTTATATATGTATTATTTTTGGTTTATAAAACTGAAGAAATGTTGAACATTTTAAAATATTTTAGGTTTTTGTTTTGGGGGCGGGGGCGGGGGTTTGGGTGATTTTTTTTTTTGATACGATTGTTTTTCTGCTGAAGATTAAATGTTGATTGGTAATATTAGATTTTATGGGAAATTCAAATTCTATTGTGGGTTTTTTTTAGGGGAATTATTGTGGAATTAATTTAATTTTGTAAAGGATGTGCCGTGATTTTTTCGTTCAATTATGATATTTTCTTACTACTAATTATTTATTGGTATATTTTGGGTCTATGCAGTTGTATGGAAGTCAAGCCGTTTTGAATCAGCAACTTGCTTTTCCAGTTCGTTATTATGCAAAGGAGGCTGCTCCTGCCGGGCTCAAGGGAGATGGTCAGTACACCCGTAAACTTCTGATATTAAATGGGTTTTTGCCACCATGTGTTGTTTGATGACAATCAAAATGTACCTTTGCCAGTTTCAAAGCATGTTTGTTGGAGATGACAAGTACTGGACCAAAAAGTTGAATGTTATTGGCCATGTGATCACATTCATCTTGTTAGGAGCTTGAAGAAATATTTTACAAAGCTCATAGCAAAATTACATTTAATTTTGTTTCTGAACAGCCCAATAAAGCAGTTACAACCTTCATACTATGCAACTCTAATCTCTTGGGCTGACAGCTGACCCTCACCAGTTTGGGATTGAGGCGTTGTTGCCATTGCAGCTTTGTTTTTTTGTTGATGCTGATTGTGGTGGTGGTGATCACAGTGATTTAATTGTTGCCTCATATTCTAACTAGGATACCTGTACAATTCAGTTAAAAGTAAAGTATGTGGTATTCATCATTGTTTGTTCATGACTCTATGATTCATCCATTATAACATCTTTTACTCTCAGTAGATGCAACTATTCACAATGAACACCTTGATGATTTGGTAACTTAATGCAAATTTTCCTTTGAACCAAACAGAGATGTTGAAGGACATCTTTCGGGACATCAAGCAGAAGTTTGAGACAGCCATTGGGGTACTTCGGAAGGAAAAGATCACAATTGATCCTGAGGATCCAGCTGCCGTTTCTCAATATGCTAAGGTCATGAAGACAATTAGAGAGAAGTAAGATATTCTTTATTCTTCTATTTTCTGATAGTTTCTCAAGTTTCTCCTGAGTTGTTTCCATGTTTACACCCCTCTTTCTTTTGGGTGAGCATTTGGTTTGGTTTTGGTGGACTTGCATTGAATGGAGTTATATTCATTGTTTGTGCTGAATTTGTTATGCTTTCATTTAATGATCTATGATGTATTTACTGCCCTATGTTCTGTCTCTGCAGGGCTGGCTTGTTTTCAGAATCACAAAGGATCCAGTGTACTATCGAAGAAGAAACACAAGATATTCCAGATGCTCGAACATATTTTCTGAAATTACAGGAAATAAGAACCAAGTACTCCTCTTTTCCAAGATCTTGTCTAACCTTTTGTAGATTTTATTATCCTCTTACTAGGATGTAGAAAAAATAGCTTTTTTTTCCCTCTGCCCTGTCTTGCCAAACATTTGTCCCTGTGGATCTGAAATTAATACTAACATCCCTAGTGACTGATGTGCTATTCATCTGTTATAAATCCAAAGTTATATCGATATTTTAGCATCCCCTTGTTGCATTTCTAATCTGTAATGTGATGATGGATATGGGTTTTTGGCTTCAGGAGAGGTCTCTCTGATGAGCTTGGTGTAGAGGCTATGACAATGGATGCATTGGAAAAAGTTGAAAAGGAAATTAAGCAACCTCTGATGAGGAATGATAAGAAAGGAATGGCTCTTCTTATGGCGGAATTTGATAAGGTTAATAAGAAGTAAGTGTTGATTTAACAACTAAATGTACTTGTTTGTTTTTTTCTTTATTGAATGGTGACGCGGTTTATCTTTACTTGCATGAGTATTGTACTTTGTGATGGTCAAGGTGTTGTTGATGTAGTTTATTTTAGCTGCATGATCATTTTTTGCCTTCTGAAACCTGAACTTGTACAGTCCTTCGCTGTCTGAGGACTATTCTGAGGACTTATGAATGTTTGCTTTTATTGACAGATGAACCATCTAATGAATTGGTTTGCAAAAGAAGTTTGCATGTCTATATTATTGACTGAAGGACATGCTTTAAAAAGTATGTATGTACAGGATTGTAATAGTCAATGTAACTAACATGTTGCTATTACCAGCAACTAAGTTGTGTATGGTAAGTGCATGTTGGTGTGACTGGTAGTTCTAGTGCAGTGAGTTTGACATGGAGATTGTATCCAAGTGTTTTTCTTTCTGGTTCCTTTATGGTGGCTATTGTGTGATGATTTTGCTCCATAGTTGGAATTTGTAATATCAAAAGTGAAGTTTTGACATTTTTTTTTTATATATTTTTATAGGCTTGGAATTCGTAGGGAAGATCTACCAAAATATGAAGAGGAGTTGGAACTTAAAATTGCCAAGGCACAATTGGAGGAGCTGAAGAAGGATGCTGTCGAGGCGATGGAAACACAAAGGAAGAGGTATTTTATTGTTTTTATGCTTATTGTCTTGTGACTATGAACCTCATGGCTCTAGAAATGCTAGCCTCCTGCACTTGGCTTTGGGTTGGCGGTAAAGATATGGGATGGACATGGGTTTAGTTCTGATTTGTCTTTTTTTGGGAAAGAGTACTTTTTTTGTATTCCTGATGAATGGCCACTGAATAGGAATGTGGGTCAACCCAAACAACTCGGATTGACTCAAACTTGACTCAGTTATAAACACGATCGAACTAAGATTAGAGCATAATTCAAACCAGGCATGAACAAAATTTGAAGCTTGTTTAAAAGTAATTCTAGCCGAGCGTGACTGTAAGTTGCTCAACCTGGTTTGTTCATGAACATGGGTATTTTATGTGTTTTTGTAAGAGTTCCAAAGTGGCTTGTTCTAGAGCAATAAAATTCTGTGTTCTATATCTTTAGAAGGTAATCTTTAGTGAAAATAGGGAAAAGATTGAAAAAGTTTGAGGACATTCTCTTTATCTCCTTTTTTTTATTATTATTATCTTGAATGAAGGTGATTGACAAAAAGACTGCTCCTTTTGTAATTGTTTGGCATAGAAATTCAAAAGGTTTTTATGAGCTGTATTTCATGCTCTGAAACCTTAGAAGGCATTCTGGCTAGATGAATTTTGACTGTGACTTGACTTTACCTTTAGGCTTGTTGTGAGCCACCAAGCCTAATGAACTGAGCTTGATTAAAAATTTGTATCTTGAGCCAAGCTTGTGCAGAATACCTGAAAAAATGACTCGACCTTGACCTAAGCTTGATCATCCAACCTGAGTTTTATCCGGCTTCACCCCTATCCCTGAATTTGGTACTAGCATGAAGTCGATGATCCTGGAAGGAAAGAACCCTGAGCTAATTTTTGTGAGACAAAATCTGACTCATGCCTTCATTGAGTTCCACCAAGACCTGGCAAGAACCATGCATTATGTCAAAGCATGTCATACCTGTCCATTTGGCTTAAGTCAGCTGAAATGATATGTTCCCTGCTGGCAAATCTTTCATTGTCCTTTTGAAGTCAGATCGATGAGTCATTAGAGGGGTAATATGAGCCTTTCCGTGTCATATATTTTATTGATAAATTAATTGATATCACCTCTGTCATTATTATTTTTTGCAGGGAGGAATTTAAGGATGAGAAAGTGGTTGATGTGAGGGCTTTGGACATCCGGAACTTTCTCTAAATCTTCCATGGCCTGTTAATGGTTGGCCTTGATCTTTTTTCAGGCACAATACCTAGAATGTGGGAAATAACCATCTGTTTTGCTTTGATAATAAAAAGGTGTTGAATCACAGCTCTGGCAACTGAGTAGATTTTATGCCTTTTCGTGTTAATTCAAGCTGATAGCCAGGAGGTGAACTGGTATTATGTTGTCACTCGTCTTGCAATGAATTATTTGTTTTGGAAAGTTGCTGTCTTTGCAGACTAATTCTCTTCCCTTTACCAACTGAATCCAAACCATCCACGGTCGCATATGGCAGTGCTTAGTCTGGAAAAGAACTGGTTTGCGACGTTGCTGGATTAAATAGCTGTCTAAACACCAACTCAACTTGCCTTGCAAAAATATAAGTTTGATGAAATATGGAATTGAGGGTACGTGTTGTTTTTGAGGTTCTTCAACACCCCCATTTGAACATCCAATGTTCATTGCAATGGAAGTGAGAATAGTTTGATTCAAGACCGAGAATTATGTCCGTAGATTGTTTTGGTAAATATTCCACGTGCTTCTGAGTTTTAAGGTGTGCTTGTGATTGCCACTCGGGGATTGTGTTCCTGAATAAAATAATTAGTTTTCAATTATTTTTTTAGTTTTTTTTTATCTTTATGATCCTATAAAGAATAAATTTTAAAAAACAAAAAAACAATATTATTTTAATATAATTATAAGTACCAAATATTCTTAAAAGCAATTTTGATTACACCTAAATAGTTATTCCACTCCGGGCATGATGTAAGTGGAGTTGTGCGTGCGTTTATTTTCAAAATTATAAGAGATGTAGATCAAATTAGAGTGTAGATCACTTGAATAATAATGGATGGAAATTAGAAATAAAAATTGCAACCTTTTCTCTGTTCCTTTACCACAAGTGAGGAGCATTAATCTTTGTCCTCCATGTTTTCTTGTTTTTCATTTTTTTTATCCATGTTTCTTGAGGTTTTAACATTTAATCTTACATTTCATTTGTTTTGTGTTGAAGTATGAATTTTATGAGAAGAGAAGGTCGTTAAAAAGATAGTTGATGCAAACCCCCAGCTCAAAAATCAGTATATCAGTGGTAAATGGGGTAATTTTTAAAATAAAAATGATAAAAAGAGGAAAATTATTGTTATACAAGATAAATATTATTTGTGAATTAACTTAATTTTCATATGGGAAAAAGTAATAAAATTGGTATGTGGAATATTAAATAGTGATAAATCATGTAAAAATAATTGTTTTAAAGAAAGAAAATTTATAAAATTTATGCAATAATAATATTATTTTTTCTTCCTTGCTGTTTTGTTAAAGTGTTTGAGTTTTTTTATTCCTCGATGTAATTTAATAACTTTAATTGTTTTAGCAGTACTAATAATAATAATTTTAGGTGTTATAATCATGGTAATAATAGTAACATTGTCAATCACAATGATAATAATAGTAATAATTTATTGTAATTGTTATAGCATCTATGGTGTTAATAATTATGGATTTGATGATAATAATAATAATAAATCATAAAATAATATGAAGAATACCAATAATGACAAAAACAATTATAATAATGATATTCAAAATGATAATAATAATAATTATAATTTAAATTATATTAATAAAAATAATGATGTTTGATGTTGGTTATCATAATGACTATTGTCAAAATAATAATAACGTTAATAATAATAATGGTGGAAACGATAATATTGTCAATAATAATTAAAATATTATTTATAATAATTATTATAATGAAAACTATAATGATTGTGAAATTTAACAACCATGATAATAATAATGAGAATAATAATTGAAATAATTCATTAGTCGATGTTGTATTTGTTAAAAATTGACTTTTAAAATTTTTCTATGTATGATATTTGAAATCCAATATCATGTAAATAAAAATATATGAAATCACACGTAGACAAATTAGGTGAAAAAATGGTCTATAATGAAAAATATACGAGTCACTTGCCCTGTGTTTTGCCGTAGTCAGAACCAAAATTTTTAAAATGTAAAATAAATGATAAGGGCGCTAGATTTTTTTAATGATTCTATAAATCTGAGCGAAATAATCAACCTAAATAGAATTTTTATGAGGTAATGTAAAAAAAATAATTACAGGACAATTTGTTTTTTGTTTAGTACAATGTTAAATAATATAATTTTAAAGAAATAAGGTAAAAAAACAAAAAAAAACAACAACATTGAGTTACATGATTTTTAACGAATAGAGCATCACATGATAAATTATTAGATTTGAAACATTATATGCAGAAAAAATATAAAAATAATTTATTAATAAATATAAGATCGAATGATAAATTATTCTCATTGTTATATTTATGATAGAAAGTAAAACCAATAACAATAATATCAATATTGAAAAAATTATATAAAGAACAAATAAAAATAATTGAAGAACAAAATTAAAGGACAAAAGCAAAATTAGTATCATTATCATTATAAGACATTATCAAACACAATCTAAGCTAATGTGTTATTTTCTTTCCTGTTTTTCTAAAACCTTTTTGTTATTTCTTTCTCTCTATATATTTTATTATGGATAAGGTGGTGAAAATATTGATAACAATTATTTTTAAATTACTTTTTCTTAAAAATATGTTAGGCTAATTATATATTTTAATATTTATTTAATATTAACACATCACACACACACACTAAGATTTTTTTTTAATTTCAGTGTTCTGAAATAATTTTAATATAATAATACCAAAAATAAATCTAAAAAAAAATTATTTTAATTTCTTTCTAAATAAAAATGTATTTATACTAAAAATATACCAAACTACATGTAGACAAAACAAATGAAAAAATCACATGGATAACATATCACTAATAATAGAATATTCGTTATACATGCAATGCTAAGCTTACTCCGTCTTTTTAATACTGAGATAAATAACAATAAAAATTAAAAGACAAAATTAAGAGTATAAATATATATAATTAAAAGCAAAAAACAAGAACTATCCCAAAAAACTCGAAAAAAATTAAAAGAATCCAAACTAAACTAAAAATTAAAAAAAGACTTAAATACAAAATAAAAAAAATTATATATGTTAAAACGATACAATTTTTTTCACTCTACAACGAAGCGAGGTGCAAATGACTGTTAAATATACTAAAACACAGAGAAAAAAGCACAATTTACAAGTGGTTTCTAAAAACCACACGAACTAATTTATTTATTTTAAACTATAACCAAGATTTACTTAACTTTTATATGAAATGCTGTCGTTTAATAAGACTTTCCATCAGTCAAGTTCTATTTGTCACTAGTCATCTGTCTCAGCCTCTGCCGCCAAAGCTTCTGTTTTCGCTTTGGTGAAATCAGAAAAGAAGACAACGGGGATGATGATGATTAACAAGAATCTAAAGTCTCTATCTTTTGAACTACAAAAATCAAGGTATATTTCTTCTTCTAAAATCCCATTCCTTTCTCTCCACACCAACCCACAAGACCTCAAGTACGAAGACATACAAGTAGATGCCATTTATAACATCATAAGTAACTCCACTTCCTCTCAAAACCTCAAACAATCCTTAAAATCAACTGGGGTCTTTCTCTCTAATGATTTGATAGATAAAGTGCTCAAAAGGGCCAGGTTTAGCCATGGAAACCCTTTACAAGCACTTGACTTCTTTAATTTCACTGCTAATAGAAGAGGGTTTTATCACTCTTCTTATTCCTTAGATACCATGCTATATATTTTGGGTAGGAGTCGCAGATTTGATCATATCTGGGATGTTTTGATTGATATCAAGAGGAAAGACCGGAACTTGATAACACCGAGGACCTTACAAGTTGTTTTAGGTAGAGTTGCTAAGGTTTGTTCTGTCAGAATGACTGTGGAGTCTTTTTGGAAGTTCAAGAGATTGGTTCCGGTGTTTGATACTAGTTGTTTTAATGCTTTGTTGAGGACTTTGTGTCAAGAGAAGAGCATGAGTGATGCTAGAAATGTCTATCATCGTTTGAAGAAGGGTTTCAGGCCCAATTTGCAAACTTTCAACATACTTTTGTCGGGGTGGAAGTCGTCAGAGGAAGCGGAGTCGTTTTTTGATGAGATGAAGGAATTGGGTGTCAAGCCTGATATTGTAACGTATAACTCGTTAATTGATGTGTTTTGTAAGGGTAGAGAACTGGATAAGGCATATGGGGTGGTTGAGAAGATGAATGAGGAGGGTATATTGCCTGATGTGATAACATATACTAGTATTATTGGCGGGTTGGGTTTGGTTGGGCAGCCTGATAAAGCAAGAGATATGCTGAAGGAGATGAAGGAGCATGGATGTTACCCAGATGTTGCAGCATACAATGCTGTGATGAGGAATTATTGCATTGCAAAGAGGTTAGATGATGCTTACAGTTTGATGGCTGAGATGGCGAGTAAGGGCATGAGTCCAAATGCAACTAGTTACAACTTGTTCTTTCGAGTTTTTTCTTGGTCAAATGACTTGCGCAACTCATGGGATTTCTATGGGAGGATGATGGATGCTGGGTGCCTGCCTAATACCCAGTCTTGCATGTTTCTCATCAAGTTGTTTAAGAGGAATGAAAAGGTGGAGATGGCACTTCAACTTTGGAATGATATGGTAGAGAAAGGTTTTGGGTCATATATTTTGGTGTCTGATGTGTTGTTTGATTTGCTTTGTGATATGGGCAAGTTGGTGGAAGCAGAGAAGTGTTTTTTGCAAATGGTAGAGAAAGGGCATAAGCCAAGCAATGTTTCTTTCAGGAGGATTAAGGTGCTCATGGAATTGGCAAAGAAGCACGACGCCATTCAGAATTTGTCAGAGAAGATGGCCATTTTCGGGTCTTCAATTCGAGCTCCTGAAAGCATGGATGAGAAAGAATGTTCAGACCCAGTTCCTAGTTTATAATGTGTTTGTAACTTGGAAGTTCTAAATTGTGGCTTGAGCATCTAAAGTTCCATCGTGTATCTATCAATTCTTAAGAAGTTTAAACAATCCCGCTCTTCAAATCCATCTTCAAGATGGGGTGCATTCTAAACCGAGCTTCAATTGAAACCAGGCATCAGCAAAACACTCCAAGCAGATCCCGAGTGAACGAGAGATGATTAGAGTTTACAATACTTGGCAACAACCTACCACTACCTGCTTTACTGCTTCAGTGTCTGGTGATATTGGATTCTTTTTCCAGGGCGGAAACGAAGGATGAGAAAATTGGTGATATGAAGTCATCGGGAATTCAGGAATCGTGAATTTCTATCTGGTTCATCGATAGGTTTGATTTGATGTTTAACTTCGAAGCATTCGTGGAAACCAAGAATGGCCATTCAGGTTTGTGCTGATCTGTTTTGTGCTCTCGATAATGCAAAGGGCTATCTACTTTGGATCACAGCTCTAATCAACTGATTGGTTTTCGCAATTTTGTGCTAATGCAGTTCGATTACAGGGGAAAGCTTTCTGTTACGGCAGCCCTACTGCTATGAAATGATATTACAGGGGAAAGTTTCTTTTCCATCCGTGTTGAGCATTAGGACCACCGTGTAAAGAGCAAGTTGTGCATCCACCGGCCAAACTGGCCATTTCCATTTCATATCAACTGGTTATGGTTATTTCGTATTGTTGAAAATAAATTTGATGTTTTCAAGACATGCATAAACTCAAAGTTCTTTTTTTAAAAGCCCATATGGTTTCGTAAAGTCCAATAATCGATCATCTCTCAAATGAGATAAGATGGCGGTGCCACCCTCCCGCGCTCATTAATCATGAAATAAAGCTTTAAAGGAAAAAAAAATACCCACCATGGAAATCATAACTTTACATGGAGGGGAAAATGGCAAAACTTCAATCACAAAGTGTATGTGAATGACATTCAGAGTGATACATATGACAAAAATACTGTAATTTCTCAATCAAAATTGGGGCTTACCACCCATTATGTAGTAGATCTTGTCTAGGTCTAGCGAAGAGAGTTGAGCATTCTGGATTAAACTCATGACCATTAGATTCTGCTCCAGCTCAAGGCATCCATCCCTCGCCACCTTCACCTGGCTTAAGTTAAGTAGTATTCTCGCGCTCTTACAATTAAGATCTACTCTTTTTATTTGATCTAGAGCCGCGGTGGTCTTCCTTGCCTCGCTTTTTCCCACTCGCGCCACTCTCTTGCTTTTCATGTTTTTCTGGTTTAACTCTATTGGATTTTACACTAATAACACCACCTGGGTTTATCTTTCCACCATGTTTTTGCAAAGCATCGTCGAACTCTTCTTCCCCCCCCACAATTGCATACTGTTGAAGGAATTCAGTATTCAGCAAACCCTCCATCTTGGATTTCATCCCATCCTACAGTCAGTTTAGCACTTTCAGAAAAAAAAATAACACGAAACGATTAGACTTTAAAGAAAGGAAAGAAAGAACACACACCTCAACTTGCTTTGCGGCTTCCTTTAGATCATCATCCACTGATATGCTGTGAGGTCTCAGCTCCCTCTGAAAATTTTGTTCACGTCAGGAATTTAGATTGCTCTCGATTAAAATGTTATATGCTAGCAGCAATAGAAGAATTGCATAAATTTTGAACTAGAAGAGTTGGCAAGCTGCAATGTAAAATTCTGTTTGGCCTCTCGATGATGGATTCTGAATGGAGAAAAAGGATTCATGTGGCCAAGCATTGCTAGCCTTGACACTACGCTTAGTCTAGTAAATGATGGAGAGAAAGGATAATTTTCCTAGGGTAGGAATTATGGAATATGTGTTCGATTTATAGACTTGGATTGAGCAGAACTCTTGTTGCAACTATGTAATAGACATCTAAAGATGGGCGATGTTTTCATTGTGGTGTCTACAAAGTTCAGGTTCCCTATCTTACCTCTTTTAACCTGGGTAGGGTTGATTCGACGTCTTTTGATGCAATACCATGAAGATATTTGTAGAGCTTCTTCATAACCTTCATAAAAAGTGATAAAATTTGTGTTCTTTCCAACTTCATTTGTTCCTGTAATAAAAATTCAGTAGCACCCTCAGTTTTGACATGGTAGACAGGCATAAAAGTAATGTGAACATTGACAGAAATGATATTAGTATGCATTAAAAATTGTGGATCTAACCTTTACACCAAATGTGAAATGTGTTTTTCTAAATTTCTACCCTTTTCAGAAAACTGTCCACTTTCTTGCACACATACAGATATGTGCACAAAGTGCATGCATGAGTGCGCATGTGAAATTATCTAACTGAAAAGTTGATAATCAAACCTCAATAAAGGTAATATTTCGTTGCTGCAAACCAACACAGAGTAAAACAGAAGTTTGAACATATGACAACGATACGGGAAGCTTTCCTCGAAAATATAGACGAGCCAGGATCGGAACAATGTCTAAAATCTGGAAACAAAAACACAACAATTTAGAATCACACAGACCTGACAAATCCCTGCATATTTTCAAATCTGCTAATGATGCCAATTTTAGTTATTTCCATGAGGCACAAATAATGTACTGGTCTAAAGCATTTCTGCTCTCTTGAAATCAATTAAATCACTTCATCCTGGGCTTCAGCATAGATGGTAAACAAATGGGGTCTGGTTGGAGTCGGTCTAATATTCTAATGGTGCCGACCATGGGATCACATCTAATAGCACTTTTCTTTGTTCAACAAAGGAAAATTAATGAAGTTATCTTTCCTCTCAAATACATGTCTAACTACAGAACCTATTAAATCAGCATATACTAGTCTCTACTACATTATACGCTGGCATGCCCAATTCTTGAGCTTGCACAAGAACAATTAAAAGCCAAAGTCTTCTATCAATAAAGACCCCCTGTCCATACTCCGGTTTTCATTGAATTTAAAAGCAGTTCTGCCATAGGTTGCAATTGCTGAGTGATACATGGGGAGGGGGTTACTTATTGATCCATGATACACTAGCTACATGTTTTTGCATTTACTTTAACTTGCAGATTCACTATTATTGGTCAGGAAAGAACTAGAACTAACTATTTTGTGTGGAGGGAAATATGCTAAATAACCCTTTTGCCCAAGTATAATGATGCCAGGTGTCCATGTGCTAAAAGTCATTCAGCAAAGTGGGTAGGGCTCAGGGCCTCAAGGGCTAAGGCATTAAATAACCTTTTGCCCAAGTATAGTGATGCCAGGTGTCCATGTGCTAAAACTCATTCAGCAAAGTGGAAAGGGTTCAGGGCCTCAAGGGCCAAGGTATTTTCCAGGAAGAGATGGACCTCAAATTTATATGCATGTGCTACGTACCAGATTGTTTATAATGAAGCTAAAATTTGATTTAATAACAGTTTGCAGAGAATATATGACAGTTTCCATTTAGATCTTACCAAATGAAAATCAGCTAGGTTGTCGGTATAAACTTTCAACCTTTCCAAATCATATAGTGATACATCATCTGTAAGTGACCTCCAAAATCCATCGGGGGCAGATGATGTGGGTTCTTGCTCCATGTCAGCGTAATTAATCTTAGGATCCAAGACACTGAAATATCAAGAGTAACATCAGCATATTAAAGAGAAACTTATTTGAAGTTGAAGTTTCAAACCAAACCTCATAGCAAGCTTATATTCCATTGAACGGAAACTATCACCTTCCAGTAGCCTAGCAAACCTTCGCTTGAAATCTAAAAATATTTGAGAAATCAGCTTTAAATTTGCAGAACTATAAAAAAAAGGCCTAAAAAAGTACACATTGATCTGAAAATAGGACCAACCTTGGTAAAATGGACCAAAAAAGCCCCATTCATCCGACCCTCTAACTTCGCTACCATCACTGTTTAATGGTTTGAGGACCATACATGAATGCTCACCAGTTACAGTATTCTAATTCAAAAGATGACAATTAACAATTACAGTATCTATTACAACCACATATTAGAGAGAAAAGAACAAATTAAATAAAATTGAAATGGCATCTTAACTGGAATTTGGCCAATGTAGAAGGGGGCAAATTTATGTCTCTTCCAAAAGCGAAGAAGGTCCAAAGTTAACCCAAAGGAAACACCGAGGTAATGGAGCTTTTCTGGTTGTCGTTCATGAAGATGTACTAGCAAATGTGGAAGATCTGTCCTAGGTTTTATATTTTCTTCTAGCAAAGAAACCTACAGGCACAATTCATTACAAAAGAATATGACTCCATTCGTAGTAGTTTTCTTTGCCAAAATAAATTTTCATGTGCAAACTAAGGTAGCAAGATAATATTCATATTCATGGATTCATAGTTATCATTTTACATTGAATATTCAGAGAGAGGAAATTATTGGCCAAGTGAAACTGCACCAACTCTCGATAGAAAAGTTAAAAGTTTTTATCATATTGCTTAAATTTACAATCTATATTATAAAAATATAGTAAAAAACCCTGCATCCTAGAATATGAACCAAACAAGAAATTAATTTCAAGAAACATAACTATTGGAACATAATATGAAATCAAGATTTGTTCATTGGATGGACCTTCTCTGCAGCTTCTGTAACTCTAACTCGAGGAATCTCCACATCATTCTCATCATCTACTTCAGAAATGGGAGTTATTTTTCCTTCAAAGTACCTATAGCGAGTAATATTGTAAATGCCTCCACTTTTAAGGAAATTTGTATTGTAAATGCATCATGACATGATTAAGCAAAGAGTACTCATCAAGTAACTTTCTCTTATATATTAGAGTGCTTGTTATATTACACTGTTGCACACAGCA
The DNA here is from genome assembly GCA_032356905.1 of Salix exigua. Lineage (NCBI taxonomy): Eukaryota > Viridiplantae > Streptophyta > Magnoliopsida > Malpighiales > Salicaceae > Salix > Salix exigua. The sequence goes on along the minus strand of CM063594.1, from coordinate 13,874,181 downwards.
CAGACCTGGGATATCAAATCACAAAACACTTGAAAGTGGATTATGTTATCATATTGGCAAAATCTTTTATTTCTCAAGATAAAGACCACGATGATGATCATGTATCCATAATTTCTAGGTTTCACTATGAAGCAAAGTCAGCAATAATACAAGACTCAATCTTATAGACAGTTGTTTCCCAGAGTCTTCAGTAAATATAAAAAAGCTTTTGAAAAGCTCTATGGAAATATTGATGCAATATCATAATAGACAACCTATATGGATATTTGTCCACAAAATTAAATTTTCCTTATCTATAAGACAAAAAGACACAGCAGCCAGCAATTCAAAAAAGGAGACTTCCAAACTTTTCCTGTAAACAGTATGTGCAGTAAGAGCTAAAACTATCAAGCCTGCTCATATGCCAGATCCTAAACCATGAAACTTTATCATTGGTCTCATCAAGTCTGAACTCTTCTTCAAGTGAAAGATTAGTTCAATAATTCCAGGTTCCACATTACTGTGTAGGGAACAACTGCTTGGAAGTAAGATAATTCATGTATAAGAACGTAATGTTTGATAGAAAATACATCAGCCAGCAGGCTAATTCTGTATCAGTTCAACTATTCTTGCTGAAATAGGATACTCAATCTAAGATCACAACCTAGGTCATAATTTGTAAGTCCGGTCATCCATTTTAACCACCTATTGTAGAAAAAATATCTAAATATCACTTAAACACAACAAGAAGGGGTGAAAAGGGCTGCTGCCATTCTTATTGCAATTTTTAGTTGGTCAACCTTAACAGAGTTGTAAGCAAGAGTAAGTGCAATATTTAATTAAATGATACTGTCAGAAGCTAGAGAAAGACAAACCTGGTCAAGAGTTCTACTGCAGCAGAACCATATCCAAGCTGTGTCGAAAACCACATAAAAATGGTATATTACAATGCATTAAAAGAATCTGAAGACTCAATTTGGCATGATCAAAAGATAGACTTACCCTCATTGCACTTGGATGGGTGGCAATGCGTACAACACGAGCACCTGAAAAGCTAGGGAAAACTGTATCACGGAACTGCTCACAGAATTTCCATGGTATTTGGTCCCCAAAGGGTTGATGGCCTTCACTTAAGCTTTGGATTGCAGATTTACGAGAAATCTGGCCTTCAAGACAGACCTGTAAATAAAGACAACCAATAGCAATGAGAATCATAAATAATGTTTCTGCAAATTTGGAATGACTTCAAAAATTAGGAAGATCATTTGCATATAATCCAATAACAATGAGCAATACTTAGCACCAAACAAAAGTTCGTGTGAAGTAAAGCAAAATGAGATATAGCCTGGGATTACATCTAGAATACATGGACAAAAGCTGATTACAAACAACTGCTAAATGTGAAGTTGAAAACCAGTTAGTTGGAGGAGCAACATACAGCTCAGATATGGACCAAACCAGAAACTAAGACTGATGCATAAGTGAAAGGTAGGATTTGGATGAAAATAAATATGATGTATGATGAGGAAACACAGGTATTTAGGGAGAGGGGAACCTTGGTAATTTTATAACATTAGATATGAACAAAGAATCTAAACACTTTTGGAATGTCTGAAGTTAGATATTGCTCCTCTCCACTCAGATGGCTACTATAGGCAATTAACATTGGATGCCCAAACAGCATTCTCAATCCTCACAAATCCAAAAGGTAAAATATTTGTGGACAGTTTACTGGCTCAAAAATGAACAGCAGACACCAAAAGAGATAGAGAACTGGTCATTCAAATTAATAGAAGAAAACAAATGACCCTGTTCAGAAAATAAGTGCTTGTGTGTCTCTTAGGTAGTTTACCTGGAGGACGCATAAGATATCAGGAAGTTGATTTTTTGACTCGTCAACAGGGCCTGTACATATAATATTAGTACAAACCTAATCTCACACAAATAACAACAGCAACATCAGCTTAAGGAAAAAGTTTTACCGAGCAACACAAACAAATGATGTGCTGGAGCATCAGCCATTAGTTGTAAGTCATTAGGAGAGTTTTTGTAGTGAGATGCAACATATAATGCCATCATTCGCTGCATAAATTAAGATACATAAGTACCATACCATGAATACCAATAATTAAATACAAAAACATCAAATCACAGCATATTTTACCTGCAGAAATAGCTCGCTGTCTTTGTGATAGGAAAACAGAGTGTCCCGATTGACGTAATAGAGATCGCATTCACTAGGTAAGGGTAATCTAGTTGAGCAAACAAAAAAAGAGAGCATCAATAAAGTTAATGGTGATGGTTTCGTAACAGAGATCACAGTTAAGATGATGACTTAATTCTGACCTGCTGATACTAGGTATTGAACTCACAACATCGAGACAGAGTAAGGAATTGAGCCAGGATTCTATGGGATCATGAGAAGCATATCTGATGGATTCGCTTAATTCTATCTTCCTGAAAAGACGACCTATATACAAAGAAAAATATGAAAACAGAATTTTCCAAATAAATAGCCCAAATTTACAAAATTTAAAAGTTTCAAAAACTGCGTGTTATGGAACTATCTCACCTAAAAGTTTAAGTTTTTAGATGAAACCATAAGATATGATTTATATTGTTCTCTAACAAACCCTCAAGTAAAAGCTCTTTAAGCTTGAAGCTTACACACAGTCCATACTACCTTATGCTTGATTTTTTATCAAATGGAATGAGGGTGGTGAGATCCTAACTCGTGACCGCAAGGTCAACGAGGCTATGATACCATGTTATGGAACCATCTCACCTGAAAGCTTAAGCTTTTAGGTGAGGCCCCAGGATATGATTTATATTATTCTCTAACACTGCGAACCAATACAACACCAAGAGTGTACTTGGAACCATATGAGTAGAAGCAAGTCAGCAATAAGATTATATCAAAAAGGATATCCATCATATTCTGGACATGAGTTAAATATGATTATGCTGAGTTTAATATTATCTTTTTATATTCCCCACAGCAACACAGCACGAAAAACATTAAGACTAATACTATAATAATCAACAAATACATTCCTAGCAGCACTAGATTCATTCTTAGCAGACACACTCATCATCAAACTACCAGAACCAAGTGCATATGTATACCAGAAAGAGAGCCCTCCAAATTCTTAGAAGATATCTGGCTTTGTTCTTCCAATTGCTGCAGAAGTTTTAGTGACAAGGACCGGCCAGTACCTTCATAGCTTTAAGTAGAAAAACAAATATACATTTATGTAAGCAGGACTTCATATTTTTATTTGAGTTAATTTAGCATTGTTAAAAAAAAGAAAAATGGATTTTTTCCCCCCACTATTGTTGAGCTATGGAAGCTTTCTTTGGGAATCAAAGATCTCTTGAAGAAAATAACTTCCAATTTAAGTTACAATAAAAGTATCATACCCGTTCACAGTTGATGAAAGGAAAACCAGATATGGACCCAGTAGGGACCTCACAACAGGCAATGGAATTGCAGCAGCTTCATCAATAACAAGCAGTTCAACTTGGGAGAGCTTTTCATGTTCATGTGGCTGTATATACTGCAAGGAAATGCAAGATACCCCATACATCAGGAAATTAATTACATGGTGTAGAAGATCCTCACAAATCAACAATAGAACCAAATCAATTAATTAAGAACAACATTTTACATGGAAGGTCCTTTATCTTCTAACCTGAATTGTTTGTCTGTGCTGTTTGAAGATATTAATGCGCACTGTAGCTTTTTTGAACTCAGGATTTGCACTTTTCACCACATCATAATCAATATGTTCCTGCAAATAAAAAGCCAGGTCACAACCTACAAAAAGGGCAAATGACAGCCCAAAATTGCACAGAAATCCAAGTGAAACTATAGAGCAAACAGGGAAAACTATCTTAAGAGAGGTGTCCATGACTAGATAGTATGGAAGATATGTTTTAAAACTGGACTGAAGACATCACTTCAGACGTGAACAATGTCCAGATATTCATGGCATGAGAGGAAAAGAAGACAACTAAATGCAACAAGAAAAATCATGTAGAGGCCACAATTTTTTTTTCCTTTGGAACTTATAGGTAGAGCAAGCTCCAGTCAAAGAATTTTACAAAATAAGCTCCATTTCCTCCTTAAAAATGTTGTGGGGAAACAAAATTATCGATACATGGCCAGTTGAAATGCTCCTAACAAATTGTTAGGAATATTAAGAGAAGCTGACTACCAATTTTGTTTAACAGTCCATATTCCTTTATTGACTTTTGTAATCAACTAGAAAATATTGGTTCCATAAACTCGCATGCTAAAAGAAAAGTGCAACTATAAGAACAACAAGAGTGTGCTAAGTGTGTATAAAAGGCTCATACTGATATGATCAAGCATATCATCGAAGCAAGGGGACAAAAGTAAACTGTACCTTGTATTCAAGTGCATCAAATCCCTTGCATATGAATTCAAATAAAGTCTTTAAGTTTTCAGGGCTGGGTGCAGTAATAAATATATTTGAATACCTGCCAACAACATTTACTATTATTTATTATTTGAATAAAAAAGGTCTGTTAGGATAAACATGCACAGGCATCAAAGAAAATGTAGCATTCTATAACCACATTACCCAGCTGCAACAGCTCCAGCGACTGCTAAACCAAGGGCAGCAGATTTCCCACGACCTCGAGCAGCTAGCAAAGCAACTGTGCTACGTGGCGTCTTATCCAAAACTGAATCAAGAAATGTGATCACAGTTTTTCCCTACAGACATAAGAGTTTAAATGTGAACCAATAAGATATCCATTAAGTATCGGCCACATTGGTTATCCACTTTCAGGGAAATAAATGCTGCGTGTTTTTCACTACCTGATCTAGTGTACAGCACTTTTTGACCAAAGGACCAACAGGAAAATCCTCATGGAGTTGTTCTTTCAAATTCTTCAGGTTTCGTTCTGCTTCTGAAAGCCCTTCAGAATCCTTTAATAACCGAAAAGGAGACATTTAGATGAGATAACCAAAAAGGAGATAAGGCAACTCAAACATTAAGATAAAACTGGAATACTTGATGCATTAGCTATGCTGTTAGTATGTCATCATGAAAGAATCGCTTGCTATGAAGACAACACCGGAACCAAATCTTATAGCTATGATGTTAGCATTTCATAACATTTTTGTGATGATATTACAACCACAGAAAAAAATAATAACAGCACTCTAAGAAACAATATATAAAAAATTGTTGCAGTAAGTAAAGAAGCCACACCTCTGAAACAGGAATTGGGGTGATTGACCTTATATGAGAGGAAATAGGTAAGATGTTAAGCTCATCATCCATAGCCACACATGCTTTGCACGAAGCAAGTGATAACAAGAAACGTTCATTAAAGCGCCCGGTTGGCTCAGAATGGGACTCGGTGCGAAACCTCTCATGAACATCCTAAAATCAGTAAAACCTTACATAAGCAATTACTTTTAAGCATGATGAGAAGCTCAAGGAATAGATTGTTGTTGCCTCATAAATCTTATATAAAGAAAAACAAGGAAGAATACAACTGCATTTTTCGACCATCAGCTACCATCCATTCCAATTCCATTGAAAGACACAAAATGGAACATCATCAGAGTAAAAGAGAGTTAAAACAAAGACAACATAAGCCATCTTCCCCATGCTTTGCATCTGCAGTCCACTCAAGAAATGTAGAAACCAAAAAGGCTTAAATACCAACGAGATGTGAATCATACCATAGTCATTGTGTACAAACTGGTCAATGAAGATAAAGAGCGTAGCAGCAACACAATCAATCCACCACCTTCAACTGTTTCTATCGTCCTAGCCAACAAATTTGGAGTGAGAGCCTCGAAATCCTAAAATACAGCACAAAAATTGCTCTTCAGAATAACTAACAACAGAGAGACAAAATTTAAATTAATTAACACACACAAACTAAGTTTCTTACCTGTAATATGCACATTCCAAAAGTATTACCGAGAATCCTTTCAGAATCCTTATACAAACAGTATGTTAAGCCTCCAGTCTCAAGAAAGAGCGAAAAAGGATCAACTTTCTCAGGATCCAACAGTCCTCTCTGCATTAACTTTTTCACCTGCTTTGCTCTTTTTTTCTTGTGACTGCGTCATAAATTCACAAAATCAAAACAAATACTGAGCAATCTTCTGTTTCATTTTTCACAAATTAATCCAATATTCAGCTCAAAAAAACAAAATGAACCTGCTAAGTTCAAGTTTATCCTTGTAGCACCATAAAACGGAAGGTCTAGATTTCACCACTGCCTTGCTTAGCATATAATGAAGGTTCACAATCTGCATCGCAATGGAAATTACTGCTTGTTATTATTATTACTACAATTATTATTTTTTCTCTAAAAAACAAAAACTGAAAGAAAACAGAAAAGCACACAAGCGTGCCTGGTCACGTGACTTGTCTCCGATGATAAGGAAGAGAGAACGGTGGCGTAATTTGACGCCATTTTCTATGAGTGTTCTGATTCTTTCGTCCACCTTCTTCCTCATTATTATAAGCTTTTGCCTATTTATCGACCGTGTTTAGCTTGCCTTGTTTCCTTTCAGCGTTTCGACGGACAGTTGTTGCCGCCGCCGGTTCTGCTGCTTCTCTGTGATGATTCTTAGAGTCTCTCTGTGTCAGTGTGTTTGTTTTTGAGGGTTTCGGTCAGGTTTTGCTTAAAGAGGAGGCTGTTTAAAAACCTGGATGGATTTGAACCGGGTTCAACACTATTAAGTAAAATAGAGCCGAAACTTTTTTAGAGAGAAGAAAACTATTTTTATTTGGTACTCAAACTTCTTATTACCTTTCTGTTTGAATACCTTACTTTTAATTTTATCTATTTGAAACTACGTCTCAAAATCGTATTTAATTTTAAAAAATATAAATTGATGTTTTTCATTGTTTTTTTAATAACTTTAATGTTAATATAAAAATAAAAAATAATTATTTTGATGTATTTTTAATAGAAAAACACTCAAAAATAGAAGGCAATGCACTCCAAAACAAGTATAATATGTTGGTTGTCTTCTTTGAATTTTGTCTTTACTAAAAAGGTGTTTGACACCATATTTCAATAACGTTTTTCAAAAAAATTTTTTTTTTTTTTTTATTTTGTATTACAAATTAATGTTTTTTGGTTTTTTAGATCATTTTTATGTGCTAATATCAAAAATAATTTATTTAAAAAAAATATTATTTTGATGCATTTATGAATGAAAAACACTTCCAAAAACAATATCAACCACACTCCAAAATATGTACTTAAATAGTTTCAAATTCATGAAACTAAAATATTTAGCAAAATAAGTGTCTAAGAGTGTGGTTGTGATTGCTTTTAAAAGTGTTTTTTGTTTAGAAATGCGTTAAATTGTTTTTTTTAAATTCATTTTTGAAATCAACACATAAAAATGATATAAAACACATTAAAAAAATAAATAAAATTAAAAAAAAAATCAATTTTTTTTCAAATACACTTTTAAAATAGAATGCCACAAAAAAACAAAAACAAAACAATAACTTAATCTATTTAATCTCATATAATAAAAAACACAGTGCCAAGCAGACTATGAAACAAACATAAAATAATAACTTTATCTATTTAATCTCATGTCAACAAACCAAACTAATTTTATGAAATTGTAAATGCAGACTATTACTACACTGAATTAATAATGACACTCAAATAAAAATTATAATAAATTAGAGATTTAAGAGGTAAAAAATAGAAGTTAAACACTCAATTATGAGAAATAAGAGATTAGCAACACATGGGTTGCTGACTAGAAAGACGAATGATTTAGAGGACTGACTTGTATTCATCTATAAATAATAGGCACCCCTATTGTCATTTTGGCTTCATCATTTGTGTCATGAAGATTGAAACACTGGGGTTCTTAAACCCCCTTTTAGCTGTAGCCATTGCCAGGGTTTTGAATGGGCAATCTTCTTGATTGATTGCTTCATCATCCAAAATGGGTTCATTAAAAGCATTCTCTCCATGCACTCCACCCTCACAATTTCAGAATTTGAAATCGTCAAAATTCTGTAACCTCTCCACTTCTCTAAAGCCACTACTATGTTCCATGAATCCACTCAGCATCCACAAATTGCACATCTCCTCAAATATCTGTTCTAAGCCACCATTTCCTCAGATACCCACTTCAAGTATCTCCAAAACAAACAACAAATTCACCGATTTTTTGTCTGGGAAGGTGCTGGTTTCCCTTGTTGGGGCCTTCATTTTTGTTGGTTCTTTTGGTTTAAATACTAGGCAAAGTTTGGCACTTCCGGCTCAAACAAGTGGTGGCAATGTGAATTTGGAGAGAAAGAGAGCTGCCCAGATGGAGAAAAGTGAGGACGAGGAGATGTATGAAAAGGTTTTGGAGAAGGAGCCAAGGAATGTGGAGGCATTGAAGGTGGTTCTGCATGGGAAGATGAGGAGAGGACAGACTAAAGAGGCTGTGAAGTGTGTTGAGAGGTTGATTGATATCGATCCTGAGGAAGTTGAATGGAGGCTTTTGGAGGCACTTTGCTATGAGATGATGGGGCAATTGAATAAGGCTAAAAGGATGTTCAACGAAATCTTGAAAGAGAGACCTCTTTTGCTTAGAGCTTTGCACGTATGATTCTTGATCTGGTATTCCTGTTTTCCGTTTACCTTTCTTTTCATACAAGTGAGTAGCTGTATCCGAATGCAGCAAAAATAATTATTACTTGGGTGCGTTTGCTTTTGTCTTCTCATGATATGCATGCCTTTTATATGAATACTGAGATGATTGCAAGGAAGCATATAAGCATTCTGTTTGGAAGTTTGGAGGCTGACTGCTAACTGAGTTGGAATATGGGAAGGCAAATAATTTGGTCAATATAATTGCTTCCTAGAGGGATATGCAATTAGTTTAAACCGGCACAAGAAGTGCAACCATTTCTGTGACTGATCTCATAAAGCTTTTTCTTAATTTTACCACAAGATTGCTCCTTGTTAATTACGAGAAAAGAGACTATTGATGGAAGCAAAGGCTTGAGCTTGAATGCACTGAACCATTCCAATTGGTGTACGTTGTGATGGTATTATTTTGTACACAGTTTCTTCTCATGTATTTGATTAGATGGCATCTCCTCAATGGGCAAACTCTTGTTCTCAATACAATTTGCTGTGACCTAGGTTTTTTTTTTTCTCGAGCTCCAAATTTTGTTATTCAAATTTCTTATCTCCTGGATAGGGTAGAAATGATTCCTTTTGACCATTAGATTTTTATAGTAACATAGTATAATGACAAGCGATCAATTTTCATTTTTCTTGCTGGCAATTGTAGTCCCTTGGGTTTGAATTTGGTCCCATAGGTTGCTGAAACCCATATATCAGTTAAATCAACTCATGAACTTTGCCTCTGTGGCAAATGATTCCGTGTTTGGTACTTGCTCACCTGATTAATTGCATAAATGTTGGTATTCTTATAACTGTTCCCTTTCTATTTGGTTATACTGCAATAGGCAAAGCGCAAAGGACCTACAATATCTAATTAGAATTTCAAAATCAAGTGTTGTCACTAGTTTGAAGCATAATGAGGAATTGGCTTAGGAATGACTTTTCAGTCATTCCAGAAGTAGTCAAATCACATTCCTACTGCTCCTTCTATCATGGTATTCAACTAACCATTAGCTTTTTTGTTGGCAATTCGAATGAGCAAATATTCCTTAAACAACAATAACATGTCATTCTCAATCATTTTTTATTAAGGGCTCCACAGTCCCTTGTGTTTCCATAAATTATTAGTTTCATCTTCATCAGATTTTGCTAGTGCAGAATTCTAGTTGATGAAAAGCTATGAACAACTTGGCAAGACCTTGGTGCTTAAAAATATCCCAATCGATTAGCTCCATACCAGCTACGGAGAATGAATCATGAATTGCATGGTGGTATAGGATTTCTTAGAGAAACTTTGTCAATATAAATTTGTAGCACATCCATATACCATCACATTTCTATGTTAATACCAACATCTGTGACTTTTTAATGTTATTTCTCTTGACTGGAAAATAGAAATAATACCTGACTCTTTGTTTGGTGTAGGGTCTGGCATTGGTGATGCACAAAAACCTTGAAGGTCCAGCTGTCTTTGAGATGCTGAATAAAGCTCTACAAGTTGCCCATCGTGAAAAAAGAGTCACTGAGGAGAGAAACATAAAAATTCTAATTGCGCAAATGCATGTTGTAAAGGTGAATACTACCAGTTAGTCCCTTCTTTCCAGGGTCATGTTGGATATGAGTGTTGGGCCTTGTAAAATTGTTCCACCCAATACTTCATGCAAATGCATGCTTAAAATAATATAGCATTGACAAATGATGCTGAACTCAAAAAAGTAGAAATATTGATTGGTGGGACCTAGGATTATGGATCAAGTCAACTAATTGATTTTCAATTTTTAATGTGTGAAAGCTTGCATACTTTGCAGGGGGATTTTGAGGAGGCTTTGAAGAAATTTCAAGGTCTTGTTAGTGACAACCCACTAGATTTTCGACCTTATCTTTGCCAGGTAAGCTTGTTTTAATTGTATGTTCATGCTTGCAAATGGATAACAATTAGCACTTCCAGTTTTCATTAGGTAAAATTTTGGGGCCTACACCATCTTTTTGAAGATTTCAAATATGTACATAACTTTTCAATTTAATTGTCGTATTTATTCATGTCAAATTGCAAATGTCCATAACATGTAACTTATGAAGTACGGTTGTCCATTGATGTGGGACAATAAACTAAAAACCTAATAAAAGTAGTGAAAGAAAGAAGTTAAACATTAAAAGTAAGGGGAAAAAAGGTGACATTTAAAAGGGATCATCAGGAGTGGGACTAGGTGTTAACCTAAAGGGATCATTTGCAATAAATATGTTTTATTGTATGCAATCAGATCCTCAATATCAAATCTAGAGTTAATACTAAAATCGAGTAGTAAATCAATAACATAAGCATTTTGATCAACCCTTTGAATGACCTAACACCAAGTGCCTGCAATTTTCAATTAGTTTTCAAAAGATATTGTTTAGATCTAACCTATATTATAATAGTCTCTAACATTAAATTCATTGTGCTGTTTATGTAAATCAACTGTTGAAGATGTTTCTATATAACTTGTAGGGTCTATGAATTGTGTTGAATTTGAGGATTCTCATGAGCTCTAAGAGATTGATTAACAGTAAAAACAATTAAAAGTATGTTTTGATACTAGAGTTGATGCAGGACAATAAACTAAAAAAAAAATAGAGAAAGAAAGAAGCCGAGAATTAAAAATAATGAAGAAAAGCTAGGAAGAAAAGAGAATTAAGAGGAAGAACTATCTGTTATTTTTATTAAATTATCAAAAACTATCTCACAAAATGCAAAAGAAACATATAAACATGTATTGGGCTTAGCCCATCAATTAAAACTACCTAATATAAAACAAAATAAAACACAAACCATGAAGATGGGCTCAACCATCCAATCAAAGAGTTACAGGTCAGGTCATTCTTTGTTGTTGTCTCTGTTCATATACTCGTGCAAACGTATGGGTCTGGTGCCCCCACAATCAGTGTTCATAATGAAAAACTACGCCCTTAAATGCTACTTCTTGCAAGTGTCATTTTAAGTTTGAAACAATCCATAGATATAACTAGTAGCAGCAAGCACTGTGCAGATATGATATTGATGAAATATAGTTTTATTGCTGATTTCCATAATATGTAACGTAACTTATGACATTACGGTTGTCTATATTCTGTTGAGAGTTCAGAAAGAAAAATGTTACCTCTTGTAAATTTCATTCCAAGTAGGAGACAACCCATAGATATAGCTAGTAGCAGCGTGCAGGGTAGCTGATATGATATTGAGTTACGAAGTGTTCAAAAAATCTGGAAAAGAACAAGCTGTCTAAAGCCTCAATCTCCTATAGCAAATATTGATGACATATGGTCTAAGGATTGCAAATAACAAAATGGAGTTGAATAGCATAAAGAATTAAATATTATAATTTTACTTTTATCAATAACCATTTACGGAAATTTGTGGCAGGGAATAATCTACAGTCTATTGGATAGAAAAGAAGAAGCTGCAGAACAGTTTGAGACATATCAGAGTCTTGTGCCTGGAGAATTTCCACGAAGGATATTTCTTGATGATGTTGTATTGGAAGCAAAAACCAAGTCAAGGGAGCGGTTTCAAAAGGAGTTTCAAGCTGAATTCTCGTACAAGAAGTAAAACTCCAACTTATCTTTGCGAGTGTATTGTACTGGGATAAGATACTCAGAAAGTTTTAGCTAGAAAGTAAATTTTGACGGCAGTATACAGAGTAGTTACACTCAGGTGGTTTATTTAAATGTGTGGTGACCGCATTTGTCCAAGAGTCAAATAACTATTTCATCATTTGGATAAATAATATTTCAGTACAATTTAAAGTTGTTCAAATTCCAATTTTGTTGCAGTTGTACAGCAAAAAAGAAACTTCCTAGTTCCCATTGTTGCTCTCATGGTGAACCAAACAATCTATAATGCTGATGATTTTTATAACCTGGATGTCATAGTGAAACATCTAGATGCTACAGGAATTTTCTTAGAAAGTGAAGGGAAAATGAGTCTTCCATTTCCCTTGTTTCATACGTTCTCCTCCTTACTTTCACTAGTTATGTGCCATTTCAATGCTGAGGACATATCTTAATTTTTCTTTTTTTCCCCATGCAAAACATAAGATCAAGTTCTGTTCTGTGCAACAAGGGATCGAAAAAAAAGAAACTAATAGTAAAACTCGAATTCAAGGATGTCTGAATAAATTCTCTTGTTACCGTTTTAACTTGAAGAAAGGGAAAGCAACGTAATTTTAAACATTTGTCAAACCTGTTGATAGTGAAATACATTTTTATAATGTTGGATAATATTCGTTCGAGGAACAAGATTTTTTTCTATTTTAGGACATAAAGGCCTCTACAGACAGTTTGTCCAGACTCCACCACGCGAGTGTCTCTAGCCAAAAGCAACCCTTCTTTTCCATTTGAAAATTGGTTTCCTACTGAACCATCGGTTCATTGCTTCCATACTTGAATAAATTTGACCCGCCAGTGAGAATAGTCACCATTGTTGGTTCAGGAAGCATCGGTCCTTTAAAATGCACTCCCTAGGATGACGTCAAGGTCCATAATACTAAGAAAGTAAGAATACTTTCAGTCAAATGCTAGGTAGCATATTTGTACCTTGATAATTACATGACCCTTTTGCATCAATTACTCTAAATTGCCCTGATAATCTAATGATCCTTTTGCATCAATTTTATGATAATGCAAGTGGGTTAACATTCTTTCTCTGATACGGGGATTGCTGGAATTTTGTGGTTACTAATAATAGAGATAATGTCATCATCTAAACATCCAAACAATATTCAAATCTTTTATCAATAGAGATCTCTTATCAGATTAACTTGTATTGTTTAAACATTCAAAAGTCTGCTGTAATTACTCCTAGTCTGTAGGACATTAGAATTATCTTCTGCCTCTCAGCTGTGTATTTATATGTGTACTCAATCAATGATAAATTAAGTTACTGCATATTATGGTATCATAGCAGTATTAGAGGTAACAAAGTTAATCTCCCTGCAAAGCTCATCCTCCATTTCCTTTCGAAACAGCCATGGCTGCCTCCTTATCAACCCCTTCTCCCACAACTGAATCCCAAACTACTCTTATCAACATTAAGGTTACTGCTTAAACGCCTCTCAAACTCACATCCACAAACTACCTCTCATGGAAACTGCAATTTCAAACCCTTTTTCATTGGTTATGATTTATTAGGATACATTGATGGTTCTAAACCTTGTCCTTTAGTCACTGTCACAGTGAATGACTCAGTTATCACCAATCCTACTAACCTCCTCTGGATTCGTCAAGATCAATTGATCTTGAATGCAATCATCGGTTCCATTTCTCATACCATCATCCCCTTCATAGCCCAAGCTGCAACAGCTCGTGAAGCATGGAATATCTTAGCCACCATTTATGCTACTCCCTCTCGTGGTCGAATCAAACAAACCAAAATCCAGTTGAAACTGCTTACCAAAGGATCTGATAATATCACTGCCTTCCTTCAAAGTGTCAAAGCAAAGGCTGATGAACTTGCTCTTTTGGGTGCACCATTACACCTCGAACACTGATAAAAACTGGATGGTCTTGAAGATGAATACAAGGAACTCACCCGCGTTGTCCAAGCTAGAGACATGCCAATCACCTTTAAAGAATTGCATGAAAAGTTGCTCAACTTTGAAGCTTCAGAGCATGCTTCCAGCCCAGCCTCTCTTCAATTTCCTGCCACTACCAATCCCACAAGTAGAAACTACACCCCTTAGTGCCCCCCTGCATCCTCACGCACCAAAAATCATGCATGGCGCCCTTCCACCAATACCAATAACAGGTATCCTCTCCCATCATTTCGTGGTTCTCAAGCCTCTCCAAGACTTCGCCCTTCATGACCATATTTGGGGTATCATCAAATCTATCGAATGCAAGGTCAAATAGCTATGAGATGCCCCTTCTATAAACTAATTCCACTAAATGCATCTCTAACTCCCTCTCCACAACATCCTCAACCTGCAACCCCATGGCAACCTAAAGCCCACTTTGCAGCCAACTCTTCTTGTATGACTCTATGGCTCCTAGATAGTGGAGCATCTCACCATGTTATGTCAGATCTTGACAATCTCTCCATGCATGTTCCATACAATGGTTCAGATGATATTATGATTGGTGATGGCTCAGGTCTTTCAATAAGCCTTACTGGTTCTTCCTCTTTTAACACGTTCCATCATACCTTTACGTTGGATAATGTTCTTTGTGTTCATGCAATGAAAAAGAATCTTATTTCCATTTATCAATTATGTATTACTAATAATGTCTCTGTTCAATTCTTACCAAATGCTTTTCTTGTCAAGGATCTTCACTCGAGGGCAATACTTCTAAGAGGCAAAGTTAAAGATGGTGTATATGAGTGACCGGTATCTCCATCATTGTTTGCTTTTTCCAACATCAAAATCTCTTTATCTGAATGGCACCAAAGATTAGGCCATCCAGCTCTTCCTATTATGAAACAAATTGTTTCGCAAAATAATCTTTGTTTTCCTTCTTCCTTTGCAATAATTGGTCATGTAATGCATGTCTAAGCAATAAAAACCACAAATTGTCCTTCTCTCACTCAACTATTTTCTCAACTCGGCCTCTAGAGACAATCTTTTCGGATGTTTGGACATCTCCAGTTATGTCCAAGCATGGTTTTAAATATTATGTTATCTTCGTGGATCATTTCACTCGCTATATTTGGTTCTATCCACTTAAACATAAATCGGATGTCAAATCTATTTTTGTTCGCTTTAAAGTCATCATTGAAAAGTTTTTTGATAAGTTCATCAAAACTCTTTACGCTGACAATGGTGGAGAATATATTGCCTTTACTGATTTTCTGTCCACACATGGTATTTCTCATCTTACTACTCCACCTCACACTCCTGAACACAATGGTTTTTCCGAACGTCGTCATTTGCACATTTTTGAAACTAATCTTGCTCTACTAACTCATGCTTCACTTCATCTGGTTTATTGGACTTATGCTTTCGCTATAGCTGTTTATTTAATAAATCGAATGCCAACAGCCACCCTAAGTCTTTCTTCACCCTATGAACAAATATTTTCCACTACTCCAAATTATTCCAAGCTCAAGATTTTTGGTTGTTTATGCTATCCTTGGCTCAAACCATATGTCACCCATAAATTGGACACTCGCTCCACACCATGTGTTTTCCTTGGCTACTCCTTAACTCAAAATGCTTATTATTGTCTGGATCCCTCTACTACCAAATTATGTCTCTAGGCATGTTCGATTTGTTGAAAATGTTTTTCCGTTTCATCAACTAGCTGCCTCTATTTCTTGTTCTTTAACTTCAATTGTTGCTTGGCCTCCTCTGCCAATTCATGTTCCCGTTTCCCCACAGGTACCACCACTCACCATGCCATCTACAGCTCCTGCCCACCAACAGTCCCTCAATGAAGCTTCTTCACTTCCAACCCCACCTACTGTATCTCCTTCTCCAACACATGGTAACTTGTCACTCACACCAGTCCCTCACCTCTTGCCATCAGCCACAGATTCTATCTCCCAAATACCTCCCCGACCCACCCATATCATGACTACACGGTCTAAGAACAACATTTACAAGCCTATTACCAAATTGAATCTTCATGTCCACCTTAGCTGTCGTAGTGATTCTGAGCCTAAAAGCTTTACACAGGCCTTCAAAATTCCTAAATGGCATCAGGCCATGTCTGCTAAGTTTGATGCTTTAGTCAGAAATGGCACCTGGACTCTTGTTCCCTTCTCCCGTAGTCAAAATCTGGTTGGCAACAAATGGGTGTTTTGGGTGAAACACAATTCAGATGGTTCAGTCAATAAATTCAAAGCCCACTTGGTTGCTAAGGGCTTCCACCAACGACCTTGAATTGATTTTCATTTTATAAGGGATCAGGTTTCAAACTGGAGTGCTTCGGGTTGCTCATATTTCCTCTGAAGATCAACTTGCAGATGCCTTAACAAAGCCCCTTGTCCAGCACTAGATTTCTCCAGCTCAAACACAAGATTGGTATTCTCTCCCGAGCTCTATCTTGAGGGGAGATAATGTCAGCATATAAACATTCAAACTATATTCAAATCTCTTATCAACTGAGATCTCTTATCAGATTAGCTTGTATTGTTTAAACATTCAAAAGTCTATTGTAACTACTCCTAGTTTGTAGAACATTTGAATTATCTCCTGCCTCTTGATTGTGTATTTATATGTGTACTCAATCAATAATAAATTAAGTTACTGCATATTAACTAATGCTTTGGTCTAATGGATAATTCCTATAATGGATCAACTTGCTTGCATTAGACTAAGCTCACCTCCGAAGAGAAGTAGAGAAAATGTCATCATTACTTGATGGTTTTATAATTAAAACATCACACCTTATAATTTTTGCAGGACTGCAATCCCTTTTGGTAATTCTATCTTTCCATTACTAGGCAAGAAGAATGAGGTGGGTTCATGAAAGATATGAAATGTTATTGCTGACTGATGACCATTATCATCAAACTAAAGTTGAGAGTGAGTTATATATTTTTTTTAAAGAAACAATTAGGCATTGAATTCCCTAACTTTGAGAAAAGAAATGAACAGAAACATCACAACAATTATGGTCACTAAATGATGAACAACGAGTTAATGCTCACTACAAATTCAGTGTATTAACGAGGAAATAATGTAACCTACCTTTGTTTAACTCTAGCCGTCATTTAAAGCCTATAAAAGGCTATGCTAAGATCAGAAGCATAAGCAAGAACGAGAGTCGATCACAAATAGATATAAAAGACGGCTAACTTTGTGGCAACAACATGAATTGCCATGAGTAGTAGATAGTGTAAGCCGGTAAAATATAAGTGATAGAGAGAGAGGCTGATGGTCATTTTTTTTTGCTTAGTTAGGAACTATGGGCCTCAGATATTAAACTTGTCCATTGGATCCTGAATGTTGGAAAGTGCTTCAATGCTTGAACAAATGAAGCCTAGTCGACCGGGTGTGTAAATATAGATGTATTGCTTCTTATGAAAGTCCAAACCTGGAAGCAATTTCTCTGCATGTGTTACGAAAGAACAATTGTCTTGAATTGGCTGCTAAGTCCCCTGAAAAACATCATGTGTTTCCTATGGACAAGTTCGGAGGGGAGGACTTGAGTCACGAAGCTGCAGAGGTTCTTTTTGTGGGTTGGTTGGGGAGTTTGGGTTGAAGTTGGCGGGTGATATCAGAACATAACCCAGCTTAGGATCAATTTCCATTCCAATACCAGTTATTCTATAGGAGAAAAGCAAAGGACTTAGTTTGGTACAAACCTGTTTTCCAGGTCAAAGTCTAAAAGGGAAGGTAGTTTAGAGTAGATGAAAGTATCTTATCAAAAGAAGCAAATTCTGGGAACATTTTACTTTAGCAAATTCTTGGAGAACGTTGTTATCTCGAATGAATTATGGACAAATATGTTAGAATTATAATGAGATTAGCTTTGTTTTAGTTGTAAGATTCTAAAGACACTAGCTCTCTTTTTAGCTATAGAGTTCTAATTAGTTTATATTACTATTCCTAACAAGATTTATGATAAATCATATTCTTATCCATAAAACTCTCACAATTTGAGAGATTATTGGATAAGGATAGGATTTATGATAAATCATGTTAGGAATAGTAATATAAACTATTAGAACTCTATAGTTAAAAAGAGAGCTAATCTCTTTAGAATCCTACAACTAAATCACAGTTAATCTCATTAGAATTCTAACACTCCTTGAGATTTGCTTTGGGCAATCCCAACTTCATCTTCAGGAGTCTTATTACTGGAAGTGCCTTGGTCATCAAATCATGCTGGACTAGTTTTTTATCAACTTTGTTTTGTCCCAAATCACCATCAGGATTTCCTTCAAATGTTGCTCCTCCTGTCTTCATGTACCATTTTCCAACATACCATTCCTCACTATCAATTTCTTTGTCATTTAAGAGTCTTAACAGCTTCGGCAACATCCTCAACTTTTTCAAAGTTCACAAATTCAAAACCTTCTGATTTACCATCAGCATCCCTCATTACCACAACACTAGTAATTGCTCTAATTTCAGGAGAAATATTTTTCATGTCTTCATATGTTGTGGATTCAATCAGATTTTTCACGTGAGTATTGTTGAATTTCATGCTATATAGAGCATTATCTCTGTTCTTCCCATTCTTATCACATAATTGCAGCTTTTCGTAAATTTGTTCACCATCATTAATCATACCACTGTTATGCATAACCATTAAAAAATTAAGGTTACAGTGGCCAAACCTTTTATACCAAATACTACTCTCATCAGATTTGGCACTTAAGACATGCCCTTTCACATCATTCATGTTGTAACCTAATTTTGGGTCATGCCCCAAAACTATCGGAAAATAACAAAAATTAAAATAAAATAGGGAATGGTGCTGGTAAAAAATCAAATTAAAATTTTGAATATTTTTGGAAAAATCGATTATACCCTTTTGTGCCTGTAAATGAAAAACACTGATCCAAAGCTAGAGTAATTTATTATAAGATAAATCACGCGATAAACTAAGTCATAAAATATAATTATATTTTTATGGACCAATTTGATATAGTCGTTGGTTTAATATAAAACGTAATTTATTCAGATTTAATTTAGGTCCAATTGAAGGGTTTAATTAAGCTTGACGACTTCATTATACTTTAAATTGATCAAAATAATTTTATTAAAGGCTTAGTCAATAAGAAATCAAAGTGCTTAAATTTAATTCGGGCTCAATTGGTGATAGTTGAATTTTCGGAAACCAATTTGAAATTTTTCTAAGTCAATTAGGTGAAATCGGGGACCTAATTGAACAAATTAAGAGTTTTACGGTCGGTTGAGGAACTATATTGCACAGATAAAAATCAAGGACCAAAGTAAAAAGGTGCGCAAAATTTAAAGTTAACTTTGAATTCTTCACAAGGACATAATTGCACAAAATCATAAATTTAAGTTCAATGGAGGATGCAATTAAAAGAGTTATGAATTGAGGGACCACATTGTATTTTGCATAAAAAAAAAAGCAACAAACAATATTTGTTGAGCCACCCGAAAACACCCATATTGCAGACAACTCCCTCGGCACCTGCATAAAAAATCTGGAGCCGAAAGCAGGTGACCGTGGGGTAACCTGCATTGGCTATATGAACTGAGCACCATGAGAGCGTGAAGGGGGAGAAGGAGAAAGAAAAAAGAGGTTCGAGCAGAAAAGAGAAACAGGGCAAAAGTTTACGAGGAAAATAGAAACAGAAGGAGAAGAAAAAAGGGGAGACGGGAAATTAGAAAAACAGAGGGAGTGAGCATGGTGAAGAGAAAATTTGGTACAGGCTGAGGGCCTTGTAGAACCAGGTTGACAGAAGAGGAGGAGAAAGAAATTCAAAGACACAGTGATAAAACGAAAAAATAACAGAGTAAAAGAGCACGGGCGTTCCTGTTTTTGCAAGAAAATTTGGATCTTCATCTCTCTCTCGCGTCTGGTCCCTCCTTGTATCCCTCTATTTGCTTTTATTTCTTTCTTCTCTCTCGGTTTTTTCCTCTCTTTCTCGTTTTGCAAGTACCTCTCTCTAAGAACAAGCAGGCGTCCTCTCTCCCTCTCCCTCTCGGTTGAAGAACAAAGACCATCGTCGTTTCTCTCACCTTCAACAAGGCCTCAGCATCTACGTCGTCTCTCTCTCTCAGCTCGGTTCACTCTCTCTCACTAAAACCAGCGAAATCCCTCTCTCGGTAAGCTCTCTCTCCCTCTCTCTCGGCAGACCAACTAGGGGCATCATCGACCGCTCCGATCCTTCCCCAGCACCACCATCGTCTCCTCCATCAACAACAGTGTCTCATCCATCTTCTCCGACGAAGGAAATCGAATAGCTCACCCCAACAGCACACAACCCCGTCACCTTCCGATGACAACTCCGGCGAGCTCAGGCCACCATTTCCGACGCCACCACGACCAGAAGAACCACCTCGACGTCCTCTACACAACGGTATAAACAGTTAATCCATTCATCACATTCGAAAATTTCCAAAAAAAATCACTGTGTATCTTCTTCCTGCATGCGGGGAAGTCGTCCTCAGCCGGTCGGGTCGGGTTTCGTGTCCGACCCAACCATAAAGAGTGCAGGCTCGGCCGCTAAGGCTGAAGCTCTGCACTGAAGAGAGACAGGCTGGGCTCGCAGCCCAGCTTAGTTGAGCCGGGCCATGAGCCCAGCCCTGTGACAGAGGCAGGTTGGGCTGCTAGCCCAGCCCGAGACGGGCTGGGCTGGCAGCCCAGACACCAGAATGGTGGGCTGGCATGTCCAGCCCACCCGCACAGTAATAATAATAAATAAATAAAATAATAATATAAAAAATATAAAAAATACATAAAACAAAAATATTTTTGTTTTTTACATAAAAAACCCTAAAAATCATGTTGTTTTTGCATAAGGCCAATACACTAGCATATTTTAAAAGTTGTTGTTCTTTTAAAATATATATATATATATATATATATATATATTATCTTGGGTTTTGAAGAGAAAATTAGTTTTAGCATGGATTTTGCAAAGGAAAAAAATCATTTCTTGCACTTTGAGATTTTACAACAAGTTTGTAAAATCCAAAGGGTATTGGCCAATATTCAAAAAAATATAAAAAAAAATTTCGGTGATTCATATTATTCATTTTCGGAGTTTGGATAAATTCTATCCAAAATATTCGGCGTGAATGAAATATCGTCAACATGTAAATATTTTTTTAATATCTTAGCAATCATAAGACAAACAAAAACACCAAGCAGCTTACCTTAGGTAGGGCGTACTAGGGGTGCTAAAACCTTCCCTTTACGCAACCAGTCCCTTACCCTAGAATCTCTGAAAGACCAGTCATAGGTTTCCTAGTAACCATAATACTAGGTGGCGACTCCCTTTGTTACAAAAAATAAATAATCCCCCCGACATTTAATCTCCCACGCTCATGGGGACAAGTTGCCACAAGCGCCGCTCCCTGCCATTTTTGGGGGTGCGACAATTCATATTCAAATAAAAACTATTACCTTCCATCTTAATTTTTGCTATTGCAGAATCATGCGAATTAGTAATGAAGCAAAAACTTCCTTTAAATGATACTTAATATCCATTTTTTAGCATTTGTGCAACACTCAGGATGTTTTGATCCAATTCTGGAATGTAAAGAACATTTGAAATGACTTTCATACCTTTGGTTGTGTTGATAGTAACATTGCCTTTACCCCTGGCCTGCACAGTATCTCCATTCTCCAACTTGATCTTTGGTTTAATTGATTGATCGATTGAAGAAAAAATCGACAAATACTTTGTCATATGGCTGGTACAGCCACTGTCAAGTAGCCATATATTTTTCTTGGAAGTGTTGCCAGTTTGAAGAGCCATGAATAAATGCTCCTCATCATCCTTGCCTTCCTTAGTAACATTTGCATGTTGTTGTAGTTCTTGCTAGGGTTGCCTCTTTTTTATTCTGCAAAACTGCTCACTATGGCCATGATTATTACAGAAAACACAATGGAGAATAGTTTTCCCCTTAAACCAACAATCTTCCTCAACATGATTTGTTCTTTTGCAATAAGAACAAGGTGAGAAATTTTGTCTTATCTGAGGCATAATATTCATGTTCTTAGGAAATGTATTTGATTTACTGTTGTTGAAGTTTTTATTAGGTTGAAAAACATTGTTTGCTTGAAAACACCATTTAATGTCATG
>CM063594.1:13836301-13851339 GCA_032356905.1 Salix exigua | reverse complement strand
ATAAGAGGATTAGTATAAGAGGATTAGAGGTGAACATGTGAATGGTGTGGGAGGAACTTGAATTCATAATAAACTTAAGGGACTTACAGATGTAGTGGTAAAAGTTGGGACCAAAGAGTTTACTCTCATGTAGTCTCAGTTTCAATTATAATAGGTGTGAGAGATTTGTATAGTTATTAACTCGGGCTAATAAAATTATTTATGGAGTAGGTAAACTAATAATAAAAAAAGAACAAAAAGGAGAAAAAGGTATGAGCGGTCAGGCACGTGAAGATGAGAAGTTTGTAGGAAGGCAGCAGGAGCAGTAATCATGTCTCTGGTAAGAATACAGAGTCGTTCACTCCCCCATAAAGAGAGATATAAGAGAGGGTGGCGATTTCATGACAGCTTGTTCGGTGGTGGTTATCATGGCGTCGGATCCGAATCTCTGCCAAGCCAGGATCTAGACACCAGATGCGATCGCAATTCTTCCACAGTGCTCCACGTCCTCACCATCCCGATCAACTTTTCAAGAGTATTTTTTATTTTATTATTATTGTTTTTCTATAATTGATCGGTCCTGAAAGAACAACTTTAAAACTTGGCTCAAAGTACAAAAGAGATTGAATCGGGTAAAGCATTACAGAAATTGAATTAGCAAAATCTCATACTTGTAACTTTGGCAGGGGTGCAAGTGGGGTCTTGGCCTGGTGCTTGAAGGGACTTGTTTTCTTTCTCAATATCAGGGTTCAAATCCCACCATACATGTCTGTCACCCCGCGGTGTCTTATATGTTCACTGGGCTTGCAGGATGTTCAGTAAGCCCGGGGATTAGTTGTGGTACGCGTAAGCTGACCCGGACACCCCGGTCATCAAAAAAAAAGTTTGGTAGGGGTGTGTTTTTTTTTTTTTTTTCACTTGAAAATAATATATATTTTTTATTTTTAATATTATCACTTTAAAATAATAAAAAATAATGATTTTAAATAAAAGTAATTTTCAAAATTTGGTAAAACACGCAGTTGAAATGAAATAGCTCCTCTAAGAGAATTGGGGTGGTTGTCACGGTTTAAATGAAAAATATATTAAAAACACAGTATATTTTAAGCTCATTTTAATTTTTCAAAATTGTTCACCTCACCCTTGCGATTTCTCTCCAGCTTTAGATCTTTCTTGTGTCCTTGCTTCTTCTTTTCTTTTCTTTTTTATTTGTCCAGCTGTCTTCTTAGTGCATCTACTATTACGGGATCTTTCAAGAACAATTCAATTCACCACGCCCTCCACCAGTAAAAAGATCAGGGATGATTTATATTGTATTTTAAAAATATTTTATTTTATATTTTAAATTAAATTTTTAGTATTTTTAGATTATTTTTATATACTGATGTTAAAAATAATTTTTAAAAAATAAAAAAAAATATTATTTTGATATATTTCCAAACGAAAAATACTTTAAAAAACAACGCAACTACACTTTTAAATAGACATTGACAATCTATGCTAGGTAACACAAAAAAATATTTAACAAAAAAGTAGAAAACTTGCTCATTCAATTTTGTAACATCTTTTCAACTTAAAAAACTAGAAAATATGTTTTTGATTTCAAGAAAAATAACAAAATAAAAATCATATTCAAATTAAACATGTTTTCATAATATTTTTATATATTATGCAAATAGTCTACTCATTATTAACATCATGATCTTAGCAAAGAGAAGCAATGAAATTGAGACAAATCAAATCAATTATTGCCCTGCAGAAAGGGAAATTAAATTGCTAAAACATGAAAAGCTGCAGGGGTAAAGATATAATAAAGAACCGTATAATGTGTCTGATGATATCATGACGAAATAAGTAAGAGTTATTTATTTTTGTTTCTTTAAAGCCGTATAATGTGTTTTCAAATTATTTTAATAACTTGACTCTTAAAATAATTTAAGAAAATAATAAATAATATTATTTTAATATATTTTTCAAAAAATATATTTTTTAAAAATTACTATTTAAACTCTGGGGATGAAAATGAAAAGCGTGACCAAACCCAAAGCATAGCCTGCTAAAAAAACAGTGAAATAAAGAGTAATTAGTCTCCTTTAACTTGCAATTCATCCAAAAGCTTTAAAGAGAATTACAGGCTTATTATCGATATCTCAAAAAGGTGAAAAATAATTGTAAATTGTCTTGGAAGAACAACTCTTTGCTTCTCTTCCTGTTTTTTAGCTTGTGGGAGCAGCCATGAAAAGATGCAAGAAAAAGAAAAGGCACCTTTCCATTATCCCTCTAGTTTGTGAAAAACAAATCTAGAGAACATCTTTTAGATTTACTCCAACTTTAGCTTTGTCAATGAAAATTCAAAAATACATTTTCCTCTCTAATTTATAAAAAAGAGTGCATTTCAACGCAATCTCTACTTTTCATGCTTTTTTGTTTCTCTTAGAAAAATGGATTGATACTCCATGCTGAATACTAAGAGCCTGTTTGGACAGCGTTTCAAACCCCGGTTTGCAGCTTCTTTTTTTTTATTTTAAATGAATATAGTTTGGTATTTTAAGATCATTTTGATGTGCTGATGTCAAAAATAATTTTTTAAAAATAAAAAAACATCATTTTGATGTATTTCGACAAAGAAACACCCTCTAAATAGTAATGATACAAAGAAACTGTCATCAAGACATGCTGTGTTCATTATAAATTTAAAGAGATATCATTTGGTTTAGCAAATGATCTTTTATATATATATATATATATATATATATATATATATATATATATATATATTATCATTAATGAATACAATTTCGAAACATTTTCCAAGAACATTTCTATTCGTATTTTCTTATAACATATTGGTTTATAGCCCTTTATTAGAGTTATATTTGCAACACTTAAGGCCAGTATTGGAGGCTTTGAGGAAACACTAGTTGTTTGCTATAATAACAAAATGCTCATTTTATGAACAAAGAGTTGAGTATATGGGACATATTTTTTTCACAGATAAAGTCTCCATGACTCTTAAGAAAATTGTTATTGAAAAGATGATTAACATGGAAAATTTCCAAAAAATTCATTAGTAGATGGAGTTCTTAGATGATTAGCAATTATGAATACATAGATAACATTCAAATTATTAGGTGTTAAGCTATCGTTAAGTTCATCTTATCAGATAAGAAAACTAAGAGAGTCAACTGATGTTGGAGACTTATTTAAGTAATAAGTTCATCTTATCAGCTTTCATTCACCTTGCATTTTATATGTCATTATTTAAATAATAATAAAAAAAGAATAATGAAATAACAACTTCAAATCTGCCAGCAACATATATAAAAAAAGAGCATGTGGCAATTTTAGATAGAGAGTTAATGAAAAAAGTAGTTTTTTTAAAAAAAAATATTAAGTTAAAATATTTATGATTATTTGATTTTATAATGTTTGTAAACAATTTCAAGCATGATCAAAACAATAACAAAACAAGTTGGAAGACTATTTTGAAACTTGATATAATACATAAGCTTGACTTAAACTCGATATAATTTTCAATAACCAATCTTAAATATTATAATACTCGACCTGACTCGATTCAACTACGTGTTATAAATCATTTCAATATTATAATTTGAGTTGTTAGATAATAACTAGTGACAGTCCATGTATGAATCAACCATGTATCTTTATTAATTGATAAAATTAAAAAAAAAAATCATTCTCATTTTCTTTGGAAGATGATTTGCTTGGTGATGGATGTTTCTCCAAAAAGAATCTTGGAGGGGGCAGACAATACACCTTCTCATATAAATGTAAAGAGATTTGTCTTGTAAGTTTCGATTTCGAATCAAGGTTTGCTCATCTTGTAAAAATTTTGAACAATCAAGATTTTAATCTCTTAACCTGAGCCCATAAAAAATATCTAACGAGAAGTGAGATTTACTCGAACCTAAAAAATAAAACATTTTTAGTCGATCTCCAGTAACATGATCAAGACTGCATCAGAATCAAAGGAAGTTGTATTTTTTTTTCAAATAATAGATATGATATAGGAATCTAAGTGGCATAATGCCCACCAATAAGCAGAGACAAAAAAGAAATGATGGAGTTCGCCACCCCGTGCCCTATCTCTAACTGAATTAGGGCCCAAAAGTGAAAGTGAGAAACATGTAAAGTATTATTTTAACAGTAGTCTCTATGGACGATGGATATTATTTATCGATGGACGTCGCATTGTGACATCATGCCCACATCATGTCCACGCAAGATAAGCCACCTCTACCATGTATATATATGTGTGTGTTGTGAAATCCCGTATAGTATAATTGTATTTAAAAAAAATAAAATTAAGTATTAAATATTATTTATCCAATTGACCCAAAAAATTAATAAAAAATAATAATTTGTTTTCTTTTTCAAAACAATCAACAGTTTGTTGATTTGTGTTTTTCTCTTGGATTAATTCAGATTTTTGATTTGATCAAGTTGATTTTGTTTTTTCTCTACTTACTACTACTCATAACAATCACGCCAATCCTGATTTTATAATTATTGTTATTAAAATATTAATAGTTTCAACACTTAATATAAACTAAATTAAAATAAAAAAATTATATCTAATTATTTTTAATATATACAAGCTTGACAATAATAATACACATTAAGGATGAAATGATTTTTTTGTATTTTATTTCAATATTATCAAACAAGATATGCAGATATTCATTTTATCACGTATATCATTACCAAATACAATTTTATTTTCATCCTTTTCTTTTCTTTTCTTTTCTTTTCTTTATAGTTTTTATATTCTAGGACAGTACTAACCAAACACTGCCAAATAGTATCCTTTACATGTTTGGTTGAATCCATTTTGTCCTTAAATTATGATCAAATTTATTATTAAAAATCCATATGTGGTAAATATCATTCAAATTACTTATGAGTTTATTTTTTTAATACTGACTTTATTATTTATTGATTGACAAATTTCATGATCAGTGCCCTTTTACACAATTAATATTTACTCCTCTAAAAACATTTTTACTTCAAATTTAGCCATGGACAAAACTCCCTACTCAATTTTCTGTAACTTTCTTTATTTTATTTCAAAATATGGATTATACCTTCTTCTTCTTCTTCTTCTTCTTCTTCCTTTTAAAAATCACTTTTCCATTCTAGATTGAAAAGATCCAATCACTTATCTATATACTAGAATAATATGAAATAATTGTACCAATTAAACTATCGTATTATGACCACATCTATTGCTTGAATTAATTTGCATGGTTAATAAAATAAGTGAAATATTGTGAGTCCCTGCGCCTAGACCAGTTTTTGGTAGCTGTTTCTGTGTGCCTACGAGTTTCAACCATCAAATTGAGTCATAGGTCATCTCCTTGGCTCACTATTGTCTTCTAAATGAAGTTAAACTACATTGGCCCAATTAAGTACAGCGAGGGCATAATTCGATTGTATAATGAACCAAGGAGATCACCTATAGAATTCGACCACCAAAGAGCTAACTTTTAACTAGGAAAAACTCAAGAAAGCAACCAGGATTGTTATGTATAATTGAAGGGATCATAACAATATAATAGGTGGTTGGTTTGGAAATTAATTGGTGTACATATATATATATAAAGGTGAAAAAGCTGAGAGTAATGACAAGTGAGAAAGCTGAGAAGAAGGGGTTTTTTTTTTTCTCAGCAAAAAGTGAATAGGGCCTCTCTCATGAATCATGATGATATCTTCACCGGCGATTCAGAGAGAGAGAGAGATTGGGACCTAAGATTCATCATCATTGCTCCTGATATTTCTTTTTGGTGCCCAAAAGAAAGCAAACCCTAGTGAAAACAAATTAACAAAAGAAACCCTATATGGTGATAGCGAGTTATCCTATCATTTAGGTATCATCTCCTATTTTTTCACTTTCTGGATATTTGTAACCGGTGACTAATTGTTTTCTCTTGGGTTCACATGTGTTTGATAGTTTTCTTCACCCCTTGAACTAATATGCTTGTCTATTTCTATTTCTTTCTCATTGAACAAAAAGAATGAGTGTACGCAAAGAAAATCAAGCAGCCAGTTCTTTTTTCTTTTTTTTTAAGGATTAGGGTATCGTTGGCATATAAGAGATCAAGTTTCCTCCAGTTGGACTCTACCATTTGTCGTCTATTGTTGACCTCTAAGCTCTAGAGACAACAGGAAAATCCCATTTGCCCGCTAGGGACACAAGAATTCCAATTCTTTCGAGGGCAAACAGTAAATGGGATGCTCAAGATCACTCCAGAATTGAAAAAACCAACTTCATTTTGTAAAAAGTCTATGCACTTTTTTGTATCATACTGTATATCGAAGTCACAGGCTTGTTCCCTTTTTATATCCCCTTCCTAGACGACATCAACTAGATCAAAAGTTCAAATGAGAGGAGCTAAAAAATTTTAAAAGGCTCGTTGGACAGAGAGAGAGAGTAGACTACAGGGAGAACTAAAAGGGAAAGTGGCTGGTCATATTTATAGGTACTGGGGTTCATATCTTGATAAATATTCTCTCTTACATGCTTTTTATAGGATCATTTTGAGAGAAAAACGCTCCTTGTTTTTTGTTTTTCATTTTTAATATAGACTGCGCTTGAGCACCTGTGATCATCCTGAGATCTCCCTTACCAGATTTCTCTCCTTGAAATCGAACCAAAAGTTACTGGTGTTCTATCTTCCAAAGAGAGATAGAGATAGAGAGAGATGGCAGCCGCTTCCCAAGCCGGTACTCTAAACCAGCAGGCCTTGTTTGAAGATCAAGAGGTGCCTACACAAATGGCGGGTTTCTTTTCTTTTCCTGCACACTTGACCTATCCTCAACTGGGTAGCTGCCACCAATCTTTCAAGGGCTTCATGATACCTCCTTCAGTTGCAGCTGATGCACCTACAGCCACTAATCTCGCTGAAACCCTACCACTCTCGTCTGCCACTCATAAGCAAAGAGAAGGCACTGTTGCCTCTGATTTGGGAGGACCCCATCTTCTTTCCTTGCAAAGATCTCATGCAAATCTCTGGTAAAAAAGATCGCTCTTCTGAGAATAAAATCATGCAAAGCTCCTTCATTTTAACTGGAGTTTTTTTGGCTTTCCCCCTCCTTTAACTGTTAAATAGCTCTATACTACTTCATGAATATACTCTAGGTCCTGGATTACCGTTTAACCTCCTTGTTTAGTACTTGTAACAGATCACATATTGTAGAAGTCAAATGTTAAGAAGATAAGAAGAATGGATTTTTGATTAATCCACGCATAGATTGGTAGTTTTTCAATTCATAATAAACTTTGTTTCACCCAACCAAAGTATATATTATATATTCATGCATGCGGTAATCTGTTCTCTGATCAACTAACTAGGGTCTGTTGAAATGGTGGTTTCCAGGGCATGGGGAGAGGTAAACGAGTGCCTGAACAGAAAAAGGAGTGGTTCTGGAGAGGATCATCTAGGGCTGTCAACAATAAAGATGAAGAAGGTTAAAGCAAGGAGGAAGGTGAGGGAGCCTAGGTTTTGTTTCAAGACTATGAGTGATGTAGATGTGCTGGATGATGGTTACAAATGGAGGAAGTACGGCCAGAAAGTGGTAAAGAACACACAGCATCCCAGGTCAGATATTCAAATTAAACATCAGTATATACTATATATCACCTCATAAAGCTTATATCACTTTGGATTTCCGCTTCGCTTTAGTAATTCTATCCCGCAAACTCATCATGTGTTATGTCCTCTCTCTCTCTCTCTCGCTCTCTCTCATCATTTTTATTGCTGCTATCATTGTGCATGGTTAGGCTTTACAGTCTTGTCCAGGAGATTTCTATGGATATATACATATTATGTGAGAAAGAATATGGATCATATTGATGCATCCTTGATTGACAATTAAAATAATTGAAGAAAGGGGCCAAAAAGAAGTCATTATTAGCTCACGACAGGAAACTGAAATAAAGTAGCAAAAAATGTGCAGCAACTGATCCTACTATAATGGCGTTTGCCAAGTAAAGTAGAAGATCTAATTAAAGCAGAAATTCTAAAAGTTAAGAAGACATCATCAGAAATTTAAGTGATCAACCAAACTGTATATATTGTCACACGCACATCCTTGTTCCGGACATTCAATTGTGTTTACGTTCTTCCATGTCCCATCTCCTCGTCACTAAATTTCATCTCAGCAAGTAGAAGAGCTGGTGAAGTAATTTTTTTTATTTTTTCCAGAACAATTAAAGACACGCGCCTTCAATTGGCAGCCTGCATGTGGATAGCAGGTTCATCTTGGAAGTGCAAAATTTATTATCTTGGAAGAGCATGCCTAGCAGTGCATCATATAGAATGGATTTAGGGGTGTTTTTGAATGTATTTGAGAAATGTTTTTGAAAAAATCAGAATTTTTTATTTTATTTCTTACTTTAAATAAAAAAATGGTGTTTTTAAAACATTTTTATATTTTTATATGCTTATATCAAAAACAAACATTTTAATAAACAAACATTTGTATATGTTTATATCAGTTCCATCTTGCTTTTCTGTGGCGATCACGCATATCAAGTTTTCTTACAGCCCAGATTCTACAGCAATGATTTCGGTTTTGAATGTCTAAATCCTGCAGCATCATCGTGTGTAGGAGAGTACTTTACCTCATTTGGTTAGTTTGTGCAAGAGATGCAATTCCTCATCTCCATATAAATTCTTGCTCCATAACCGTGGATGTCCTTCCCGTGCATCACCATCTTGGCTTAGGGTTTTATTTAATCATAGTTCTTACCTTTACATATAATGTTTGAGACGAACAGAAAATATTCTTTTGGAAAGCTGACAAGACCCTTTTTTTCTCCTTTCCCCCCCACTCTAGCATGCCTCTTCTTAGTATTTTTGGATTATTTTAATATAAAATAATATTATTTTGATGTAAGAAAAACTTCGAAAAAACAAACAAGTTTTAATCGGTCATCTTACCTTTAATTTTCGGGCTAGCGATGGATTTTTTTCACGCTCAGCGTGAAGGTGCTGCCAAATTGTATAAAGTTTTCTTGATGATTATGATTGTAGAACATGGAGGCAAGAAGTGATGCGTACTTACATACCCTTAGATTCTTTCTGCATTTTTTACAGGATAAAGGTGGTGTCTTGTCGCATCACCCTCACTTTCTTTCTAATTTATGCAAGGAAAATCATGCCCTAGCCAGGTTAAAATCTTAATTGATGCATGAAATTGGATGGCAAGTTTTCTCATTTTTAAAAAAAAACAATCCATGCAGGAGCTACTACCGTTGCACGCAAGATAATTGTCGAGTGAAGAAACGGGTTGAGAGATTAGCTGAGGATCCAAGGATGGTAATCACAACCTACGAAGGCAGGCATGCTCATTCCCCGTCCCTTGATCTCGAAGACTCGCAAACTCCTTCTCAGCTTAATAATTTCTTCTTCTAAAATGTCATCTTAATCTTAATTTAGCCATGCAATTGTTGTGCATGGGGTTTTCTTAATTTGATGGCGGAAGAATTAGGTTTTCTTTGTGGTTGCGGGCCGTGTTTCTTAGGCCCCGGCCGCCTCCGTTGCCTGATGAATAACTATAAGCTTAATTACAGTTTTTGTCCTGTAATTTGAATCAACATTGCAGCGTTTTCAGCTTCAGTGTTGATTTTGATTTTGGGTACAAAAAATAATGTTATTGTCATGAATCAGTAGCCTAATTCTTTGGTTAACGTAAGCAAGTGCCTTTTTTATTTTCTTTTTTCATATCCTCCTGTAATTGCATGGATATATATATATATATATTAGTGATTTTATTAGCTTCTAATTAGAATTTTGATTGCTTTTTATACTCTTTTTTGTGTGCGAATTGCAATTGAAATTAACATCTCTACCTCCTATATTCTCCCTTTTGAAAAAAAAATCATATTTGATGATGAAATAAAATTTCACTTGCCACGCTCCATTTTCGACTTTCATGATGGTCGCGTTTCTGTCTTCTTTTTCCTTTTTACGGGCCTACGATCTAACTTTAATCTGGGCCATTAATAGGCCTGTTTACATTCTTAAGGCCCGAGATGCGTCGGGGTCCCTCCAGCCCACTACTAATTGTAAAACTGCAAGGAAAACCTAAAACATAGGAAGGATTAATGGTGAAGCCACTTAAAAGCTACTTAACTTCTTACATTACTTCTATACTACTGAAAACTTGAATTCAGCCCCCCAACATTTTTTTTCTCATTTTCCATACTTTCTTATTTTAATTTCATCCTATTTTATATTTATTTTTTAACAATCATTTGAATTGCTTTTATATAGTTTAATTTCAAACTCAAATTATGCAAGGTGTGGGGTTAAGAGTTTTTTTTAATCAATTTTATCTTTTTTTTTCTCTCAAATTAATTCTTGGAGTTTTTTTTTTTGTTAGTTAGTCAAATTGTCTTTGCAATGAACAAGTAAAATGATTCAAGTGATAGTAACTCTCTCATTGTTTAATTTTAAACTCAACTTAAACAATAAGTTTATGTTAATTTTACTCTCTTCTTTAAAATCGCATCCTTAGATTTTTTTATCGGTTAATTGAGATATCTTTAAACAGACCAAGTTGATTGAATCATATTGAAAAAACCCTTACACGATTTAATTTAAAACTTAGGTTAGACAAGAGTTAGAATAAGAACATTCACACTTAATAAAGTTCAATAAAATTCAAAATAACTCTCTACAATCTATATATTTCAATAATATGAGTGTGGACGACTTTAAAAAATCAACTTGAAATAAACTTATCTGAAACTATCATTACTTTTTATTTAAAAAAACACACACACACACACAAGGTAATAGGTGCACGTATTGGCGTTGGTTCACTTTCAAAGGCCTTTCGTCTTTTCTTTGTTGTTAACTGACGGAGGCTGAAAACTTGACCCCACTGTACAATTGGGCTGGGAGACCATTACGTGGGTTTTGATTAAAGAGGCTGCAGGACCCAAATCACACGTGTAACGACAATGATGCAAGAAGAATTGGGCCCAGATCAGTTTCCCAGGAATGAAGCCGTCACTTTTTAAGGACAAATGACAAGTAATTTGCATCCACGTGTAAGCCATTCGTCCCAAAAGAGCATGTTTGAAGGACAGATGACATGCCTTCCCCTCCACCTTGGATTCACGTGTTCTTTATTCCCTTCTTCTTTTTCCTGAGTTTTAAAAAAATTGACAACTGTTTGAACTTTATAGGAAAGTTAACATTCTCTTATTGATAGGGTTTTAGCCTGTATTATTCCCATAAAACAAGTCACTCATAAGAGTATATTTAAATTAGTTGATCTATAAGCATATATAACATTAAAAGGATGAGATATGTTTTTAAACTATCATACCTTTCTTTTATGAGAACACTAATGTAAATATATTATTCAATAATTGTAATATTGACAAATTTTATATTTGCTTGATGTTTTAGCCTGAATAAAGTGATTTTAGTAGCATTAGAAAACTAACATTCATGTCTTTATGTACATATGTGGTAAGAAAAATAAATAAAAATAGCATGTAAATCGTAGCCTTTAGAGATTAATTTTGTATTCCGCTAGTTTTGACCTTCGGCTATCCCAACTCAATTTGATGCAAACTCATTTTTATTGGATCTTAGACTCAAAAACATATCAACCTACCATTTTCTAGTAGAAAAAGCTCATGAGAGAGAAATAATTTTTCTAAGACAACCCATAAACTCCTCCAATAAACAAATTTTATGAAGAAATAAATTTAACTTATTTTGAAGCATCCAAATCAATACATCAACTATTTATTTGTATGGAGAAGGTTCAAATTCAAAGCTTGAATTTTATGCAAGATTGTTTTTTATAGAAAAACAGTTATTGTGTTGCTTAAATATACATTGCCTATTTTGAAAAGAATTTTTATATGTTTACTATTTTAAAAGGTAAAAGTGGATTGGAGGGATAAAGTATTGGAGCTTCCTATCAAATAGAAAGAAAGAAAGAAAGAGAGCAAAAGAGAGGCCACTAGAAAAACAAAACAAACTCTCACCCTTTTCTCATATACCTGAATCCTTTCTCTTCCTTGGTGTTTTAATAGTCATGCAAGACAAAGTTATTTTTTCAGGTTGAAAAGTTATTGAAGTTTTCATATTTTACAAATTATGAGATCTATTTATTCTCTACTTTCCAGTTTATATGATGAGTATGAATGTTTTTCTATGATTATTTTATAAGATTGATTAGTTTGATTGTTAGATTAAATCTAAAGTATTATTCAAACCAATTTATTGCTAAGTTTGTTATGAAAATTGAAGTTGAAGCCACTAAGTTCAATGATTATGACAAATTTATTTTGGTAATTTTTTTTTTGGGGCGGTCCAATTAAATCAAATATAGACTATAAATAATTATGTTGACAATAGTTATCAGCCTAACTAGTTCTTAAGATTGTCATTGAATCACATTACTAGTGAGTACAATATTTTTTTTTATAATTAGGTTTACACAACGTATCGATTAACTGACTAATATATTAAAAAAAGATAAATATTCAGAATATATGTTGTTGAAATATCATTTCAATGATTAATTTTTTCCCGTACAATGACATTTACTTAAGACCATTTTTTTTTCTAGAAAGTTTCAGTTTATTTAATTTATTCAATAACTTTATTTTGTTTGCTTAGCATGGTTGTATTCTATAACAATTTCCTTAGGCCTTGTTTGTTTGCTGGAAACAACTTTCCTGGAAAGTTGTTTCCTGTGTTTACCTTGTTTGTTTCCTGAAAACAACTTTCCTGGAAAGTTGTTTCCTGTGCACCAAACACAGGAAAGTTGTTTCCAGCCAAGGAAAACACAACCCTTGACAAAAGGAAAGTGTTTTCCTCTTTTTAAGCACCGGAAAACACTTTCCTTAGCTAGTAAAGTTTGGTTTTTGGTTTTGTAGTTATTTTTTTAAAAAAATAGAAACATAAGTATTATTTTTTATAAAAATAAATAAATTTGATATTAACAATTAAAAACACAAAACTAATAATTTAAATCTTAAAAATTCTATTTTTTTAATCACCCTAAATTAAAAATTTGCATTGAGATTTTGATTTAAAATTAAGAAAAACTTATTTTAAGCTTTTAAAATTGAAAAAATATATATTAATAAGTTTTACTTAAAAATATTTCATAAGCTTATTTCTCTATAATATAATATGACATATATTGTTATATTTTATAAAATAAGCTATGTATGAATATAGGATATAATAAAAAAAATCATCATTATACTTTTTAGATTTCATTTTTTTATTTTAAGTGATTAAATATTTTATATTAAATATTTTATATATATTAGATAAACTTGAAAAAAAATTAATTTATTAATAAATTATTTTCCAGTTCCTTTTCCATAACACAAACAAACACTGGAAAGTGTTTTCCAGTTCATTTTCCATAACACCGTCAAACATCGGAATTCACTTTCCAGAAATTCACTTTCCAGGAATTCACTTTCCAGACATTCACTTTTCAGAAATTCACTTTCCAGGAATTCACTTTCCCCGGAATTCACTTTCTAAAAGGAAACCACTTTCCAGCAAACAAACGGGGCCTTAATTTTATAAATTACAGTATGCATTAATCAACATAAAACTTTTTTTAAAAAAAGAATTTATTTTCATATACAAATTCATCCTTGTGTCATGCCATTTCGTTTCCAGTCTCATCAAAATGTTTTCAGGACTAGATTTTTGGTTACCTGACTGTCAAACTCATAATTAATGCCCTCCTATTACAGTTTCAAAAACCATTGTGACACTACGAGTTACGTGTCCTACATGTCGTCCCCATGTAAATTAAAAACAATATCTCACAGATTAATTAAATACTAATTAGGTTTAAGGTGGATATTTGTGAAAATAAATAAATAAATCACACCCTTTCTCTGTGGAAGAGACCAGAAAACGAAAGCAGCTTATTATAGAAGGCGACGTTGTAGTGTAGCCCCTCAGACAAAATCAGATAGCCCATTGGCCAACCCGTGATCCACCATGAGCGTGTCTCGGTGAAAGCTATGGTTTAGAGTCTTTTAGCCACAACATTCTCAAGAAAATCGGCCCTTCCACCAGCATACTCTGTCTCACAAACAACCTTTGTCGTTCCAAAATGTTATAGTTTCGAGGAAATAAAAAATTGACAAAAAATTAGATAAACTTTAGATTAGAAGGGATCAAGCTAGAAACTTAAGAGAACAAAGGACTAAATTAGATATATGCTGAAGTATTGAGGACATATTTTTTTTGTCCTTGTTGATCTGTCGTTGATTGTACGAGGGGGTGAAATAATCTCCCGTGAATGCCTTGCTTCGGTATAGATACATAATTCACAAGACTGCAATTATGTGTGGAGTCCTGTGCAGATGTATATTTAATAAGACTTTATTTGTCTGTGTGAAAGACTCCTCGTGAATTTTCTAATCGTTTATATTGTCTTATCTCAAGCAAATCATCGATTGTGCCATCATCATCCCTTTCATGCTCATGTTTTGCTTCTTCAAGTAATCAAATTTTCTTTTTTTTTTCTTTTTTTTCTGAGCATGACATTCCTTAATTTTATGTTCATGCTCATGGTGAAACCGTGAAAGAGATAAAATTTGTTATGGGTTCTTGTGTTTGACTCATTTTTCATAGGAGGCAGGCCTTGCATGGAGTATTTTATCTTGATGGAAGCCAATATCTTAGGGTAATCATGGATTGTATTTTATATATAAATTGGTAGAAGATTGATGGTGTTGTAAAGATTATGTTATCTGAAATTATCATTGTCTTTTCTCGGTTAAGTTTGCTCTCTCTACTCGAATATATTTCTCAATTAATTCATTCATGTTGAAAAGAGTTTTGTCATGTAAATTATATAGGTATTTTCATAATTAATACATGTACTTTTCAATTATTATTGATAGGCTTGAGTAGATACTTC
Organism: Salix exigua; assembly: GCA_032356905.1. NCBI lineage: Eukaryota > Viridiplantae > Streptophyta > Magnoliopsida > Malpighiales > Salicaceae > Salix > Salix exigua. Next base: position 13,836,402 of record CM063594.1, on the reverse strand, counting down.
ATATTTGGCATTTCCTTATTGAATCTTAAGAGATAAGTTGTGGTGTTTTCATCTTCTTGTTGGGTTAGGGAAATGAGCTTAGTCATTCTCTATATAGTTGG
>CM063594.1:13657791-13835801 GCA_032356905.1 Salix exigua | reverse complement strand
AAGTTTTTATTAGGTTGAAAAACATTGTTTGCTTGAAAAGCACCTTCAACGGATTCATCATCCCTCATTTCCATCCTTTGCTCCTGTAAATGCAATTTGCTATTTAATTCTGCAATAGAAAAGTTTTGCAAATCACAAGACTCTTCTATGGCTAAAATCTTAGCCTCAAATTTCTAAGGGATGAACATCATAAGTTTTTCTACTACCTTATGATCCTCAAATGTCTCCCCAAAGAGTCTCATTTGGTTTACAATGTTCATCAATTTCCCACCATAAATCTTGACAGATTCATTGTCTTTCATCTTTAACAATTCAAATTCTCTTTTAAATGCAAGTAGCTTAACAGCCTTGACTCTACTACTACCTTCATATTCGACTTGTAGCTTGTCCCATACAAACTTTTGTGTTTCCAAATCAATGATCTTGGTGAAGATGTGGTCTGCAAGTCCCGAGTGTAGACAAGTGATGGCTTTGTCCTTCTTCAATTTCTCTTCTTCGTGTGCTCTCATTTGAGCAAGTGAAGGATTTGCTGGAAGGGCTGGTGGATCAGCATTAGTCATTACTACATTCCACAACCTTTAGCCCTTAAATGGAACCTCATCTTGACAACCCAGATATGGTAGTGTTCCCTAGAAAACACTGGAATTGCAGCACCATTATTGCTAGAGGTAGACATGATTTAATAAGCAATCTTATTTTATTTTTGCACACAATTCTCTTTGTGTTTTAGCACTCGTCCTCTTTGTGTTTCACTCAAAAAAATACCCCGCAGTCCCATAAATATATTGCTCTGATACCATTTATTGAAAATCTTTGATATGTTGGTTTCTGCCTGGAAGAGTGTGGAATAAAAGAGTGAGAACTATTTACAGTTGACAATTGTTCATGCCAAGATCCTCCTCTACGACTTCCAAAGGGCTCAAGTTCGCGTTCTGTAATTGATGATGAAAACCAGAAATAGACTTCCGCATGGTTATATGAGAAAGTTTAGATCCCAGTTATTAGACAAGTAAGCGGATGAGGCCACTTCTGCAGATTGGTGAGTATAGGGTAGTTGTCAAAATGGGATTTGCAATTGAAAGATCAGATAATCAGAGTTTGATAGGCATAACACCAAATCCTTGCATGCTAATTTAAAATACAAAACTTAAAAAAATGTAAATTGATTGTTTCAAATGCTAAAGCTAACATATGACTGAAAGAAATGGAAATAACTGGCACTGGTAGTGGAAAAACTTAATCATTACTCTGTACTAGTAAAATAATACCAAAAAAATCTCATTATATATATAGCCAAAGCCACAGGAGAAGAAATTTAGTGATAATAAGCAAATGGACCAATGCTGTGTTCAACTGTGATTGGTATTATGAGTCTGATGTTATTACATCAGGTGAAAAATGCCAACATTAATCCTGCAATGATGCTAACTCCATATGCCAATTTGAGTCTCTCTCCAGCTCCTACAATCTGCAATGGAAAAAGGCAACTTCCCCGAGAGGCGTTTGTTTTAACTATCATTCCCAGTCCATTGAAATCACACGCATCTTCCTCTTGGCCATTCATCTGGAAGTACATATTAAAAGCATAAGAAACATTGCCATCAAGGTCCATTTTGTTGCACGATGATCCATAATCCAGGCCCGTGCAATCAGCCAACGAGCAAGCATAGCTGAGGTCATCTGCTATCATGGTCAGGTTCTTATTTTCCTCATTAAGCACGCACCATTGAGGTGACATGTACTGCACTCCCTTGGCTGCTACTAGCATCTTGTCATTGCCTTTGCCGGATAAATCTATCGGGAACTTTGGCTGGCCATCGTAGTAAAAGAGTCCCCAATGTCTCTCAAAATGTCCCGGTGCAATGCTCTTCTGATTCTCGTCGACCAGGCCAAAGAGATACACATCCAACTGGCCTGGCCGGAGAGGGGTTCCCTTCTTTGCGACCAACTTTTTTAGGAGGCCGTCGTAGAACTTTTTAGCCAACTTGTTATTAGCATTAATGTTTCCATTGGTCGGCCAACCAACTTCCCCAACTATGATCTTCAAATCGTCAACACCATTCTTCTTCAGCGTCCAAACTAGCGTATCATAATTTGCATCGAACACATTGCTATATGAAACGTTTTTATCCGAAATTGTTTTCCCACCATCAAAGAAAGCAAAATCAAAGGGGAAGCCGGCGTTTTGATACAGACTCAGGAATGGATAAATGTTAACAACGAAGGGAGCTTTATTTAGATGGAGAAACTTGACAATCTGAATCATGAGGTCCTTTATGTCCTTACGGAAATCACCATCAGACGGTTTGTCCGACTGGGACTCGTAAACATCAGCATTAAGAGCTATTGTAGCTTTGATCTTGTCTCCGACTCCAGCTTTGTCCAGAGCCTTTTGAACGTTTTGCAATGCTGGGAATGTGATATTGTCGAATGTGTTATTATAGCTCGACAAGAAAGGCTCATTCCCAACAGCCACATATCTACGAAGGCAGATTCAATGCAATAGTTAGCAGAATTAACATGGAAAAAAGATGAAAAGCATGAACAACCAAAGAGGGGAAGTAAAATTTTCAACGAACCTGATGTCAACCCCATCTTGAAGATATGTGGTGATATTTTCTTTCACCCAATCTTCGGCATCCTCTATATCACCGGCCAGAATGTACAGCTGGTTATTAGGGATACCAACTATGACCTCAATGCCTGTACCAGCCAAGGACTTTACGGTCGGAGAATCAGAATCGAAAAGCTTAACCTTATTGAGGCCATTGTCTTTCAACATGTTAGTCACTGTATTTCGCGGCAACGGGTTCGATGCCATCGTGCCCCAGTTCACGCCCACACCTGGTATAACTGTGGAAGAAAGGACGTGAAGAACATTGGCTGATGCCAAAATGAAACAGCAGGACCATGCTAGCAGCCCCGTTCTGGCCATTGTCTGAGCCAGATCAAACTGCGAGAAACTATTATCAAGGTAACGTTAGAAGAAATGGAAATTTCGAGACTTTTTTGATGCAGGAAGGAGAACGCATGGTTAAACGAGAGTTTAGAGGGTTTGCTGTTTTTGACAAAGTTCTATGCGGCCACGGAGGGAAAGAAGTTAAATTTAGTATGTGATCGTCATGAGGTGAGCTGGGAGTACTGTAACGTTTGCCTCGATCCATTTCACCACCTTTTCTTCTGCTGTAATTAGTTGACTGATCATGTCATTAGGTATTATTAGAGAATATTTCGATTAAGCAGTAATATTTCAGAATGAGAGTAGATTACGCGGTGATTAGAATGCAATCAAAGGAAAAAGGAGACGAATTGCCACTTGAATCTTCTCATCAAAATATTCTCTAGACCACTCTTTCTCTTATATATAGCTAGCTAGTGGTAAGAATCATCTTATCTATAAATTTAAACTGTTACGTGAATTTTTAAAATATAGTTTATATTATTCTTCAACACTCTATTCAAGTGAAAGTTTTTAGGATTTGAAATTTGTGCAGGCTTGTATTATCTTGTGTTTGATTTTTATCAAATAGAATAGAAGTGAAGATATTTACACTCATGAATGTTAAAGAACCATCTCACCTAAATACTTAAACTATTAGATATATAAAATATAATTTATATAATTATTTATCATGAAGCTTACCAAATGATCTTACAGATACAATAAGCTCTCCCCTGCCTGCCTCATGCCTCAACATGCACCCCGTCAATAATAATTACCATAAAATAGATTAAAAAAACTATTATTTTTGGTAAAAATAATAATTACCATAAAAATCAAGTTTGGCCGAAGTTATTAAATACTGTTATTATATAAATGAAAAAAAACGGTCGTCTTAGTTTTTGTAACCTTAGAATGTGGATCTGTGAAAAACAATTATGCTTTTTGTCAAGTTTTCAAACTTTTGCATAAATTATGCAATAATATCAAAATGCCTTAATAGAATTATTACAATTTCCCGAGATTAAATTGTGATTTTTTTAGAATGATTAAATTGCCATAAAGCACAATGTAAAGCTTATATTACCTTTTAAAGCAAATTTGCTAAGCTTACATCTAGGAGTTTATTAGTATTTTCAAATTAGCTAGCTAGTTGTTTTAGTGGTGCAACCGGAGATTTTTAACAAGGACCCACCTGTTTTTACTGCCGAACTGAAGTTTCATGGAAAGCAGCAGAACTGAAGTTTCATGGAAAGCAGTAAATTGTTGTTTTATGTCCGTTGCGGTCCGGGGCTGGGGGAAAATATTTTAGTTTATTATTTATTATATTTTCTTATAAAAAATATATTTTTAATTTTAAAATAATCTAAAATTAGTTATAATAAATAAATATATTAGATGGAGATCACAATATAATTTTTGTCTTACAATCCTAATTTTGTTTAAGATGATATTTTACTATATGTTATTCCAGGATCACAGAGGCTTTCACGTATGAATTTATAGTTCATGATGAAATTACAAGTAGTTTGATGAGAAAATAAAAACAAGTGTCTAATTTACTTAAATTATTAATTATATTTTATTATTATAAGTATTAAATATTTAAAAAACAATATATATATATACACACATACACATACACACACGCTTTAAAGTAATTTCACAAATTAAAAATAATATAAAAAACTTGGTAACCAAACACTTGAAACTGCTTTTCATTAACCTCGAACTCAATCACAATTTTAACCAAATACTTTAAAAATTATTTTGAACTGCAACTAGAGTATTTTTTCTTAAACTTTTTTTTTAAAATTGTAACCATAAAAACAAAAACAATATCAAATACAATTATACCCGACTAAACATCACTTTTTAGGTTTCTAGAGTTATATTGAAAGCATCTCACAGTGATTCTTTTGTTGGCACCTTGTGTGTACATGACAAGGCAATGATTGTGATTTGATATTATTTCATTTATCTTTTGTATTGAATATGATAAATATTTTTTTGATTTATATTTTTTTCTGATTGTTTATATATATATATATCAAATTGGATTATTTTTTTATTGTTGTTTATTTATTTATTTATTTTTAATTGAATTTTATTTTTGATTTTACCCCTTGATACTTGATTTGAAATTATTTTTATATCAAATCATATCCTTTAATTAAATTAATATATTTGATTCTCAGAATCAAGGACATGAATTTTAATGCATTTGAAACTTTTTATAACAATAAATAATTCAAGAATAACTTGCAAAAATATAGAAAGGACCTGCTCTTCGACATAATTTTGTAGTTCTTTTATATCTATCAACATTTTTTTTTATTGAAAATATTTTCTTCTAGGAACCAACATGAAGAATGTAGCAACTTGAAAATGAAGCACTAAATTGACATATCGTACATTTGTTACAAAAATGAACTTGGCCTCGCTCATGGATCCATTTTATGGAGCTGGTCTACGTATATTCCTACTTCAAACTCTTGCTAATTTACGGCTGTGCCATTTCCGGTCCATCACAGTCGGAATCTTGATATTATCACCCACATTTTTAATCACCTTCCATCGTAATCAAGTGAGGTGTTGCTATAACCACCACCTTAACATAGCCATTTTTCACATCAGCGGAAGGTAGGCACCGCCATGACCTCTCCTGAGGACAGGCTGCGCAACATTGTCAGGGACCCTGTCCAATGCTTTCATGCAAACATCAATTAAAAAAGTTATTATTTAAATTATTTTTTTGGTGTTTTTATATTATTTTCATGTGTTAATATCAAATGTTTTTTAAAAAATAAAAAAATATCATTTTGATATTTCTAAAAAAAACAATTTAAAAATCAACTTAAACCAAAAACAAATTAGAATTTGGCAAATTAAAGACGTTGGATGTCACACTTTCAGATTAGGAGTCACCGGACTAGCAGAAACCACAATGATGCCATGAATGGTGTAGAAGTGGTGAATACTAAGGGAAGAAAATTGTCTAAAGATGATCAGTTTTGTAACTATTAAAAGAAAACAGGTCATACAAAAGAGACATGCTGGAACTCCATAGGAAATCATCAAGGATGGGGCGCAATGGAAGAATACAAATGGAACCAATTAAGCGAACATGCACACTTAGCAGATTCAAAAGAGCTAGTTTATAAGTCTAGCACTCTAAAATTGAGAGGATTCAACAAAGAGGAGATAGAACTAAGATCCTTACTTAACACAATGGAGAAACGATTTAGGTTATGCTCTCTTGCTCAAAATGATAAAATTCCAATTTCTTATGTCTCTAATGCCTTAAACAAGAACCATTCCAGCACTTGGGTCATTGACTCTAAGATCCTTACTTAACACAATGGAGAAACGATTTAGATCATGCTCTCTTGCTCAAAATGATAAAATTCAATTTCTTATGTCTCTAATGCCTTAAACAAGAACCATTCCAGCACTTGGGTCATTGACTCGGTGACTCTAACCACGCTTGCAGTGTCTAGGAACAATCCCCTTGACCTTTTATTTATTCTTAAAAGAGTATTACATGTCTCTAATCTTACTACAAATTTGTTGTCCATTCGAAAACTAATTAATAAATTATAGTGTAACTTTCTTGATCACTGCATATTTCAGGACCAGGCTACTGGGAGGATGATTGGGTAGGCTAAAGTCAAGGATGAGTTGTACATGCTTGCATTAACAATTATAACTCTCCTTTATCATTCATTTCAATTAATTTTAATAAAACTAATCATTTAAGACTCTTAGGAACATGTTTCTATTTTTATTTGAAAATCATGATGTTGAACAATTTCATTGTGAAATATGTGAATTTGCAAAGCACCATAGATTGTCATTCCTACAAGTCATTCAAGATTTGTGTCTCCATTTTCTATAATCCACTCTAATATATAGGTCCATATAACATTTCTAATATTTCATGAGCAAAAAGTTTTGTAACATTTATTGATTATTGCACTAGATGACTTGGTTTTGTCTCCTTAAAAGGAAATCTGATGTACGTCGCGATCTTTCAAACTTTGCACATATGATAAAGAATCAATTTGGGCTTAGCATTAAAGGTTTTACAATTGATAATGCTAGAGATACTTAAATCAAATTTTATCACCATACTTTGAAGAAGAAAAAAATTCATCAATCATCTTGTGTTAATATCCCCAAGTCAAATGAGAAGCAAAAAGGGCGACATAAATACTCAAGGAAATCCTGATAAATTTGAGGTCTGCTGCAAAGCATTTCCATACATGTTTGCAATCCAAGATTCACTACCACAAAAACACATGGTGGAGATGAATCTACATTTCTAATCATCCTGGCATAGTTCAAGATATCACCAGCATTGATCATGAAACAAATACTACCAATCATTAAACAAGTAGAGAATCAACCTAGGAAACAATTTCATGAAATTAACTTGAAGAAATCCAAAAGTTTAAAAGAAACTGACTTGCAGAGTAAACCTTGCTAGTACTATCATATGGAAACAAGGTAGCCACTATTGAAGGTGTCCTCTGCTTAGATAATCCTACTAGTCAAAAGTCCAACTTGCATAAAAACACAGAAACAGCTCATAATCACAGCAGCATTGGACGAAGACAGAACAACAGCACCCAGTACCAAGATGGGCTGATCAGCCAATCCCAATTCATAGCTTAATTCCTTCTCCAAGAATAAAGTTTTTCCATTTAGCATCCCATGATAGGAAAAATAGGACAGCACAGCCAAGTAGTAGAACTAAAGCAATTTAATGCATGAAAAAAATTGGAAAAACAGGCAATAATTTCGGGTACCCTAGACATAACAATGAACAATCTTTTCTTTATTACAGAACACAGCATAAAGTTTAAGGAAGCATATTACAAAACACAGAATTAAAGTTTAAGGAAGCATATTACAGAACACAGCATAAAGTTTAAGGAAGCATATGGAAAGGTAAGGGCTAAGTTCATCCTTGTCTTAGTTACCTGAAACTTCCCTGCTGCAAAACTGTACACTTCATGATAATCTGCACAGAAAACAAGTAGAGAACCAATTCTCACAACAACTATATTAAGAAACAACTAGAAACAAAGGCCAAAACCAAGACCAACAAACGAATTATAGCTTGCAGCTATAAATTCCTAATTTCTATACTCTCGTGCTGCTGCTTTCCTAGAACTGATAGAAAATCTCCGGAGTGCCTGCATCCAATGAACCTGCATTTTTAATCCACCCGCCAGTGGGTCTACACACTATAGCAAAGCAAACTCCGGTGTGCATCATCTTGGTTTCTTCCTTCCATACTAGAGATATGTAACAACAGCAAAGATTACTAATGGCCCAGATAAGAATCCCTTCGAGACACCAGTCTCAAAAACAGATTAGTGATAGCTACTGGCTAAATTTAATCTAAAATTGTCGTATTTAAGCTACTAAACTACAAGAGAGAGAAATGATTAAGCAACATGACAAAATAATGGCAACCAAACAGATATAGAAAATCACTAATTCACAATAGTATAATTAAACCCAAATTGTTAAACACGGAATAAGCAAAGCAACCAAACTGTACATATAGACACGAACAAACATAAATATCCAATGAGATAACACTATTCTCCTTGACTGACGCATGAAATCATCTTGAAAAACAATAGAATGTACATACTACCATGTCAATTATTGATCATATCTTATCAATTTTATCAGCCTTGACAACAGGATTTGCTTTAGCAATAGCATCCTGTCCAGCACTCTTGTAATCGAACACACAGTTATGCTTGTCCGAATATCTGTGCTGCGAACAGAACATGTGTCCACAACGGCACTTAAACCCTGTCAAACCCATTTTTTTCCTGCAGAAGTTGCATCTGTTTGCCGCCGCCACCGGCCGCTTCTCCTCTGCACCTCCTTGTTGCCCTTCAACTTCTGCTGCTGCTGCACTGTTTTCGGCAACATGGACCGGAACAACAATTCTTGTTGTAGTTGTTTCTCGTTGGGTTAGAAGGAATTCTTTGTAACATTTAGAGCAGAGATTATCAGTGCTGGGGCCTCCAAAAAAACCGCAGTTATTCCCACAAAGAATTGGTGTATTTTGTGCCTCGTAACTGCTGCTGTCTTCTAGCTTTCTCTTTTGGGATTCTTGCTCCATAATAATAATAATTGTTATTATTAAAGAAAAAGAACTCAAGTTTTAGGGGGGAAATAAATTTTTTCAAGAAACAGAACTGATCTAGCAAGAATGTAATAATACAAGAAAAACTAAAAATCAAGAATTGTATAATAGGAAAAAAGCAGAAAGCCCTTATGAGATTCGAGATAAAACACAAAGGAAAAGGTGGAAGAAGAAATCAGCATGAGATCTGGGAGGACATGGGTAGAGAAGTGAAGAAGGCGTGTATATATATATGAAGGTTGAGTATTCATGTTGTGTTGTGACCTTGGGGGTGGGTTTGGTTTATTAGAAAAAGGAAAAGGAAAGAAAGGTATGGTTTTTTACCGAAGATATTGCGTAAGAAAGGGAAGGATACGGTATTCATATATCCTCTGTAGCTTCATCAATATTTATGTTTCAAAATTCCTCAATGTTACCATCTTAATTTCCAAGAAATTCTAAACGCTGGATGGTCGTAAACATTCTTTTTTTATTTAAAAATTATATCAAAATAATAAAATATTTAAAAATTAAAAGAAATATATTTTTAAAAAAATACACGGCTGCAGTACAAATGCAAAGCAGAGCTTAACTGTTAATTAACCTAACTTTTCAATTTTGGCATGTATTTCAGGTTTTTTAATATTTTTGTTACAATTATTATACTATATACTAAAAGATATCATAGTTCAGTTGGTTGTAGGGTGTTACGGTAATTGAACTTTTTTTCTTTGAATACTATAGGCGCATGTGTCACGCGCTACCGACAGCATTCAGCTTCATGTCCTCTTCAGGCGACGTGTGTGGCACATGCTGCCGATAGTATTTAACGTCACACCCTCTTTAGACGACGCATGCGACGTTGTTCGGTGACAAAAAATGTCTATTCAACATCTTCGTGGATGCGCAAATATGTCATCTTCTTCATGGTGTGGCGCGTGGCCTCACACGGTGAGCGAAGACGAGATGGTGGGCGGTTGAATTATCCCCCCCCTTTCCTCTTTCTTTTACCCTAAACTACGCATCAGTCCCCTAGTTTTATGGTTGTTTCATTTTAGTCTCTGCACTTTTAATTGTTCTACATGGTCTTTATTTCTGCTATTTATGTTTTGATTTATTTCAATTGTGTCATTCAATTGAAATTGATTATATATTACGTTTTCATTTCAGTCCTTATTCTTTTAATTTTGGGTGTTATTCTAGTTATTTATTTATTTTATAATATATTAAGTATTTTATTTTTTTTAAATATAGAGCTAATATTAAGAAATTTTCAAATTCATAACAACGGTTGTTTTTCAAAATATTTTTCTCTTGAAAACATATTAAAATAATATATTTTTATTTTTTAAAATTTAGTTTTAATCTCACCATATCAAAATGATCCAAAAAATATTAAAAAAAACATAATTAAAAAAAATTAAAAAAAATTAATTTCTTTAAACAGAAAAACAAATAACTCTTATACTACTTAGGGAAAAAAGTTAAACATTGATATATTTATAATGATAAAATAGTTTACTTGGAAGGATAACATGGAACTTTCAAGTGAAGAATATGTATATGTAAGGACATCTTTAAACGTGTGCATAGATATATTGTGCGGTGATTCGTTATCAATAACTAAAAGTTAAAGAATTTTAAGCACAATTTTAAATTTTAAATAAATAACATAATATAAAAACATTTAAAATAAAGTATAATTGAGAATATTATATATAATATTTACAACTCACAAGATATATGTATCACATGCAAATCTTTAATTTATAAAATGATATGCAATAGATGTCTTCACTTTATAATACTCAAGAAGCAATAAATGCCCCATTTCCCCCTAACATTTCCCCCCTAACATTTAAAATTTTAAACCTTCCAAGACAACATTGGAATACTAAAAATAAAATAAATACATTAATTTTTGTTTTTGTCAAAAATATTATAAAAAAACAAAAAAAAAAGTGGATAGCAACAAAAGTCTTATTTTTAAAATACTTATGAAGTAAAGACTTTTTATGTGCATTGAGAGATCCAATAAAGCCCTTATTAGTGTAAGAGGTTTTGAATGCATTGTGATGACTATTAGTTAGTTGTAACCTTTTTATAATCTAGCCTTTTTTAGTACACTGATGAGGTCCTTCAATTCTCCAAATCTAGCTTATTTATATAAATAAAAAGAGGGACTCCAAATATCTATGAAAATATAATTAAATTTTGAGATTTATAATTATGAATAAGGCTTATTTAGGATTATCAGTGTATTGTTGCCACGATTTCAAGTGAACACTTGTACACTGAATGTTATTGGAAAACAAATAGAAAAACTAAACATTTTAGTCCCTTTCTAGATTTCAAATTATAAATAAAATAATAAATTGTTTTGAATAAGTTTTATGCTATAATTGAATTGAATTTAATAACATTGAATTTTAATTCAAGTTGAATTCGCACATATATAAAAAATATATTATGTTACTCTAACAATCTTCATCTTATTCCTTTTAAAATATAAAAAGAAAAGAATAAATAAATATTTTAATCTGAACTCTGAGTTTTAACACTCATTAAAAACCTGAGATTTTATTAAAGTTTTTAAATTAAATTTAGTTAAAAGGTTGGGAGCAGATATGAGATAATGGTTTTGTAAAAAACAATTCCACTACAATTAAAGTTTCTCGAAGAGAACTCTTTTTGGCTACCAGCTATCCATGATTCCATGGAGTCCACAAACTACAAATCCCCACCCAAAGGCCACAACCAACCAAATCTCACCCACCTAAAATCCTCCCCCTCTCCGCCCTCTTCAATTCGAATCAAACAATGCAATCACGCTTCACATCCTTGGCAGCTCGCACTTTTAAATCCACAACCGCCAAAGCCAAACATTGCAATTTCTCCTCCTCCACAATCGAATTCTCCACCGAACAACCCCCACAATCCCCCGAAACCCTCGCTGGTCTGCGAGCTCGATTAGCCGCTGAATCCCCTACGCTCGGCGACTTCATCCACCTCCAATCCGACAGCACCTACTCCGTCGAAGTTGGAACAAAAAATAAACCACTCCCAAAACCTAAATGGATGAGAGAAGCCATTCCGGGCGGCGAAAAGTATGTTCAGATTAAGAAGAAATTGAGAGATTTGAAACTCCATACTGTTTGCGAAGAAGCTAAATGCCCTAATTTGGGGGAGTGCTGGTCCGGTGGCGAAACCGGCACTGCCACTGCCACGATTATGATTCTCGGCGATACTTGTACTCGTGGCTGCCGGTAATATGAATAAATGCCAAATTTATAATTATTTGCTGAATGATAATTGTAATGAATGTAGGATGTTATTTATTTGGTTGTAGGTTCTGTAATGTGAAGACATCGCGGACGCCTCCTCCGCCTGACCCGAATGAACCCACTAATGTGGCAGAGGCAATTGCGTCGTGGGGTTTGGATTATGTTGTGATAACGAGCGTGGACCGTGATGATTTGACTGATCAAGGGAGTGGTCATTTTGCGAAAACTGTGCGAAAGTTGAAGACACTCAAGCCAAGCACGCTGATCGAAGCCTTAGGTATGTATAATTAGCATTGCATTTTGGGTTTTATCAGAATCTAAATGGTAATGTGCTTTTCTAATGTTGTTTGCAATGTTTTGGTGTAGTTCCTGATTTCCGAGGAGACCGTGATTGTGTAGAGAAAGTTGCAAAATCTGGATTAGATGTCTTTGCTCACAACATTGAAACAGTTGAAGAACATCAAAGTTCTGTCCGGGATCGTCGTGCTAATTTTAAGCAATCTTTAGATGTTTTAATGATGGCTAAAGAATATGCTCCAGTTGGGACACTTACCAAGACTTCAATAATGTTGGGTTGTGGGGAAACACCTGAACAAGTTGTGAAATCAATGGAAAAGGTGAGAGCTGCCGGTATTGATGTGATGACGTTTGGCCAGTATATGAGACCATCCAAACGTCATATGCCAGTATCTGAATACATTACTCCCGATGCTTTCGAGAAATATAGAACAATTGGCATGGAAATGGTATGTTTCTGCTTTGTATTTTTTTTTAAATTGTGATTTATGCTTATGGTTTCATTTTTGGTTAAATTGCAAACTAAAAAAACCCTATCCATTGTGTTATCTGTGTTATTTCTATGCCAGTAATAAAAATAATGGATAAAAAGGGACTGGCTTGTCTATTTGTTAGTTTGTTATGCTCTTTTTCTAAGTTATGAATTACTCTACGTTCACTCAAAAATGTTTTAATAGCAGCTATTGTTCACTCCATATACTCTCCATTTTAGTTCTGTTTCTAATTTGTTCCATAAAGGAAAGTACACATAGTGTATCAATCTATTTTACTTTTTAAATAACTGATTCTATGTATGATAGAGGATGGATCAGTGGCAGTGAGTTGGGGAGGTAGGCGGCTGTCTTCCATGCTGTAATTAATGTGGCTACATAGATTTGGGTTTATATATGAGTAAAAGTGCAATGGCTTCTTAGGTTTTTATTTTGTTCCTATATCCCTTAATTATTATAAATTTAAGACTTCATTCATCTAGTGTGCAACTTTAGTTATTGGATCCTTTCATGTTTTTCTTGTCTTTCTCTACATCTAGCTCAACAAATATGCTTGAAATATATTTTGTTTTAATTTTCTTTTAAACTCACAGCTATTTGGTAGGTACGTCTCAAATTATATTATATTATTATAATATATTATTATTTTATACATATTAAAAGAAAACTCACTTTCACCATAGAAATGACACAATCGAAATTTTCTCCAACTTCGTTACTGTAGCGGTTATGTATTTGTAATTTTCGCTGTCTTTTTTTTTTAAATGTTTTTCATATAGCTTTTTTTTCCCTTATACTTCGTTTATTTTTTTATCATTTTACACATGGCATAAATATACTATTTTTTTTCTCTTAACTTCGTTTTTTTTTGTCATATTTAATTTCTTATTTCTTATTTTTTCCTTTACATGTTTTTATGGGAATTTGTTTTTATTTTCTTTACACTTTTTTTTGAAAACTTATTGTACAAAGACTAAGAAAATAGTGTTTCATTGTTGCAATGACAATATTATCCTAATTTTCTACTACGTTATTAGGTTGAGATCTTCATGTTTTTATTAACTATCCAATCTTCATTATATTTTATTATATGTAAGCATCTATTTTTTGATTCACGGTTATTTTCTTACTTCTTGTTAAAAAACATGTTAATAACACTTGCTAATTATTTTGTGTTAGAAAAAAATAATCGACTTTCAACTAGGTGAGTTGAATAGATTTGTTAACAGTATTTTTTACATTTATGGACACAAATTGTTCTTGATTATTTAATTAAATGCATGCATAAGCTTTTTAATTTAGAATTAGGATTTTTTTTGTAAAACAAATTCATTTGAGAAGCTTGTATATTTTTTTTTCTTCCCAAAAACAATTATCTAACCTACGACAAAGTGTGAGTCAAAGAACTAGTAAATATACTAAGAGGAAATGGTGTTTTTTTGTAGAAATGACACCATTGTAAAAGTTTCCACATTTTTTTATTGGAAAAATTGCACTTTTAAGTTTGTTTTTAAATAATTAGAAAACATTTTTTTTTCTTATATATATATATATATATATTATCTTTATAGTTGGTATTTTTATCATTTTAGCCTCGGCCTATTTATCACCATTTTTTCCTTATTTATTTTTAATACTTTTTTAGTTTTTTTTGTTACACTTTTTAATTGTCTTACACTTTGAATATTTCTCACCTATATTTGGTCTGTTTATACCATTTTTTGTTTTTATCTTTATTCTTTTGTAATTTTTTTTTAAATATTTTCTCTTTACATTTTTTTTTTAAATTATTATTCAAAGATTAAGAAAATGGTGTTTCACAGTAGCAATTGCAACATTATATATTTTTCTTAATGCATATGATATTTACTATATTTAATTATGTTTATACATTTGTTTTTGATTCATAGTTATATTTGTAATTGCTGTAAAAAAATGCATTAATAATATCTACATATTAATTCTTTTGCGTTAAAAAAAATTCAACTTGCAGCGTGGCGAGTTGAATAGACAATGAACTCTTTGTTTTTTTGTATTTATGGCACAAATAGTTCTCATTATATTTAATTAATGCATGCATAAACTTTTTGATTTATAATTAGAATTTTTTTTTAAAAAAAAAAACACATTTTAAAAGCTTGAATATTTTTTTTTTTTGCAAAAATGATTTACTGTAATGGGTATTTCAGTTTTGTTTTAGAAAAAAGTTTTTTCTTAGGATTGTTTCTTTATACTTTACTGTAATGGTCTATCTATCACCATTTTTTTCCCTATCTTAATTTTTTCGTAATTGCTTTTTTAGAAAATTATTATTTTTTATTCTTTACACTTAATATTTATCATTGTATACTTAATTAATTTGTGATTATAAAATACTAATTCATTATTTAATAATTCATTTGTGTGCTTTAGACTATTCAAGTATTGCATATGAAAGCACCATTTTTCTGTCGAAAGTAGTCTTTGGTGTATAGAATTAATCTAATCTGCTTTTCAAGTCGACTGTCTTCACTTGGAATATTTTTTTATTATTCTTTACACTGGAAAAAGCTTCCACATAAATTAATTTGTGATTATTAAATCACTATTTCATTAATTAAATTGATGCCTTTTTATATATAAAAAAGTACATATATTACTGATTAGTTTCCTTGATCCTGTACTTAAGCTCTTCTGGGAACTAATTTTATGGGACTAGGTAAATCTGAATCTGTTTGCAGTTTTTCCTGCCATTGTCTGACTGTTTGTACTGTGATAGACTGGATTTCAAGCTGCTGTTCTTTAATCCTAGTATGAGTAGTGGTAACAGCTGAACTTCTGATAGAGCCCGCTTTTATCTGTATGTATTTACAATCATGCTGGTTTAATGCATTGAACACGGTGGATGCTGTCATTTTCTTGGTCAAAGCAATATGTTCAATGTTCTTTGGAAGTATTTCTACATCCAATGATATTGATCTGATCTGTGGATGTTCCATGCGCTTGTTTTAACATTTGATTAATGATACTAGCTACTATACTGGATATTCATTGATTATTACTTGGGAGGTATGCTTGTTGGCAGATGCAGCATCCTTTGTTGAATTTTGCAATTGTTTTGAGTTGTCGTTAAGTTAAAACTATTCTGAATATGGCACCAGAACTTTTGTGTGATTCTTATCGTGTTTGGATGAATCAGGGATTTCGATATGTGGCATCTGGTCCCATGGTTAGGTCATCATACAAGGCAGGCGAATTCTACATCAAATCCATGATAGAATCCGATCGGTCTGCCTCTTCACAGCTTCCTATCTCCTGATGGAAACTCTATTCATTATAATTTCACTGCAAATGGATTGGCTTGTGCATTTGGTTATCATTTATGGGGACCCAAAACTCGACTGAGTTTTGGCAGATGTCTAAAGCAATTTGTTACCTAGTTGTAAGAGGCCAACCTCGCAGATTGTCCTCAAGGTCACATGAGCTCGAGGTATTTCTAATCTGCTGCTGCTGTAAATTCAATCTGTTGTGTGCATAACAACATATCTCGTGTTCTCATTATTTTTCTCAATAAAATTTCATTTTCATCCATTGGGACTGGCTCGGAGTATACATGCCATGAGCGTTTGGCACCTCCAAGTAACAGCCGGTCCATTCCATCCTCCGGCGGGTTAAGTGCACCTGGTATCCTCACGTTGGTAAGTGGTTTTGTTTTTAGTCTTGGAAATTGGTTTGGAATTACAGTTTTCAAGGTAGAAGAAAACTTTGATTCTGGAAACAGTTTCACTGTTAGGTGATATGCGTTTACATGCAATGCAAAAGGTCTCGAACTACAAGTCTAATGAAATTCTTATGGTCCACAAATGTCCCCTCTTTACGCTCAATTGTCTAATCAAAGATCCTAGCCCTTCAAAGTGCAGGCAGAGTTTGATGTGTGAACCCTCACTAGGAGAGGGCATTAAGATAACAGACAATCCTTTAGCTTGGGGCGATAATAGGACTTTCAAATCCTCAACTTTTAGCCTCCTTTTCTTTAATTCTAGCTCCACCTAAAGCAAAGACTGCTATTCTCAGTTTTTGTGCTTTGTTTGTTCGAGCTTTAGGCATGTGTTTGGTTTCAATTAAAGAGTATTTGGTTAGTTCGTATATATTATATTTTTATTTCAGATTCTCTTTATGTATTTTTTTTTAAATATAGAAGGCTAACCTATCACAATGTCCAATTAACTCAAGTATGGGAAAGTTCACAAGGTGATCAGAGTTTTCATTTTTATTGAGCTGCAGTGTACAAACAGTCTAATAAAATCTCTCTAGTAGCATTCACATTATTACATTTGATCCGTCCCCTCTATCTCGCATTATACCCACCAGGCTTCCAAATCCCACACTCCCTGCAGCACCTTCTTTCAATCAAAACCCCACCATCTCATTATCTCACTTTTATTTGTCTTTCTCTTTTGCCTACCTTTTATCTACCTATGATCATATCCCTTCTCAAATGTCATTTCTAACTTAACCACTAGTAAGTAGAAAGTGTACATTTAGAAAGTGTTTTGCACTATATTTCAAAAGTGTTTTTCAAAAAACATGATTCTTTTACTTTAAATTAATTTTTTTTGGTGGTTTTATATCATTTTAATATGTTGATGTTAAAAAAAACAGGTCATTTATGATAGCAAATTATCATTTGCTGAAAATAACAAACATGTCATTTATAAAAAATAAAAAAAAATGTACAAGTGGCAAAAAAAACAGGAAAAAAAATGGTAAGGGGAAAGCACCTTTTCAGACATTAATGAGAAAAAAAAATCATGGTGCGAATAAACTGACCTGGACAGGCCGATCATAAAATAAAACAAAAAAAAATGTACGTGTCAAAAAAAAACAGGAAAGAAAATGTTAAAAAATAATGGGTCTACAGATTAGTTGTGAAAAATCATGGTATGCTTAAATTGACCTGGACATCCAGTAAAAAAAAAAAAACTTGTATAATTGGAAAAAAAATAGGAAAAAAATGTTAAAAAGAAAAAAGATTCGGAGATTATTTGTGGTGTATGTAAGCTGTCACGGTTACACCGATTATAAAAAAACAAATAAAAGAAGCCTAGTAATAAAAAAGCCCCTTCTGTAATAGAAATGAACACTGAAATTACTGTTCATTATTGCTCTTATGGGTGACCTATTCAAAATTATTTTTGTTGATTGTGAGATTTGAACTCTCGCCTTTGTTAGCACCCGCACGCCTTAACCACTCAACCAAACAACCTCGTTGTTCTGTCCTAGTTTACAAATAATACTTATATTATTATGTTATTTTATTATTCAAGTCCACAATGCTTCTGAGTATAGATGAACAATATAAAACACTGTTTAAAACCATGAGCTCTTTCAGCTTTATAGATAATTCATTTAGCTTTTCGTTTAGAAATTTATCAGAATGATATTTTTTCAATTTTTTTAAATTATTTTTTACATCAACGCATCAAAATTATACAGAAACAACAAATTATTTTAATTTAAAATAAAAATATAAATAAATATTTTTTTTCAAACATATTTTCCAAACGCATTCCCTAACACCCCTGTCATCTCCCACCAAAACCACAGTTCAATTCACCTTTTCAAATAGTGATGAACAGTGTAAACCACTATTGAAATCATTGTTTATTACTATTTAAAATTGCGATCTCCTTTAGTTATTCTATACAATAATAGTTGTGGTGCACGTAACCTGACTTAGATGCTCCGATTATAAAAAAAAATATAATTGGGAAAAAGAAACAAAAAAAATGTTAAAAAAATAGGTCCAAGGATTGTTCGTGGCTCGCATAAGTTTTCTTGGATACCCCTGTTATCAAAAACAAAAAAATGTATACATGGGAAAAAATAGGAAAGAATATATAGGGAAAAAATTATGTTGCACATAAGCTGACATGAACACTGCGGTTATAAGAAAAAACCAAAAAAATGTATAAGTTGAGAAAAAAAAACAGGAAAACAAATGTTAAAAAAAAGTTTATCTAGAGATTAATCATGGTGTACGTAAGTTGGCTTGGACACACAGGTTATCAAAACTAAAAAAAGAAGCCTGAAAAAAAAATCACATTTTAGAACAATAATGAACAGTGAAAACAATGTTCATTACTGTTCGAAAATCAATTTGTGGCCTGAAAGATTGGAACTTTCGCTTGCGGGGAAACGACACACGTCTTAACCACTCAGCCATAGGACTTGGTTATGTTGTTGTAATATAGAAATTATACTTATATTATTATTTGTTTTAAAAGCAAATCCAAAATCATTTTGTAGCCTGAGAGATTCGAACTCTCGCTATGGGGAAACATTAGGCGCACGCCTTAACTACTCGGCTAAATGACTTTGTTATGCTGTTATAGTATAGAAATAATAATTATACTATGAAGTAATCTCATTATTCAAGCCCACGGTGCTTATGAGTCTAGATGAACAATACTTAAATAAACAGTAAATCCGTGAGCTGATTTAGCTGTATAGATAATGATTTTTTTTGTGTGAAAAATTAAACACTGAAAAATAGTAGATTTTAAAGAAGCTTTGCCTGCCAATAACCCTTCCCAATTTTATTGAATGTACTTTGTCCTCCGCTAATTGTTTTGTTTAACAATATTAATGAAGGTAAATAATATTCAAATTCAACAGTCACAACTTCATAAAATTCCCGAAAATGACTGTCAGTTTATTAAAACTACTCTCTCAATGCACTAAATTAAAGTATAGATGTGTTTTGAAAATCTTTTATAGAAAAACAAATTAGTCTCATAAACTGGTTAGCTGATAAGACCTTCTATTTTGCCCCTCGTAATAACTTCAAATACTTAACCAAATGTAATTTCCAAACATCAAATGGATAAATTGCCTTCTAGTATGCTAAGTTAAACTACTTTATTATCTAAAAGCTAAAAGAGTTTACGGATTTCAACAGTGCTTTGCATTGTTCATCTAGACTTAGATTACTTTAGACATGAACAATAAATTACATAATCATATTATTACTATTTTTATACGACAACTAAACAAAGAAGTCGTTTGGTTGAGTGGTTAGAGCGCGTCCAAGCGGGTTGCGGGAGTTCGAATCTCTCTAGCAACGAATTTTTGAAATAGTTAAATTATATATTATTATTATTATTATTATTATTATTTGTATCTAAGAACTACATAAAGAAGTCGCTTGGTTGAGTGGTTACAGCAGCGTGTCCAAATGGGGCGCGGGAGTTCAATCACTTTTAGGCTGAAAAATATGACTTTAAGTATTCCATTAATTATAATTTTTCTAATTAAATATTAAAATAACCAGTTACAACACATATAAAATCATTCAATGTTCTAGATAGAAAAAAGCCTAGATAAAGCATTCAAAATAATGATAATAATTATTTTTAGGTTTTTTTCTTCTTATAAATATGTGAGACTAATTATATATTTTAATATTTATTTAATATTATAGCCTGAAAATATAGAAAGAGAAAAAAAATGACCTAGGATTTAAAAAAAATAAATTAATATTAGTATTCTGAAATACTTTTAATATAATAAAATGATGAATAAGTCTTATAAAATAAAAAAAATATTTTGTCTTTTAATTCTAATTTTGTGCTCTTTTATTGAAGTTTATTTCTTAAAAAAAATATAATATTTTTATTTATAATATTTCAAATCTAATATTATTGGGAAAAAAGACAAGTAAAAAAAAATAGTTTGACAAATTTACCTAGGTTATCTACAATTAAAAAAATATACGAACCACTTTCCGTTTCGATCACACTGTTCCTTTTAGGCAGAAAAAAAATCATTTCTAACATATTTTATCTATTAGAATTTTGCTAATTAAATATTAAAATAACTAATTACAACACGTAGAAAATCAATTAGTTTTCTACATAGAAAAAAACCCAACGCAAACGTCTCATGCCACATTGCATCAACAATTAAAACCACATTGCATCAACACCTCATGCTTTTAGTTTTCCTCATTCAATGTTTTTAACGCAATATTGATTTTTTTGTAGAAGTAAAGAGAACTACTTTGTTGTAACTTATACCAGAGATTTTGTATGCACTACTAGGTTCTTGTTTGATAAGGTATCTATTTTTTTTCACAACTTGTTGACTAGCTAAAGGCAAAGAGTCATTAGGATCAACAAAGTCAACGGATTGGATCCTTGAGATACTGCTAGCCCTTCTAATTGGATGGACACACACACACAAATACACCCACCCACACTGACATTCTTGCTCATTAAAGCATCCAAGGTACATGAACTTGAAGAGAATTACTTGCCTGGCTTTGTCACGAAATAATATGCTCTTGGATGCATGTGTCGAAGTCAAATCTTATAAAATTAAGTATAATTACTCTTTTGGAAAAAATTAGAGTCGCTAACTTGTAATGGCAAACATTGGTAATAATAGCATAGACTTTTAAGGCATAGATGCCTCTCTCTATGTAGGTCCCCGAATCAGACGGCTGTGATAGTGTCCAAAATCCCAAAAAGAGTAGGGCTGGTGTGATCTTGCTTGTTCTTGTCATCAATCATTTGTTAGCCACCAAGCTAGTGTCTTCCAATCGGGAGGTAATTATTTTGACACATGAGCGGATTAAAAATAAAATAATTATGAATAAGTGTTAGCTACACAAATAAAGGCTGAGCTGACCCCATTGCCCTTTCCCTGGTTTGTCAAATTTGTGATAAATATGGGCGTGTTGCTTTGAACCACTTCATTATATTTAAATGGTGTTTGGGAGGGCTTTTTAAAAGTGTTTTTGAAAAAATTTATAATTTTTTATTGTTATTTTTCATTTTAAATGAATATGTTTTGGTGTTTTTAGATCATTTTGACGTGCTGATGTCAAAAATAATTTTTAAAAAATAAAATAAAAATATCATTTTGATATATTTCATCATGAAAAGTATTTTGAAAAGCTACCGCAACCACCATTCCAAACAGGCCTTAATCATTCCTTTCAAGCTAATCATGTCAAACTTCAGAATGGTTCCCTAACACTGCAACTTCAACACATACAACTGAGAATGACTTCAAATTATTTCATGGTTGGAAATGGTGATTACGTGGGTGATGCTACATATTGATACAACTCTTGAAACTATTCATTTAAAGAATGTGCTCCTTTCTATGGATATTAAAAAAGGATTTAAACTGGATTGGTCAATTAATTATTAGTATACCTTACTCTACGTGGGTCTTCTCAAATAGTTGTTTTGCTAGGGCCATAAAAATAATAAATAGAGTGGCAATCAAGCTATTTATAAAAGTTGATTCAGAAATATAGGGTCTTGCACTTGTTTATTCCACCGAAAACTATTGGTATTATATCATTTTTACTGATAGATTTACTTGGCTATATCCATCAAAAAAAGAGTTTGATGTTGTCTCTTGATTTATTCATTTTCATAAATAAATAGTGTCAATTGAAAATAAAAATTCAAATGTTTCAATATGATGTAGGAGGTGAATATTTAAAAGCTATATTTGCATAATTTTTTGTTAGTTAGAGGATCATTAATCAAGTTTCATATCCTAAGACTAATAAGCAAAATGGTTTTGCTGAATGAAAAAATAGTAGCATATATGAATTTGGGTTTACTTGATGCTACAAGCAAATACTCTAAAAAGATAATGTGTGATCATTTTAATATTGTTGTTTTCTTGATAAATTTACTCCCAACACTAACACATAATAAGGATCCACCCTTTTCCTATCTCTTTGACAAGAAACCTGATTATTTATTTATAAGATTTTTTTGTTGTAAATGCTTTCCCTTTTAGATGAGTATAAAACCAGATTTGATATAAAGACCTTATCGTGTGTATTTTTGGAATATAATAACAAAGATAAAGAATACAAGTGTTTTATCCACCAAATAGGAAATTAATGAATCCACTTTTCCCTTTGCAAATCCATCATAACTTTATAACACAAATGGAAAAGAAAAGGAGTTCTATACTTGTCATGTTGTACAATCTACTAATAGTAATATCTTTAGTGGCATTATTGTTTACTTGGTAATATAATAAGGCATATAGATTCTTGAAGCCGGGTAGAATTAATTGTTATTCTACGGGTTGTGAGAATCAAAGAAAATCCTGAAATTACTTGTAAAAATTCTAATCAACGGAAAAAGAGATGCTCTCCTTGTTTGATTGAAAATTCAATCGGTTGTAATTTAATCAAAACGTGCCGTGAGTTCAATCTTCGTTGGTTTAAATACTGCAAGTGTTTGATAATTAGAAGACTTAAAGCTAAAACAGAGTTTTAATCAAAAGCGGAAACAAATAAACAATAAACGAAATATTTCCTAAATTAAGATTTTCCACTTTGACTTCTAGTTGGATTCCACGTTTCCACTTTGACTTCCTAAACAATAGCTTCTAGTTTGTCTGCGTCTGGAATGTCATCATCATTTGTGTATGCTCCTGCATCAATTCTCCACCTATATAGTTGTTTATGCCAAGTTTACCATTCGTGCATAGGAGTAACTCTAGCTCTACAAGAATAGACATCGTGGATCAAATGTTCAATTTATCATGTTGTTATGCTTATCACATATTATAAAAATCAATTGTGGTTGATTCATGTGGAAGATTAAGGCCGAATTCCATAACGCTCACACAAAATGACATAAACTAGGAATTGACAACATTAGAGAGTTGCCATATATATCATCTCTTAATGATTTACTAAAAGACTTAATATCTTCATTAATGCAAGAAATACAACGAAGCTGCTCCCAAAAACACATGTCACTAAATCGCAATGATCATAAGCCAATGTAAGTATAACCATTCCATCTTCATCTTACACCAACAATATAGAGTATAGTATGATTACTCATTTTATACATGGTATTTAAAGCTAAATCCATGTTTTGCTGTTTAACATCAAATGTCTTATTTCTCTAATATGCTAGAAGAGTTAAAGTTTATTAAATATGATTTTAAGAACTAAGGTTGGCTTAGTGCTATGAAAGAAAAACTTCCTGAACTTCGAACTAATCAAACTAGGGATCTTATTCCCCATTAATCATCACTGAATATTGTTAATTATAAATATATTGAGGTGAAATCAAATGGTGATCTTGAGCGTCTTAAAGCACGTATAATGACAAAAAGAATTTAAACAGAGTAGATTTTTTTGATACATTCTCTCTTGTTGTGAAAAGTGGTAGTATCTATATTATACTCACTATTTCTACAATTAAATGATGGCATATTCATCAACTTGATGTTAATAAATGTCATTCTTTATAGGTGTTTACAAGAACTAGTATACATAGTAACCTCCTGGGTTTATTAATAACAACTTCCAACATATATGTGCAAACTTAAAAAGGCATTATAGTAGCGTAAACAAGCTTCTCAAGCTTGTCTTGTTCATTTAATCACTTTTCTTCTTACTATAGGATTGTATTGCAACACTACATATCCTTTTTTATTCATTTGTCACTCTTAAAATGGCATATCTTTTCTTTTAATGTCTATTAATTACATGATTTTAATAGGGA
Organism: Salix exigua; assembly: GCA_032356905.1. Classification (NCBI taxonomy): domain Eukaryota; kingdom Viridiplantae; phylum Streptophyta; class Magnoliopsida; order Malpighiales; family Salicaceae; genus Salix; species Salix exigua. Next base: position 13,811,094 of record CM063594.1, on the reverse strand, counting down.
ATAATCATGACCATGTAAATTGGGTCATTATTTATCTTGGTAATGCTTTTTCAATAAGGATCTTGACAATATTTACTATTTCCTTAGTATTCAAATCCATTTATTCCTAGGGGGTCTATTTTTAAACCAAGACAAATATGCTTGTGATATTTTAATTGAAGCATAAATGTTAGGTTGCAAACCTATCTACACTATTATGGTAACCAAAATGTGTTATATTTTATTAGATCATGATTTATATCCTAAACCAACATATTACCAAGGTGTTGTTGGGGATTTATAATACCTCACATTTACAAGACCATATTTATCTTACAATGTTAATTATATATATATATATCAATTCATACTTGCATCTTTCATTGGTCAATATAGAATGAGGATATTGAAGAATATTACATTTTATTTGTATGTTTTTTCATATTCTAACTAAGGAGGTTTCTCTCTTACTTATTTTACTTTTTGGGGTAGCAATATTATCTCTTTGAGTGCAAAGAAATAACCATAGGTTGTTTTGTCTAGTATAGAGACAAAATATAAGGCTATGACATTTACAATCATTGAACTCACATGACTCTCTTTCATCCTATGTGACATTAATGTTCCCCTTCTAAAACCTTTTAAATTTTATTGTAATAATTTGAGTGCTTTGCACATAACAATTAATCTAGTTTTTTATGCTCAGTCTTAACACATTGAGCTTTATTATCATTATGTACGAGAGAAAGTTGTTTACGTGGATCTATCTATATATTTTGTTTTCTCTCACTAGAAATGGATGATATTTTCATTAACCTATTTCAAATGTTCAGTTCTTCAACTTACATGTCAAACTAGGCCTCTAGTGTATGTCTAATTTGAGGGGAGTGAAAACAAATAAAGACACGAATTCTGAAAGAAATTAATATAACCATTATTTATGCTAATTATATTGATTTATGCCTTTACTATACATAAGCCGCTAACTATGCTATCAGTTTGTACCGTCTCAATAAGTCTTCTAATCATGGGTATCATGGTAAGTATTTGTCCCAACACCTATATTGAATTGGAAAACATCTCACCTAAAAATAATTAATATACTAATATTTCAATAACGTATCGCAATGAAACAAGCTTTTCTAATTTTTTAACATAGAAAGCATTTTTAATGTATTCTCTTTAAAAAAATTTATTGATATAAACCAAGTTAGTCCTAAATTTTACCTTAAAATCCATACTAACTAGTTTTACAAGATCGAGTATATTTTTAAAACATACATACATACTATCAAGCTAAACTCTTATATTATATGGACATACTAGACTCATTGAAATACATCATGGTAAAATTTCAATTCAATCAAAGTTTTGAAATATATTATTTAAATTGGTCAAAGTTTCCATCATTGTTTTGGAAGATTCATCTATAAAGTGTTCTTTCTTGTTTATTCTAGGCTTAATTTGTCCAAACATCTAATCGGTTAATCTTAGAAAAAAATAATAATTAAAAGAGGCTTATTTAGTCTCTAAACTTGTGTATGGTCTTGGGCTACAAGGGTTTCTAAAGACTTACCCAACCTAGTACAAACAAATCATTGAGAGTCTGATGTATTTGACTATTTTCAGACCAAATTTAATGTACACAATGAGCTTGATGAGAAGGTACATGCAGAAGCCCATTGAATTGCACATGACAACAGTAAAGAGAGTGTTAGGGAACTACTGAGCTGGGAATCTAGTATAAGAAGGAAAATGAAGGTAATTGACTGATTGTTTACTCAGATAGTGACTATGCAGGAGATCTGGACGACAGAAGAAGTACTTCAGGATATGTGTTTAAAATGAGTTCGGGGACAGTAGCTTGGAGTTCAAAAAAATAGGCAGAGGTCACTCTTTCAACAAATGAAGTTGAGTTCATCTCAATAGCACTATATGTTAGTCAAGCAATATGGATGCAAAGGGTTTTTAGTTATCTAAAGTGGACTCAGAAAAGATGTGTGATATACTGTGATAATTATTCCGCAATCAAGCCGTCCAAGAATCCTGTTATGCATGGAAGGAGCAAACACATAGCCATCACATATCATTTCCTGCTTGAGCAAAAACTCAGATATTGCAGCTCTCTAAGAACAAATTGCAGACATCATGACCAAGCCCTTAAAACTTGATGCTTTTGAGAGATTAAGAGAACAACTTGGTATATTTGGAATTCCAAGATTGTAAACTGATTCCTATAAGAAATTCAGTTTAAGGGAATGTTTGTTGAGTTTGTTAGACTTTTACAAATTAGTTAGGCCACTTAGTATTCAATTACAATTAGTTAGAATGCATTTAGTTAGTATACAAAGTCAATATATCAAATTGTAAGTGTCGCACCTCAAAAGCAATTGGTAGCGCGGCGTCGTGGCAACTTGTCCCCCTGAGCGGGGAGATTATTATGTCGGAGGATTATTTATTTTTTTATAACAAAAGGAGTCGCCACCTAGTATTATGGTTACTAGGAAACCTATTACTTGGTCTTTCAAAGATTCTAGGGTAAGAGACTAGTTGCGTAAAGGGAAGGTTTTAGCACCCCTAATACGCCCTACCTAAGGCAAGTCGCTTGATGCTTTTGTTTGTCTTATAATTGCTAAAATATATAAAAAAAATATTTACTTGTTAAAGATATATCATTTATACTGAATATTTTGGATAGAATTTATCCAAACTCCGAAAAAATAATATGAATCACCGAAAAGTTTTTTTATATTTTTTTGAATATTGGCCAATACCCTTTGGATTTTACAAATATGTTGTAAAATCTCAAAAATGCAATAAATGATTTTTCTTTAGCAAAATCCATGCTAAAACTCATTTTTCTTTAAAACCCAAGATAATATATATATTTTTAAAAGAAAACAATTTTTAAAATATGCTAGTGTATTGGTAGTATGCAAGAAAAAATAACACATTTTTAGATTTTTGTATAAAAAAAAAATATTTTTATATTTTTTTATATTTTTTATATTTTTCATTATTTTTTATTTTATTATATTATTATATTATTATTATATATATATATTATATATATTTTAGAGTGGTGGCAATTCAGTCCACCTACTTAAAATCTGGTGCCCGACCAGTCGGTCCGGTGCCGGCTCGACCTTACTAGCGATGCGGCCGTGGCCCGACGAATCTCGAGTGCAGGCCGTGGCCGGACGAATCTCAGTGCAGGCGTGGCCCGGTACGAATCTAGTGCAGGCGTGGCCGGCGAAGTCTCGTCTGGCCGTGGCCCGACGTCATCGAATCAGGCCGTGGCCCGGAGTCTCGTCTGGTCGTGGCCCAGACGGTCTCGGGTCTGGGCCGTGGCCCAGACGTGGTCGGGTCCGGGTCGGGAACAAGCCCGACCCGACCCGGTAGCTACAGTAACCGGGGCTAAAACGCAGAGATGATGAACAGTGAAATATCGATTTTTCAAGTACGATTAACGGGGATTTTGTTGATACCTTAGTGTAGAGAACGTCGAGGGGGTTCTTCCTGACGTGTTGGAATCGGAAATGGTGGCCTGAGCTCACCGGAAATGGAGCTCGAAGGTGGCGGGCTGGTGACTGAAGGGGTTGCTGCTCGGTTTCCTTCGCCGGAGATGGTTGCCTTGGTTGCTGGAGTGGTGAGGATGACGAAAGTGGTGGTCAGGAGGGGACCTGGCGGTCGACGGTGGACTTACGTCCTTCAACCGAGAGGGAGGGGGGTCGAACCAGAGGAGAGAGAGACGTCGGGGTTGCTGGATTCTTAGGAGGTAGAGAGGGAACAGGGCCGAGAGTAAAGGAGGAGCTGTGGAGCTGAGGTGATGCAGGGGAGTGTGAGTGCCTGGTTGGTGTTGGCGTGGCAGGACTCGACGGTGTGCTTCTTCAAAAAATCCGAGAGGGAGAGTGAGCCCAACCAGTTCCCTGGTTTTTCCGAGACCGAGAGAGACAGAGGCACGGGAGGGACAGAGGCGAGAGAAAAATGGGGACGCTGAGGTTTTGTTGAAGGTGAGATGAGGGGTTGTCGGCGGTCTTCGTTCTTCAACCGAGAGAGAGAGACAGACTCACGGGAGAGAGAACTTCGTCATTTTTGCGAGAGGGAGACGGACGAGCCGACGATGAAGAGGAAGATCCAGAAAAAATGCAAAAACCCCGCCCTTTTCTCGTGAAATCCCCCTTTTCTTTATATGCGACGAGATACCAAAACAAAACCAGGGTGTTTGGCCCAAAGTATTTTCGAAACATGGAGTTTTTGGATGGCTCAATGTGCATGTTTTGTCCATAAAATAAGGGATTTCGGCTGGCTTAATTTATTTGTCTCTCAATTTCAAATGGTGGTGGGGAATTTTGTCTTCAAAGTGGGGTTTTTTGAGTGGCTCAAGTTTTGTTGTTTTTGTGTGTAAAATACAATTTGGTCCCTCCATTTGTTACTCCTCCAATTGCATCCTTAATTGAATTTAAATTTATGATCTTGTGCAATTATGTCCTTTGTGAAAAATTCAACGGTAACTTTATTTTGCGCACATTTGGTCCTTGATTTTTATCTGTGTAATATAGTCCCCCTCAAACATTAAACTCTTAATTTGTTCAATTAGGTCCCCGATTTCGCTTAATTGGCTTGGAAAAAATTCAAATTTGATCACCGAAAATTCAACTATCATCGATTAAGCCCGAATTAATTTTAAGAACTTGATTTCTTATTGACTAAGCCTTTAATAAAATTAATTTGATCAATTTCAAGTATAATTAAGTCGTCAAGCTTAGTTAAACCCTTCAATCGGTCCTAAATTAATTCTCGAATATAATTATGCTTTTATATTAACCAACGACTATATCAAATCGGTCCATAAAAATATAATTATATTTTATGACTTAACTTATACGCGATTTATCTCATAATAAATTACTTTAGCCTTGGATCCGCGTTTTTCATTTACAGGCACAAAAAGGTACAATCGATTTTTCCAAAATATTCAAACTTTTAACTCGATTTTTCTACCGACACCATCCCCCATTTTATTTTATTTTTTTGTTATTTTCTGATAGTTTTGGGGCAGGACCCAAAATTTGGATTACAATGATTGCCCCCTTCTTTACAATGCTTACGACTAAAGTCTTTACCAAAGACTTTAGCTTAGTAAGTGTTGTAAAGAAAAAAAATAGAGCTTGTCTCATTGTGACACATGGCTTACCAGTTAGGAGAGTCTCGATAGTGACGGATGACTTACCCGGGTCTGATTATGACGGGTGACCTGCCCGAGTTAATAAAGTCTCGATAGTGACGGATGACTTACCCGGGTCTGATTATGACGGGTGACCTGCCCGAGTTAGTAAAGTCTCGATAGTGACGGATGACTTACCCGGGTCTCATTATGACGGGTGACCTGCCCCAATTAAAAGAGTCTCGATAGTGACGGATGACTTACCCGGGTCTGATTATGACGGGTGACCTGCCCGAATTAATAAAGTCTCGATAGTGACGGATGACTTACCCGGGTCTGATTATGACGGGTGACCTGCCCGAGTTAGTAAAGTCTCGATAGTGACGGATGACTTACCCGGGTCTGATTATGACGGGTGACCTGCCCGAATTAATAGAGTCTCGATAGTGACGGATGACTTACCCGGGTCTCATTATGACGGGTGACCTGCCCTAATTAAAAGAGTCTCGATAGTGACGGATGACTTACCCGGGTCGGATTATGACGGGTGACCTGCCCTAGTTAGTAAAGTCTCGATAGTGACGGATGACTTACCCGGGTCGGATTATGACGGGTGACCTGCCCTAATTAAAAGAGTCTCGATAGTGACGGATGACTTACCCGGTCCGATTATGACGGGTGACTCGCCTCTAATTACAAGAGTCTCGATAGTGACGGATGACTTACCCGGGTCTGATTATGACGGGTGACCTGCCCTAGTTAGAAAGAAAAGAGGTCTTATTTTTCGGGGTGACCGACCCTAATTAGAAAGGTCTCATTTTTCCGGGTGACCGACCCTAGTTAGTGAGGTCTCATTTTTCTGGGTGACCGACCCGGATAGCATGGTCTCATTTTTATGGGTGACCGACCCGCATCTCATGGTCTCATTTTTATGGGTGACCGACCCGGCTCGAGGAACGAAACAACATCGATTCTCAATTCATTTACCATGGTTTGTCGACTTGAGATTTTGTTTCTTCATATCTTTCATGACTCGAAATTGCATCAGCTTTCACCACAATTTTCCTGTCAGGTTAGTGTTATGACAATAATATGCATGCTTTGTTACCTCTTTTGGAAACATAGGTCCCCTCTCTTCGTGGTGGCCTTCCTTCATAGGATGTGTTCTACGACTTAGCGATGAGACTTTTTGTTCCACATAGGACCCTTTCTAGCTCCATTGTAGTTAAACAATATATGCTTGAAAGAATTTCAAAACATGGTTTTATTTGCAAATTGACACTTTTAAAACAAATAGCTATTTTATAATCTTGCCCCCAGCGTGGGGCACAAAATAGATCAAAATACAAATTGACACTTTTTTTAAAAGCAGATTGCTATTTTATAATTTTGCCCCCAGCGTGGTGCGCAAAATAAGTGATAGAACGTAAATAAATATTATAAGATCATGTGCTTTGGAAAAGATTTCTTGCAAGAATTCCTGGCCGAATTTTATCTATTGAGGAAGGTTACAACATATTAGGCATAATATTTCTTTACAGAGTCAGAATTCACAGGCCTAGCTAGATCTTCTCCATCCATGCTAGATAATAGCAAAGCTCCCCCTGAGAATGACTTCTTCACCACATATGGGCCTTCATAGTTTGGGGCCCATTTACTCTGATCTTGCCCTGGTACAAACAATATCTTCTTTAACACCAAGTCGCCTTCTTGGAATTTTCGAGGTCGGACTTTCTTATCATATGCTTTGGCCATCCTTCTTTGGTATAATTGATGATGACAAATTGCGGCTAACCTCTTTTCACTGATCAAATTCAATTGCTCATATCTGACCTTTGCCCATTCTGCTTCATCTAGTTCTGAGTCTATCAAGACTCTTAGTGATGGGATTTCTACCTCTAAAGGCATTACTACCTCCATCCCATATACCAACATGTACGGAGTGGCCCTTGTTGAGGTCCGAACTGCAGTACGGTATGCATGAAGAGCAAATGGCAACATTTCATGCCAATCCTTATAGGTGACTACCATCTTCTGAACAATCTTCTTGACGTTCTTGTTAGCAGCTTCTACAGCACCATTCATCTTGGGCCTGTAAGGAGAGGAATTTGAATGTTTGATCTTCCATTTAGCACAGAGTTCTGTTATCAACTTCCCATTGAAGTTTTGAGCATTATCAGTTATAATCTTTTCTGGTGGCCCGTATCGACATATCAGATCCCTCTCAATGAACTTCTTTACCACCTTTTGTGTTACATGAGCAAATGACCCGACCTCTACCCATTTTGTGAAATAGTCAATTGCTACGAGAATGAACCTGTGACCATTGCTGGCTTTTGGGTTGATAGGTCCAATCACATCGATCCCCCACATCGCAAAAGGCCATGGAGATAACAAGTTAAATAGAGGTATCGGAGGGGCATTCATTTTGTCCCCATAGATCTGACACTTGTGACATTTGCGGACATAGTCAATGCAATCCTTCTCTAATGTCATCCAAAAGTAACCAGCTCTTTGTATTTTTCTTGCCATCATATGTCCACTAGCATGGGTTGAGCAAATCCCTTCGTGCACTTCTCGCAACGTGTTGTTAGCTTCAACCCCATCTAGGCATCTCAGCAAAGTCCCATCAGATGACCTCTTATATAAAACTTCTCCATCAAGGTAAAAATCCATTGCCAGCCTTCTCAAGGTCTTCTTTTCGATGTTGGATGCTCCCATGGGATAAGTCTGATTTTGGATGAAGTTCTTGATATCGTAGTACCAAGGGTTTCCATCTATTTCTCCTTCAACTGAGCAACAATGAGACGGGTTATTTCTGATGTCGATGTGTATCGGCTGTAAACTTTGCCCAAAGTCTATTCTAGCCATAGAAGCTAGAGTGGCCAAAGCATCTGCAAACTGATTTCCTTCCCTTCCTAGATGGGTGAACTCTATTTCCTCAAACTCTTCAGCCAACTTAGATAGGTACTCCTGGTAGGGTATTAGCTTTTCTTCTTTGGTTTGCCATTCTCCTTTCACCTGACAAATAATTAGCATCGAGTCTCCATATACATCTATCTTCTTTACGTTCAACTCCAATGCAGTCTCTAAACCAAGAATACAGGCCTCATACTTACTGTGTTGTTAGTGCACCGAATTGCAATTTCGTTGACACTGGGTATTGTTTCTTGTCGGAGATATTACCATCGCCTCGACTCCGTTACCACATATGTTCACAGACACCATCAAAGTACATAGTCCACCATCCGGTTTTCCTTCCTCTACCGAAAACACATCCTCATCAGGAAAATCAAAGTCTAACGGCTCATAATCCTCCATAGCATGGTCCGCCGGTGATCAAGCAATGACACTCCCTTTCACCGCTTTCCTTGTCATATACACTATATCATATTCAGATAGCGTAACTTGCCACCGGCGATTCGACTCGGATAAGTAGGGCTTTTCACGGATGTACTTCAACGGGTCTAATTTAGAAATTAGCCATGTGGTGTGATACAACATATACTGTCGCAACCTTTTTGCAGCCCATGCTAATGCACAACACAACTTCTCAATCATAGTATATCTGGACTCACACTCCATGAATTTCTTGCTTAGATAGTAAATGGCCTTTTCCTTCCTTCCCGATTCATCCTGTTGCCCCAACACACATCCCATCGCTGTTTCAGTCACTGTTAAGTATAAAATCAATGGCCTTTTTGGTACAGGGGGAACCAGTAGTGGTGGTTTAAGCCAGTCTTGCTTGATTTTCTCAAACGCTTCTTCACATTCTGCGTTCCAAATGCCAGGATTCTTCTTTCTCAACAAACGGAAAATAGGATCGCAGGTTGTGGTTAATTGGGATATGAATCGAGCAATGTAATTTAACCTTCCCAAAAATCCCCTTACTTCCTTCTCAGTCTTCGGAGCTGGCATACCCTGAATAGCCTTTACTTTTTCCGGATCTACTTCTATTCCTTTGTCACTTACCACAAATCCCAGCAACTTCCCAGACTTCACCCCAAATGAACACTTTGCAGGGTTAAGCCTCAATTGATATTTTCTTAACCTGTCAAATAATTTCTTCAATATTTGGACATGATTCTCTCCTTTTCCCGATTTAGCGATCATGTCATCCACGTATACTTCAATCTCCTTGTGCATCATGTCGTGAAACAAAGTCACCATAGCCCTTTGATAAGTGGCACCAGCATTCTTTAACCCAAATGGCATGACTTTATAGCAGAAAGTCCTCCATGGTGTAACAAACGTCGTCTTCTCCTTATCTTCCGGCGCCATTTTTATCTGATTGTAACCTGAGAAACCATCCATAAAGGAATACACGGAGCTACGAGCTGCATTATCAACTAACATGTCTATATGTGGTAAAGGAAAATTATCTTTAGGGCTAGCCCGATTTAAATCCCTAAAGTCCACACAGACTCGAATCTTGCCCTCCTTTTTGGGTACCACTACTATGTTGGACACCCATTGTGGATATTTGACCACCTCTAAGAAACCAGCATTCCATTGCTTTTCAATCTCCGCCTTTACTTTGATCAAAACTTCTGGGTGAGTTCTTCTTAGCTTTTGCTTAATCGGTCTGCATCCCTCCTCCAATGGTAACCTATGGACTACAATATTTGTATCTAGACCGGGCATATCCTCATAGGACCAAGCAAAAACATCTCAGTATAATCTCGAAGCAGTGCAATCAAGTCTTCTCTTTCCTTTTGCGTGATCAAAGTTCCTACCTTGAGTTCTCTTTGGCTTTCTTCAGTACCCACATTTATGGTTTCAAGTTCCTCTTTGGCGGGTTTCCAAACTTGTTCGTGTTGCTCTAATAATTTTGTGAATTCTTTAATCCTATTTTCATCACCATCTTCCTCTTCTACAGCTATTATGTGCTCTTTATAATTCGACCATTCATTCTCAGTGCAGAGTGCAAGTGGTGTTGTGGAAGTCCCGCTTCGAGATTCCTGAAGCGGAAAATGAGTGTAAATGCACAAAAATAAAAATAAGCAGAGAGATGAAAAAATGCATGATAAAAATTTAGTTCACGACAAATCAAGATAAAATCCGATTGGCCTAGTTAGGCCAAAAAAACAAATATAGAAAACATTGTTCATTACATTTTGAAAACCAATGGAGCTTCTTGGGTTTCCCAGTTCTGGAACTTCTCTTCTTTAGCTAACTTCCGAATGCATGCATGGGCAGTGGCTTCTTCTACAGCATAGATGGTCAACTGTGGTAGCTCTTCATCCATTTTCCCTGACTGAGTCTCCTTGACAAATCCCTGGACTTCTTCCTTCTCCACAATATTTATGCTCATAGATGACATCTTCTGAAGAAAGCTCTTGTGCCCTGGATCAGGTTGTATAGCATACGCTGCCTTTGGGAATGAGACTTTGATTGGCGGAATGACTAGATCTTCTTCTTCAGGCTTCCTTCCCTTGATCCTCGCCATTCTTTTCTCCTTTCTTGCCATGGCAGCCCGCTGGTAATCCTTCTTTTTAGGTTTATATCCCAGCCCAAACCTTTGTTCTGCAACCTTCAGCTTTGTTACCCCAATCCATTCCAATTTCTTTTTTGTTGTTCTCAAAGTCTCCAATCCTGCTACCTCTCCACCACTTTCCATATTCTCTATCCTCAGCTCCCCCAAAGTCAACATCCTTACGACCTTTTGATGGAAATCGGTACACTCATCTATGTGATGCCCTTTTTGTTCATGGAATGGGCAAAAGTCATTTTCACCAATGTCATGATTAGTTGATCCCCTAAAACGTCCAGATTGCACCAACATGTCGTATAATCTGGTCATGGTCACTTTTAGAGCCATTTCCTTGGTATCCACTTCCACTGCATTTACCCCACTACTTCCTGCTGCATGCTTGGGCAAGGGGTTCAGACTTACGTTGGGCGGATCCTCAATTGTGATCCATCCGATCTTGATCAATTGCAATACCTTCCTCTTAAAAGCTACGCAGGTCTCGATGCTATGGCCGGCGTTACCAGCATGGTACTCGCAAGTCAAATTTTGGTTGTACCAGGCAGGGAAAGGTGGGCGTGCTGGTGGTACTGGTAAGGGAGCAATATGTCCAATGCTTAGTAATTGGGCATACAATTCTTTTAAGGTCATGGGCAAAGGTGGTAGTTCTTCATCTTGTGGATAGTTTCTTCTTTGGTAGTTATTTTGATTATGTGTGGGAATTTTGGGTAAAAGGTTGGTTTGGAGTGGTGGGTTTGGAAAAGTTGATGTTGGTGGTTTGTGGGGTAGGTGTTTGGTAGTTCTTGTAATTCTTCTCTTTCCCTTGTAACGTTCTTCCACATTATTCACCTCCACTTCTTTTCTCTTCCCGATGAAACCCCTCTTCTCTATGGGTTCCACAATTCTTCCACTCCGATTCCTCGCTCAATCCTTTCAAAGCAATCCGTACAAAGATCAAAAAAGTGTTAGGCTGAACTTCCCATCAGTGCTCATAGTACGGAGCCTTGAACGTATTGGCAAACAGGGTCACCATTTCAGACTCGATCAATGGAGGTTGCACATTGACAGCCTGGTCCCTCCATCTCTGAGCATAAGTCCTTACAGACTCTTGGGCTCCTTTATCCATTGTCATCAAGCTTGTCCTATCAAGAGCAATCTCGAGGTTAAACTTATATCGCTTCAAAAGCATCCGCCAAATCAGCCCACTTTGAATCTCGATGTTGTCCGACCTCATGTACCGACTAAGAGTTTGAACTCGTCAGTCGTCTCGAAAAAGTAGATTAACGATTTATCATCATGTATTACCTCCGCCATCTTGTTATAGTAAGAACGAAGATGGGTTTTGGGCATTCTATTCCAAGTATACTTGATAAACTCGGGACCCCGAACTTCAGTGGTATCACAATGTTTGGTACCAAACACGCTTCACTGCCTCGATGGGGTCGGATAGGTCGTTCCTTCAATTGCTCTTAATCTTTCCTCTAATGCAGACCATTTGTCATATCCGGTGTGCTCAGGAACTCCTGTATTTTGTGGGTCCTCGTCTGTTAAATCTAATGTAATAGGAATCGGATGGGCCGAGTGGATTCAGTCGCCTCTTTGGCTAATTAGTTCCCACAATAAGGGGTGCCCCCGGGCTTTGAACTGCTGGAGGTGCTTCATCGGTTTGAGCGGATGTGCCTTCTCCATCTCTTGCTCTTAAAGTCTTCTCTAGCAAACTAGTCAAACGTGCTACGTCATTTCGCATAGCTTCAAGATCCCTTTGATACTGGGATTCTAGTTCTGCCCTGTCGTTTTCCATTCTTCTTCTCAGTCGGGTGTTGTGGACTTTAACAGGGGGACCTATGTTTCGTGGTAGAGCTGTTACATGCATGCATAAGAGAATGTAAAGTGTATGTGGTATAATGAATATGCTCATGTGAAATATATGACGGAGCATACACCCTAACGATAGGTTCTAGTTCTTTTATGTGAGACATGGGGTAGGCTTACTATTTGGGCTCTAAATAGGGTCTCTCGCTGTCCCAGTGATCACCTTCGTGAAGGCAATATGGGGTCTTAGCAGATAATGGGATGGTACGTATACCAATCACTATCATCTAAGCTCTCAGCAAAGAGTTGGGGTTTACACAAACTTAAACCTTGACTCAAGTCATAGGTAAGCTGCTAGTCCCCCACGTAACTTAAAGTTGGTGTGTGCTCTCAAAATAAATAAAAGTGATGCATGACGAGGCATATTATGATGACAGGATGAAAAGATGCATGCTAAAGCTTTTAAACAAATAAATAATTCATGGAAACATAAGAATAAATGAATAAATAAACACACAAATAATAGCATATCATAAACAAACAAATTTATCAAGCCTAGTCCAACGTCCCCAGTGGAGTCGCCATTCTGTCGCACCCCAAAAACGGCTGGCGAGCGGCGTCGTGGCAACTGGTCCCCATGAGCGGGGAGAGATTATTATGTCGGGGGATTATTTATTTTTTTATAACAAAAGGAGTCGCCACCTAGTATTATGGTTACTAGGAAACCTATGACTGGTCTTTCAGAGATTCTAGGGTAAGGGACTGGTTGCGTAAAGGGAAGGTTTTAGCACCCCTAGTACGCCCTACCTAAGGTAAGCTGCTTGATGTTTTTGTTTGTCTTATTATTGCTAAGATATTAAAAAATATTTACATGTTAAAGATATATCATTTATACCGAATATTTTGAATAGAATTTATCCAAACTCCAAAAAAATAAGATGAATCACCGAAAAGTTTTTTTTATATTTTTTTGAATATTGGCCAATACCCTTTGGATTTTACAAACATGTTGTAAAATCTCAAAATGCAAGAAATGATTTTTCTTTAGCAAAATCCATGCTAAAACTCATTTTTCTTTAAAACCCAAGATAATATATATTTTTTTTAAAAGAAAACAATTTTTTTAAAATATGCTAGTGTATTGGCCGTATGCAAGAAAAAATAACACATTTTTTAGATTTTTTTGTATAAAAAAAACAAAAATATTTTTTACATTTTTTTTTATATTTTTTTTATATTTTTTATTATTTTTTTTATTTTTATTATATTATTATATTATTATTATTATATATATATATATATTTTAGGTGAATTGGCGATCCGATTCACCTCTACTTAAAATTGGTCGCCGACCAGCGGTCCCGGTCAGGTCGCCGATCGACCTTGCAGCGATGCAGGCCGTGGCCCAGACGAATCTCGGGTCTGGGCCGTGGCCCAGACGTTGTCGGGTCTGGGCCGTGGCCCGTGACGATCTCAGTCTGGCCGTGGCCCGGACGTCATCGGTCTGGCCGTGGCCTGGCGAGTCTCGTCTGGTCGTGGCCCAGGCGTCATCGGGTCTGGGCCGTGGCCTGAGGTCTCGTCTGGCCGTGGCCCGACGCGTGTCGAGCTCGGGCCGTGGCTCGGACGTAGTCGGTCCGGTCGGAACAAGCTCGACCGACCCGGAGCTACGATAGCAGGGCTAAAACGCAGAGATGATGAACAGTGAAATATCGATTTTTCAAGTACGATTAACGGGGATTTTGTTGATACCTTAGTGTAGAGAACGTCGAGGGGGTTCTTCCTGACGTGTTGGAATCGGAAATGGTGGCCTGAGCTCGCCGGAAATGGAGCTCGAAGGTGGCGGGCTGGTGACGTTTGTAGGGGCTGCTGCTCGGTTTCCTTCGCCGGGGATGGCTGCCTTGGTTGCTGGAGTGGTGAGGATGACGAAAGTGGTGGTCAGGAGGGACCTGGCGGTCGATGGTGGACTTACGTCCTTCAACCGAGAGAGAGGGGGGGGTCGAACCAGAGGAGAGAGAGACGTCGGGGTTGCTGGATTCTTAGGAGGTAGAGAGGGAAAAGGGCCGAGAGTAAAGGAGGAGCTGTGGAGCTGAGGTGATGCAGGGGAGTGTGAGTGCCTGGTTGGTGTTGGCGTGGCAGGACTCGACGGTGTGCTTCTTCAAAAAATCCGAGAGGGAGAGTGAGCCCAACCAGTTCCCTGGTTTTTCCGAGACCGAGAGAGACAGAGGCACGGGAGGGACAGAGGCGAGAGAAAAATGGGGACGCTGAGGTTTTGTTGAAGGTGAGATGAGGGGTGGTCGACGGTCTTCGTTCTTCAACCGAGAGAGAGGAGACAACTTCACGGAGAGAGAGAACTTCGTCATTTTTGCGAGAGGGAGACGGACGAGCCGACGATGAAGAGGAAGATCCAGAAAAAATGCAAAAACCCCTGCCCTTTTCTCGTGAAATCCCCCTTTTCTTTATATGCGACGAGATACCAAAACAAAACCGGGGTGTTTGGCTCAAAGTATTTTCGAAACATGGAGTTTTTGGGTGGCTCAAAGTGCATGTTTTGTCCATAAAATAAGGGATTTCGGCTGGCTTAATTTATTTGTCTCTCAATTTCAAATGGTGGTGGGGAATTTTGTCTTCAAAGTGGGGTTTTTTGAGTGGCTCAAGTTTTGTTGTTTTTGTGTGTAAAATACAATTTGGTCCCTCCATTTGTTACTCCTCTAATTGCATCCTTAATTGAATTTAAATTTATGATCTTGTGCAATTATGTCCTTTGTGAAAAATTCAACGGTAACTTTATTTTGCGCACATTTGGTCCTTGATTTTTATCTGTGTAATATAGTCCCCCCTCAAACATTAAACTCTTAATTTGTTCAATTAGGTCCCTGATTTCGCCTAATTGGCTTGGAAAAAATTCAAATTTGATCACCGAAAATTCAACTATCACTGATTGAGCCCGAATTAATTTTAAGAACTTGATTTCGTATTGACTAAGCCTTTAATAAAATTAATTTGATCAATTTCAAGTATAATTAAGTCGTCAAGCTTAATTAAACCCTTCAATTGGTCCTAAATTAATTCCTGAATATAATTACGCTTTTATATTAACCAACGACTATATCAAATCGGTCCATAAAAATATAATTATATTTTATGACTTAACTTATACTGTGATTTATCTCATAATAAATTACTTTAGCCTTGGATCCGCGTTTTTCATTTCTGGGCACAAAAAGGGTACAATCGATTTTTCCAAAATATTCAAACTTTTAACTCGATTTTTCTACCGACACCATCCCCCATTTTATTTTATTTTTTGTTATTTTCTGATAGTTTTGGGGCATGACCCAAAATTGGGTTACAAAAGTAAGTATAAGAGGATTAGTATAAGAGGATTAGAGGTGAACATGTGAATGGTGTGGGAGGAACTTGAATTCATAATAAACTTCAGGGATTTACAGATCTTGTGCTAAAAGTTGGGACCAGAGGGATTACTCTCATATAGACTCAGTTTCTATTATAATAGCTATGAGAGATTTATATGGTTATTAACTCAGGACTAGTAAAATTATTTATGGTGTACGTAAACTATCCTAATACCAGATTGATAATAAAAAAGAACAAAAAGGAGAAAAAGGTATGAGCGGTCAGGCACGTGAAGATGAGAAGTTTGTAGGAAGGCAGCAGGAGCAGTAATCATGTCTCTGGTAAGAATACAGAGTCGTTCACTCCCCCATAAAGAGAGATATAAGAGAGGGTGGCGATTTCATGACAGCTTGTTGGGTGGTGGTGATCATGGCGTCGGATCCGAATCTCTGCCAGATGCCATCACAATTCTTCCACGGTGCTCCACGTCCTCACCATCCCGATCAACTTTTTAAGAGTATTTTTTATTTTATTATTATTATTTTTCTATAATTGCTCTGTTCTGAAAGAACAATTTTAAAACTTGGCTCAAAGTACAAAAGAGATTGAATCAGGTAAAGCATTACAGAAATTGAATTAGCAAAATCTCATACATGTAAGTTTGGTAGCGGTGTGTGTTTTTTATTATTTTTCACTTGAAAATAATATATATTTTTTTATTTTTAATATTATCACTTTAAAATAATAAAAAATAATAATTTTAAATAAAAGTAATTTTCAAAATTTGGGAAAACACGCAGTTCAAATGAAATAGCTCCTCTAAGAGAATTGGGGTGGTTGTCACGGTTTATATGAAAAATATATTAAAAATACAGTATATTTTAAGCTCATTTTAATTTTTCAAAATTGTTTATCTCACCCTTGTGATTTCTCTAGCTCCAGCTTTAGATCTTTCTTGTGTCGTTCTTCTTCCTTTCTTTCTTTTATTTGTCCAGCTGTCTTCTTAGTGCATCTACTATTACGGGATCTTTCAAGAACAAGTCAATTCACCACGCCCTCCACCTAGTAAAAAACTTAGGGATGATTTATATTGTGTTTTAAAATTATCTTATTTTATATTTTAAATTAAGTTTTTAGTTTTATTTTTATTTTTATATACTAATGTTAAAAATATTTTTAAAAAATAAAAAATACTATTTTAATATATTTTTAAATAAAAAATATTTTAAAAAACAGCGTCAACTACACTTTCAAATAGACATTTACAGTCTATGCTAGGTAACACAAAAAAAATATTAAAAAAAAAGTAGAAAACTTGCTCATTCAATTTTGTAACATATTTTCAACTTAAAAAACTAGAAAATATGTTTTTGATTTCAAGAAAAATAACAAAATAAAAATCATATTCAAATTAAACATGTTTTCATAATATTGTTTATATTTTTTATATATTATGCAAATAGTCTACTCATTATTAACATCATGATCTTAGCAAACAGAAGCAATGAAATTGAGACAAACCAAATCAATTATTGCCCTGCAGAAAAAGGAAATTGAATTGCTAAAACATGAAAAGCTGCAGGGGTAAAGATATAATAAAGAACCGTATAATGTGTCTGATGATATCATAACGAAATAAGTAAGAGTTATTTATTTTTGTTTTTTAAAAGTTTTAATGTGTTTTCAAATTATTTTAATAACTTGATGCAAAGAGTAATTTTAAAAAATAATAAATAATATTATTTTAATATATTTTTCAAAAAAATATATATTTTTAAAATTACTATTTAAACTCTGGGGATGAAAATGAAAAGCGTGACCAAACCCAAAGCATAGCCTGCTAAAAAAACAGTGAAATAAAGAGAAATTAGTCTCCTTTAACTTGCAATTCATCCAAAAGCTTTAAAGAGAATTACAGGCTTGTTATCGATATCTCAAAAAGGTGAAAAATAATTGTAAATTGTCTGATCTTCAACTTGGAAGAACAACTCTTTGCTTCTCTTCCTGTTTTGTAGCTTGTGGGAGCAGCCATGAAAAGATGCAAGAAAAAGAAAAGGCACCTTTCCATTATCCCTCTAGTTTGTGAAAAACAAATCTAGAGAACATCTTTTAGATTTACTCTAACTTTAGCTTTGTCCATGAAAATTCAAAAATACATTTTCCTCTCTAATTTATAAAAAGAGTGCATTTGAACACAATCTCTACTTTTCATGCTTTTTTGTTTCTCTTAGAAAAATGGATTGATACTCCATGCTGAATAATAAGAGCCTCTTTGGATGGCATTTCAAACACCGGTTTGCAACTTTTCATTTTTTTTTTTCATTTTAAATGAATATGGTTTGATAATTTTAGATCATTTTGATGTGCTGATGTCAAAAATGATTTTGAAAAAATAAAAGAAATATCATTTTGATGTATTTCGACACGAAAAGCACTTTAAAAAGCTACAACAACAGCTCTCCCAAACACCCTCTAAATAGTAATGATACAGAGAAACTGTCATCAAGGCATGCTGTGTTCATTATAAATTTAAAGAGATATCATTTGGTTTAGCAAATGATCTTATTATATTTTTTTATCATTAATGAATACAATTTCAAAACCTTTTCCAAGAACATTTCTATTCGTATTTTCTTATAACATATTGGTTTATAGCCCTTTATTAGAGTTATATTTGCAACACTTAAGGCCAGTATTGGAGGCATTGAGGAAACACTAGTTGTTTGCTATAATAACAAAATGTTCATTTTATGAACAAAGAGTCGAGTATATGGGACATAAGTCTCCATGACTCTTAAAAAAATTGTTATTGAAAAGATGATTAACATGGAAAATTTCCAAAAAATTCATAAGTAGATGGAGTTCTTAGATGATTAGCAATTATGACTACATAGATAATATTCAAATTATTAGGTGTTAAGCTATCGTTAAGTTCATTTTATCATTCATAGGCAGATAAAAAAATTAAGAGAGTCAACTGATGTTGGAGACTTATTGAAGATGTATGGCAATGCATAATCCTAGCAAGTGATATGATTGGTTATCTCAAGCTCAATGCTCAATGGTGATATAATTCTAGTTATCATTAAGCTATTAAAACGACACCATTTCATGTCATAACATTAGTATATGTGGAAGAAGTAGTTCAATAGAGGATGAGCCTAGATCAGTGGTTACAGTTGCAATTAGAAAGGGAACAAAATATAATAAACTAGTTATCATACAAAAACAAATCAGAGAAGTTGTAGATATGTTATAAGTTAATAATCAACTTTATAGATAATTGAACCTTGCAGTCGAAAATAATTTCAAGTTAATTTCGAGGTTTTATGGACCATACAAGATTATATAAAGAATATGGTCCATATCTTATAAGCTTCAATTAGCTTTCATTCACCTTGCATTTTATATGTCATTATTTAAATAAAAAAAAAAGAATAATGCAATAACAACTTCAAATCTGCCAGCAACATATATATATAAAAAGAGCATGTGGCAATTTTAGATAGAGAGTTAATGAAAAAAATAGTTTTTTTAAAAAAGAAATTATTAAGTTAAAATATTTATGATTATTTGATTTTATAATGTTTGTAAACAATTTCAAGCATGATCAAAATAATAACAAAACAAGTTGGAAGACTGTATTGAAACTTGATATAATACATAAGCTTGACTTAAACTCGATATAATTTTCAATAACCAATCTTAAATATTATAATACTCGACCTGACTCGATTCAACTACGTGTTATAAATCATTTCAATATTATAATTTGAGTTGTTAGATAATAACTAGTGACAGTCCATGTATGAATCAACCATGTATCTTTATTAATTGATAAAATTAAAAAAAAAATCATTCTCATTTTCTTTGGAAGATGATTTGCTTGGTGATGGATGTTTCTCCAAAAAGAATCTTGGAGGGGGCAGACAATACACCTTCTCATATAAATGTAAAGAGATTTGTCTTGTAAGTTTCGATTTCGAATCAAGGTTTGCTCATCTTGTAAAAATTTTGAACAATTAAGATTTTAATCTTTTAACCCGAGTTCATAAAAAATATCTAACAACCTAAAAAATAAAACATTTTTAGTCGATCTCCGGTAAAGTAATACGATCAAGACTGCATCAGAATCAAAGGAAGTTGTATTTTTTTTTTTTCAAATAATAGATATGATATAGGAATCAAAGTGGCATAATGCCCACCAATAAGCAGAGACAAAAAAGAAATGATGGAGTTCGCCACCCCGTGTCCTATCTCTAACTGAATTAGGGCCCAAAAGTGAAAGTGAGAAACATGTAAAGTATTGTTTTAACAGTAGTCTCTATGGACGATGGATATTATTTATCGATGGACGTCCCATTGTGACATCATGCCCACATCATGTCCACGCAAGATAAGCCACCTCTACCATGTATATATATGTGTGTGTGTTGTGAAATCCCGTATAGTATAATTGTATTTTAAAAAAAATAAAATTAAGTATTAAATATTATTTATCCAATTGACCCAAAAAATTAATAACAAAAAATACTTTTTCAAAACAATCAACAGTTTGTTGATTTGTGTTTTCTCTTGGATTAATTCAGATTTTTGATTTGATCAAAATGAGTTTGTTTTTTCTCTACTTATTAAAACTCATAACAATCACCCCAATCCTGATTTTATAATTATTGTTATTAAAATATTAATAGTTTCAACACTTGATATAAACTAAATTAAAATAAAAAAAAAATTATATCTAATTATTTTTAATATATACAAGCTTGACAATAATACACATTAAGGATGAAATGATTTTTTTGTATGTTATTTCAATATAATCAAACAAGATATGCAGATATTCATTTTATCACGTATATCATTACCAAATACAATTTTTTTTATTTTCATCGTTTTCTTTTCTTTTCTTTATATTTTTTATATTCTAGGACAGTACTAACCAAACACTGCCAAAATAGTATCCTTTACATGTTTGGTTGAATCCATTTTGTCCTTAAATTATGATAAAATTTATTATTAAAAATCCATATGTGGTAAATATCATTCAAATTACTTATGAGTTTATTTTTTTAATACTGACCTTATTATTTATTGATTGACAAATTTCATGATCAGTGCCCTTTTACACAATTAATATTTACTCCTCTAAAAACATTTTTACTTCAAATTTAGCCATGGACAAAATTCCCTACTCAATTTTCTGTAACTTTCTTTTTTTTTTTTTTCAAAATATGGATTGTACCTTCTTCTTCTTCTTCCTTTTAAAAATCACTTTTCCATTCTAGATTGAAAAGATCCAATCACTTATCTATATACTAGAATAATATGAAATAATTGTACCAATGAAACTATCGTATTATGACCACATCTATTGCTTGAATTAATTTGCATGGTTAATAAAATAAGTGAAATATTGTGAGTCCCTGCGCCTAGACCAGTTTTTGGTAGCTGTTTCTGTGTGCCTACGAGTTTCAGTGCGACTGCCGCCAAACCGCGTGCCCCAGGAATTCAAATATTTTTTTTATTTTATTTTAAATAAAATATTTTGATGTTTTTAGATCATTTTGATATACTGACATTAAAAATAATTTTTTTAAAAATAAAAAAAATATTATTTTAATGTATTTCGGCACGAAAAATATTTTAAAAAATTATCGCAACTATACTCCCAAAGATACGCTTATTTTCTACTAAAAGAAGTTATAGGTGATCTCCTTGGCTCACTATTTTCTACTAAGGCCTTGTTTGTTTCAAGGAAAGTGAATTTCTGGAATTCACTTTCCTTGCTTTTCATTGTTTGTTTGCTGGAAACAACTTTTCTGGAAAGTTGTTTCCGACAAACAAACACAGAAAGTTGTTTCAGTGTTTGGCAAACACGGAAACCACTTTCGAGAAAGTTGTTTCAATCAAGGAAAACTTAAGGCTTGAAAAAGGAAAGTGTACTCCTCTCCCAAACATCAGGAATACACTTTCAGTGAGCTAGCTAGTTATTGTTTTTTAAAAAAAATAGAAACATGTTAGTATTATTTTTATATAAAAAATAATAATTCTGATATTAACAATTAAAAACACAAAAACTAATAATTTAAATCTTAAAATTCTATTTTTTTAATCACCCTAAATTAAAAATTTGCATTGCTATTTTGATTTAAAATTAAAAAAAAACTTATTTTAAGCTTTTAAAATTGGAAAAAATATATATTAATAATAAGTTTTACTTAAAAAATATTTCACAAGCTTATTTCTCTATAATATGATATGACATATATTGTTATATTTTATAAAATAAGCTATGTATGAATATAGGATATAATAAAAAAATTCATCATTATACTTTTTAGATTTTATTTTTTTTATTTTAAGTGATTAAATATTTTATATTAAATTTTTTATATATATTAGATAATCTTGAAAAAAAAATTAATTTATTAATAAATTATTTTTCAGTTCATTTTCCATAACACTGCCAAACATCGAAATTCACTTTCCCTAGAATTCACTTTCCAGAAACCACCTTCGAGAATTCACTTTCAGGAAAGTGAATTTCGAGAATCACTTTCAGGAAACCACTTTCTAGAATTCACTTTCCGGATTCACTTTCCGGAAACCACTTTCCAACAAACAAACGGGCCTAAATGAAGTTAATCATTCAATCCAAGCTAAACTACACTGGCCCAAGTACAGCGAAGGCATAATTCGATTGTAAATTAAAGGTAATATAATCTGATCATGGCCTTGGCCTGAAAGGAAGAACATATTATGATAGCAGTAGAATTCGACCACCAAAGAGCTAACTTTTAACTAGGAAAAACTCAAGAAAGCAACCAGGATTGTTATGTATAATTGAAGGGATCATAACAATATAATAGGTGGTTGGTTTGGAAATTAAGTGGTGTATATGTATTTAAAGGTGAAAAAGCTGAAAGTAATGACAAGTGAGAAAGCTGAGAAGAAGGGTTTTTTTTTTGTCTCAGCAAAAAGTGAATAGGGCCTCTCTCATGAATCATGATGATATCTTCACCGGCGATTCACAGAGAGAGAGATTGGGACCTAAGATTCATCATCATTGCTCCTGATATTTCTTTTTGGTGCCCAAAAGAAAGCAAACCCTAGTGAAAACAAATTAACAAAAGAAACCCTATATAGTGATAGCGAGTTATCCTATCATTTAGGTATCATCTCCTATTTTTTCACTTTCTGGATATTTGTAACTGGTGACTAATTATTTTCTCTTGGGTTCACATGTGTTTGATAGTTTTCTTCACCCCTTGAACTAATATGCTTGTCTATTTCTATTTCTATTTCTATTTCTTTCTCATTGAACAAAAAGAATGAGTGTACGCAAAGAAAATCAAGCAGCCAGTTCTTTCTTCTTCTTTTTTAAGGATTAGGGTATCGTTGGCATATACGAGATCAAGTTTCCTCCAGTTGGACTCTACCATTTGTCGTCTATTGTTGACCTCTAATCTCTATAGACAACAGGAAAATCCCATTTGCCCGCTAGGGACACAAGAATTCCAATTCTTTCGAGGGCAAACAGTAAATGGGATGCTCAAGATCACTCCAGAATTGAAAAAAACAACTTCATTTTGTAGAAAGTCTATGCACTTTTTTGTATCATACTGTATATCGAAGTCACAGGCTTGTTCCCTTTTTATATCCCCTTCCTAGACGACATCAACTAGATCAAAAGTTCAGCTAAAGAATTTTAAAAGGCTCGTTGGACAGAGAGAGAGAATAGACTACAGGGAGAACTAAAAGGGAAAGTGGCTGGTCATATTTATAGGTACTGGGGTTCATATCTTGATAAATATTCTCTCTTACATGCTTTTTATAGGATCATTTTGAGAGAAAAACGCTCCTTGTTTTTTGTTTTTCATTTTTAATATAGACTGCGCTTGAGCACCTGTGATCATCCAGAGATCTCCCTTACCAGATTTCTCTCCTTGAAATCGAACCAAAAGTTATTGGTGTTCTATCTTCCAAAGAGAGATAGAGATAGAGAGAGATGGCAGCCGCTTCCCAAGCCGGTACTCTAAACCAGCAGGCCTTGTTTGAAGATCAAGAGGTGCCTACACAAATGGCGGGTTTCTTTTCTTTTCCTGCACACTTGACCTATCCTCAACTGGGTAGCTGCCACCAATCTTTCAAGGGCTTCATGATACCTCCTTCAGTTGCAGCTGATGCACCTACAGCCACTAATCTCGCTGAAACCCTACCACTCTCGTCTGCCACTCATAAGCAAAGAGAAGGCACTGTTGCCTCTGATTTGGGAGGACCCCATCTTCTTTCTTTGCAAAGATCTCATGCAAATCTCTGGTAAAAAAGATCGCTCTTCTGAGGATAAAATCATGCAAAGCCTCTTCATTTTAACTGGAGTTTTTTTGGCTTTTCCCCTCCTTTAACTGTTAAATAGCTCTATACTACTTCATGAATATACTCTAGGTCTTGGATTACCGTTTAACCTCCTTGTTTAGTACTTGTAACAGATCACATATTGTAGAAGTCAAATGTTAAGAAGATAAGAAGAATGGATTTTTGATTAATCCACGCATGGATTGGTAGTTTTTCAATTCATAATAAACTTTGTTTCACCCAACCAAAGTATATATTATATATCCATGCATGCGGTAATCTGTTCTCTGATCAACTAACTAGGGTCTGTTGAAATGGTGGTTTCCAGGGCATGGGGAGAGGTAAACGAGTGCCTGAACAGAAAAAGGAGTGGTTCTGGAGAGGATCATCTAGGGCTGTCAACAATAAAGATGAAGAAGGTTAAAGCAAGGAGGAAGGTGAGGGAGCCTAGGTTTTGTTTCAAGACTATGAGTGATGTAGATGTGCTGGATGATGGTTACAAATGGAGGAAGTACGGCCAGAAAGTGGTAAAGAACACACAGCATCCCAGGTCAGATATTCAAATTAAACATCAGTATATACTATATATCACCTCATAAAGCTTATATCACTTTGGATTTTCGCTTCGCTTTAGTAATTCTATCCCGCAAACTCATCATGTGTTATGTCCTCTCTCTCTCTCGCTCTCTCGCTCTCTCTCGTCATTTTTATTGCTGCTATCATTGTGCATGGTTAGGCTTTACAGTCTTGTCCAGGAGATTTCTATGGATATATACATATTATGTGAGAAAGAATATGGATCATATTGATGCATCCTTGATTGACAATTAAAATAATTGAAGAAAGGGGCCAAAAAGAAGTCATTATTAGCTCACGACAGGAAACTGAAATAAAGTAGCAAAAAATGTGCAGCAACTGATCCTACTATAATGGCGTTTGCCAAGTAAAGTAGAAGATCTAATTAAAGCAGAAATTCTAAAAGTTAAGAAGACATCATCAGAAATTTAAGTGATCAACCAAACTGTATATATTGTCACACGCACATCCTTGTTCCGGACATTCAATTGTGTTTACGTTCTTCCATGTCCCATCTCCTCGTCACTAAATTTCATCTCAGCAAGTAGAAGAGCTGGTGAAGTAAATTTTTTTATTTTTTCCAGAACAATTAAAGACACGCGCCTTCAATTGGCAGCCTGCATGTGGATAGCAGGTTCATCTTGGAAGTGCAAAATTTATTATCTTGGAAGAGCATGCCTAGCAGTGCATCATATATAGTCCATTTAGAGGGTGTTTTGGAATGAATTTGAGAAACGATTTTGAAAAAAAAAAATGATTTTTTTTTTTATTTTAAATTAAAAAAAAGTATTTTAAAATTCTTTGTATATGTTTATATCAAAAATCATTTTTTAAAACATTATTTTAATATATTTATAAATGAAAAACACTTTTAAAAATAATTTCACTTACACTTTCAAACATTCACTTAAACAGTTCCATCTTGCTTTTCTGTGGCGTTCACGCACATCAAGTTTTCTTACAGCCCAGATTCTACAGCAATGATTTCGGTTTTGAATGCCTAAATCCTGCAACATCATCATGTGTATGAGTACTTTACCTCATTTGGTTAGTTTGTGCAAGAGATGCAATTCCTCATCTCCATATAAATTCTTGCTCCATAACCGTGAATGTCCTTCCCGTGCATCACCATCTTGGCTTAGGGTTTTATTTAATCATAGTTCTTACCTTTACATATAATGCTTGAGACGAACAGAAAATATTCTTTTGGAAGCTGACAAGACCCTTTTTTTCTCCTTTCTCCCCCACTCTAGCATATAGCCTCTTCTTAGCATTTTTGGATTATTTTAATATAAAATAATATTATTTTGATGTAAAAAAAACTTCGAAAAAACAACAAGTTACCTTTAATTTTCGGGCTAGCGATGGATTTTTTTCAAGGTGCTGCCAAATTGTATAAAGTTTTCTTGATGATTATGATTGTAGAACATGGAGGCAAGTAGTGATGCGTACTTACATACCCTTAGATTCTTTCTGCATTTTTTACAGGATAAAGGTGGTGTCTTGTCGCATCACCCTCACTTTCTTTCTAATTTATGCAAGGAAAATCATGCCCTAGCCAGGTTAAAATCTTAATTGATGCATGAAATTGGATGGCAAGTTTTCTCATTTTTTTTAAAAAACAATCCATGCAGGAGCTACTACCGTTGCACGCAAGATAATTGTCGAGTGAAGAAACGGGTGGAGAGATTAGCTGAGGATCCAAGGATGGTAATCACAACCTACGAAGGCAGGCATGCTCATTCCCCGTCCCTTGATCTCGAAGACTCACAAACTCCTTCTCAGCTTAATAATTTCTTCTTCTGAAATGTCATCTTAATCTTAATCTAGCCATGCAATTGTTGTGCATGGGGTTATCTTTGATGGCGGAAGAATTAGGTTTTCTTTGTGGTTGCGGGCCGTGTTTCTTAGGCCCCGGCCGCCTCCGTTGCCTGATGAATAACTATAAGCTTAATTACAGTTTTTGTCCTGTAATTTGAATCAACATTGCAGCGTTTTCAGCTTCAGTGTTGATTTTGATTTTGGGTACAAAAAATAATGTTATTGTCATGAATTAGTAGCCTAATTCTTTGGTTACCGTAAGCAAGTGCCTTTTTTATTTTCTTTTTTCATATCCTCCTGTAATTGCATGGATATATATATTAGTGATTTTATTAGCTTCTAATTAGAATATATTAGTGATTTTATTAGCTTCTAATTAGAATTTTGATTGCTTTTTATACTCTTTTTTGTGTGCGAATTGCAATTGAAATTAACATCTCTACTTCCTATATTCTCCCTTTTGAAAAAAAAAATCATATTTGATGATGAAATAAAATTTCACTTGCCACGCTCCATTTTCTACTTTCATTATGGTCGCGTTTCTGTCTTCTTTTTCCTTTTTACGGGCCTACGATCTAACTTTAATATGGGCCATTAATAGGCCTGTTTACATTCTTAAGGCCCGAGATGCGTCGGGGTCCCTCCAGCCCACTACTAATTGTAAAACTGTAAGGTGAACCTAAAACATAGGAAGGATTAATGGTGAAGCCACTTAAAAGCTACTTAACTTCTTACATTACTTCTATACTACTGAAAACTTGAATTCAGCCCCCAAAATTTTTTTTTTTCATTTTCCATACTTTCTTATTTTAATTTCATCCTATTTTATATTTATTTTTTTAACAATCATTTGAATTGCTTTTATATAGTTTAATTTCAAACTCAAATTATGCAAGGTGTGGGGTTAAGAGTTTTTTTTAATCAATTTTATCTTTTTTTTCTCTCAAATTAATTCTTGGAGTTTTTTTTTTTTTGTTAGTTAGTCAAATTGTCTTTGCAATGAACAAGTCAAATGATTCAAGTGATAGTAACTCTCTCATTGTTTAATTTTAAACTCAACTTAAACAATAAGTTTATGTTAATTTTACTCTCTTCTTTAAAATCTCATCCTTAGATTTTTTTTATCGGTTAATTGAGATATCTTTAAACAGACCAAGTTGATTGAATCATATTGAAAAAAACCCTTACACGATTTAATTTAAAACTTAGGTTAGACAAGAGTTAGAATAAGAACATTCACACTTAATAAAGTTCAATAAAATTCAAAATAACTCTCTACAATCTATATATTTCAATAATATGAGTGTGGACGACTTTAAAAAATCAACTTGAAATAAACTTATCTGAAACTATCATTACTTTTTATTTAAAAAAACACACACACACACACAAGGTAATAGGTGCACGTATTGGCGTTGGTTCACTTTCAAAGGCCTTTCGTCTT
Organism: Salix exigua; assembly: GCA_032356905.1. Lineage (NCBI taxonomy): Eukaryota > Viridiplantae > Streptophyta > Magnoliopsida > Malpighiales > Salicaceae > Salix > Salix exigua. The sequence goes on along the minus strand of CM063594.1, from coordinate 13,783,113 downwards.
TTCTTTGTTGTTAACTGACGGAGGCTGAAAACTTGACCCCACTGTACAATTGGGCTGAGAGACCATTACGTGGGCTTTGATTAAAGAGGCTGCAGGACCCAAATCACACGTGTAACGACAATGATGCAAGAAGAATTGGGCCCAGATCAGTTTCCCAGGAATGAAGCCGTCACTTTTTAAGGACAAATGACAAGTAATTTCCATCCACGTGTAAGACATTCGTCCCAAAAGAGCATGTTTGAAGGACAGATGACATGCCTTCCCCTCCACCCTGGATTCACGTGTTCTTTATTCCCTTCTTCTTTTTCCTGAGTTTTAAAAAAATTGACAACTGTTTGAACTTTATAGGAAAGTTAACATTCTCTTATTGATAGGGTTTTAGCCTGTATTATTCCCATAAAACAAGTCACTCATAAGAGTATATTTAAATTAGTTGATCTATAAGCATATATAACATTAAAAGGATGAGATATGTTTTATAAATTATCATACTTTTCTTTTATGAGAACACTAATGTAAATATATTATTCAATAATTTTACTCTTTTTTTCTTCCATGTGTTTATATATAAAATGCTTGAATTTTTTATTTTATATTTTAAAAGTACATTTCGATGTAAGATTTGAAAATAAGTGATTTGAAGATAGAATTCATGCTATGTTCCAACCAGTGTACGAATATTGACAAATTTTATATTTACTTGATGTTTTATGCATAAATTGAGTTGTAAAAGCCTGAATAAAGTGATTTTAGTAGCATTAGAAAACTAACATTCATGTCTTTTATGTACATATATGGTAAGAAAAATAAATAAATAATAGCATGTAAATCATAGCCTTCAAAGATAAATTTTGTGTTGTAGTTTTGACCTTCGGCTATCCCAACTCAATTTGATACAAACTCATTTTTATTGGATCTTAGACTTAAAAACATATCAACCTACCATTTTCTAGTAGAGAAAAAGCTTATGAGAGAGAAATAATTTTTCCAAGACAACCCATAAACTCCTCCAATAAACAAATTTTATGAAGAAATAAATTCAACTTATTTCAGAAGCATCCAAATCGATACATCAACTATTTATTTGTATGGAGAAGGTTCAAATTCAAAGCTTGAATATTTTATGCAATATTGTTTTTTTATATAGAAAAATAGTTATTGTGTTGCTTAAATATACATTGTCTATTTTGAGAAGAATTTTTATATGTTTATTATTTTAAAGGGTAAAAGTGGATTGGAGGGATAAAGGATTGGAGCTTCCTATCAAAGAAAGAGAGCAAAAGAGAGGCCACTAGAAAAACAAAACAAACTCTCACCCTTTTCTCATATACCTGAATCCTTTCTCTTCCTTGGTGTTTTAATAGTCATGCAAGACAAAGTTATTTGTTTATGTTGAAAAGTTATTGAAGTTTTCATATTTTACAAATTATGAGATCTATTTATTCTCTATTCCCCAGTTTATATGATGAGTATGAATGTTTTTCTATGTTTATTTTATAAGATTGATTAGTTTGATTGTTAGATTAAATCTAAAGTATTATTCCAACCAATTTATTGCTAAGTTTGTTATGAAAATTGAAGTTGTGTTTAGCTTGTGAAGCCACTAAGTTTAATGATTATGACAAATTTATTTTGTTAATTTTAGAGAGGGGGATTCAATTAAATCAAATATAGACTATAAATTATTATGTTGACAATAGTTATCAGCCTAACTAGTTCTTAGGATTGTCATTTTTTTTCCTAGAAAGTTTCAGTTTATTTAATTTATTCAATAACTTTATTTTGTTTGCTTAGCATGGTTGTATTCTATAACAATTTCCTTAATTTTATAAATTACAGTATGCATTAATCAACATAAAACTTTTTTTAAAAAAAGAATTTATTTTCATATACAAATTCATCCTTGTGTCATGCCATTTCGTTTCCAGTCTCATCAAAATGTTTTCAGGACTAGATTTTTGCTTACCTGACTGTCAAACTCATAATTAATGCCCTCATATTACAGTTTCAAAAACCATGGTGACACTAAGAGTTACGTGTCCTGCATGTCGTCCCCATGTAAATTAAAAACAATATCTCACAGATTAATTAAATACTAATGAGGTTTAAGGTGGATATTTGTGAAAATAAATAAATAAATCACACCCTTTTTCTGTGGAAGAGACCAGAAAACGAAAGCAGCTTATTATAGAAGGCGACGTTGTAGTGTAGCCCCTCAGACAAAATCAGATAGCCCATTGGCCAACCCGTGATCCACCATGAGCGTGTCTCGGTGAAAGCTATGGCTTAGAGTATTTGAGCCACAACATTCTCAAGAAAATCGGCCCTTCCACCAACATACTCTGTCTCACAAACAACCTTTGTCGTTCCAAAATGTTCAAGTTTCGAGGAAATTAAAAATTGACTAAAAATTAGATAAACTTTAGATTAGAAGGGATCAAGCTAGAGACTTAAGAGAACAAAGGACTATATTAGATATATGCTGAAGTATTGAGGACATATTTTTTTTGTCCTTGTTGGTTTGTCGTTGATTGTACGAGGGGGTGAAATAATCTCCCGTGAATGCTTTGCTTCGGTATAGATACATAATTCACAAGACTGTGCAATTATGTGTGGAGTCCTGTGCAGATGTATATTTAATAAGACTTTATTTGTCTGTGTGAAAGACTCCTCGTGAATTTTCTCATCGTTTATGTTGTCTTATCTCAAGCAAATCATCGATTGTGCCATCATCATTCCTTTCATGCTCATGGTTTGCTTCTTCTTTTTTTGACAAATTTTTAGAGATATCCTCGAGTAATCAATATTTTTTTTTTTTTTTCTGAGCATGGCATTCCTTAATTTTATGTTCATGCTCATGGTGAAAGAGATAGAATTTGTTATGGGTTCTTGTGTTTGACTCATTTTTCATAGGAGGCAGACCTTACATGAAGTATTCTAAAATAAAGATGAACTTCACATATAGATCTTGAAGGACAATGATAGAGGCAAGTTCAAGGTTATGATATTCTTGTTTAGTTTCTATTTATAAAGTTGTGAAAAAACATCACACAAAAATGAGCTTTTCATGAGATGCAATCTTGAATGTGTAAGCTTCATATAGGCTCTTTGTTCAGGCTTATCAATTGTTGAGTTAATCTGGTGATTGGAAGTTTACTTGAAAAACAAGTCCCTCATTGAAAAAATAATTCTCTAATACTTAAGTTGATAATTCTATGAAAGATTATGAGAAAATATAAATGTAAAAAAGTGTTGAGTTTTAATAAAATTGTAACCTATTGTGTTCACCAAGTGACCCAATGTATTTATGAATCTTAATCATGTCATCTCACCTTGAAAGTTGCATAAAAACTAATTGGTGAAAATTTTAGTGTCCATCAATGGATGTAGTGTTTGACACATTATTAATGAAGAGATTGGTGAATGGTAATGACATGTTGGCTAAGAATAGTCATTGATCGAGAAAAGAAGTGTCTGATTGTACAAGATATGATGTATGTTTTTACTGTCAAATAATTTATTAGTAAGAGCATAAAAAAATCTTGTACATGAATGATGCTTGGTGTCATAGACCTATAATAACTCAAAAATATTTAGTTTACATACATTAAATAGTGTGCTTAGAAAACACAGGAGGGGAAGAGGATAAAAAAACTGATTGTTTAGGCCTTGGCCTAAAATTACATGTATTGTTGGTGACCAAAAACCAAGGTTGTTAAAGTAGCAAGTTTACTAATAAAACTGTGTAATATTAGGAGTCACCATGTGTTTAATGTGCAAAATCAAACTAAAATCTCGAGAACTAGCAAAATTGAACTCGACTTGTGAACATATAATAAATTTAGTCAAAAAAATTTACAAAATCATAAGTTTACTACCAATTTTATGAATTAATAAATATTCTCCCATTTCAATCACTTTTCTCCCAAATCAAATCAAATAAACCCTAGTCAATTGTGTTTGTGAAGAAGACAAACATAGTTAACAATAAGTTGTAGCAATAACCAACAATAATAAATAGTTTGTTGTTATTTTCCTCTTTCATCAACACTACAACTATATTATGTTATTCAATGTACTAACATTTTACCTACCCAACACAACTCAGTTTTGTATTTATAATTGATATTTTTTTTTAATTATTAGTCTTTTTCTTCTTCTCTTATTCAAGTGATAGAAACTTATGTGAACATGATTCTTTTTCGTATATCCAAGTTGGATATTTTTTTATAAAATACATTTATAGAAAAATTATTGTTTTTTTATTTATTACAGTTTAAGATGGAGATACAACTGATTTAATATACTATAAATGTTTTTTTATTTATTTTATACATTAAATGTTTTATCACAGTAAGCAAGCCTTTGAGGTATTTAATTGTTACAGTAGAAGTAAATTGCATCATCAAGTGTTGGGCTTGGTTATTCACTTTGGATCGTGACCTAGTCCTATTATATCAATTAATTAAAGGATAAGACTTCTAAATAAAAATAATAATTGGAGTCATACAATGGTCATTTAAAATAGCTCCCCCCAAGCCAAGTCATTCTAGTAAACGATGATGGTGGTATAAACAAAGTTGTGTACTGGTGATGGTACCTTTATAATTGATAGGAATATAAATTAAAATTTTATTTATGATTTTCCAATTATATTATGACTCTTATGTCGTTTAACAAATAGTAGTTACCATTTATTAATTATTTTTGTCCGAAAAATAGCATTGAGTTTGCTCTCTTAGCCTAGGAGCATCCGTACTAATTGTTATTCCATACGTCCTTTCGTAGCGACAACCACTCGACATGCTTTGATTTAAAGACAGACTAGCATTTTTATTGAGGGCAGGTGACTAAACTTGATGACTGCTTGAAGAAATAAAAACATAATTAAATACCTTAACAGCTAGTAGCTAGCTGGTTGATCTCAGCTATTAGTGCATGTACATTTCATGCAAAATCTACTCATTATTTGGCCCAGGAAAACTAAAATAAAAGACACGAATTAAGCATCAAAATTCAATGATAGGGTTGCTTCTTTATATATATATATATATATATATATATATATATATATAAACTCAACCCTATCTTGGGATCTGGGTTTAAGAAATGGGTTGCTGAGTAGGCTGACTTGAGCTTTTTATCATGTTAGTAACCCTACCAAAATGATTGATCGTCGAGAGGATTTGGGTTTGGAATTATGGGAGAAATGAAGGAGGGATGGTGGCTCTTTATTTTGGTATGAAGAAAACGAAAGGCAAAAAAAACCATTCCTCTAATATATATATATATATATATATATTATGACACTATCGAGTAAAGAATGCTAAAAAATCCAATTTTAAAGACTCGTAGATGATTAAATCATAATTTTATTATAAAAAAATTATAATAAATGAGCATTGAATTATAAATGCAAGAATATTTTTTTCTTAGTTAATGCATAATAAATATTGAAAATAAATTGTAAGAGGATGATCTTTATCCGAGTAATTCAAAGTGTATTTATAATCTTGTCATGAGTTTTTGCTGAATTTTGACATTGTATTTTAAAAATATTTTTGAAAAAAAAATTATTTTATTTTATCTTGTACTATATTTTTTTATATTCTTAGATTATTGATATCAAAAATATTTTTTTTTAAATAAAAATATCATTTTAATATATTTCTAAACAAAAATAAATTTCATAAACAATCTAAACCACACTTGCAAACAATATCAATATAGTATGGCATATTATATTTCACAAGTTGCTAGAAGTCAAAACGCGAGCATTGAACTCTATAAATGCCCATCTAGGGTAGCAAGCAAGAGTTGTATATTTATATATACATAGGCTCCAAAAAGAGGCACACACTTTCCAAGCTAGAAAAGGAGAAATAAAAATTGCTTGGTCCAGAGCAAGTGCCATGCACATTATCCATGGACGAAGAGACAGAATAGTTTATTTTCCAAGAAAGGCCATCTCCTTGAATTTACTACTCCATCTCCATGGAACAACTTTGCCTCATTGATGCCGATGTTTTATCGAAACTTTGACTGGATTTGGCCGGATACAGTGATGTTTGGCTTTCACGTCCTCCACTGGTTGGCCCTGCACCCCCACCCACCCCTTTGCCTCTTTCTTTACTAATTGATCTATTTTGGTTTGATCTATCTAGTGTAACATTCTATATATCACCGGAAAAAGAGAGATTTTTTAACGCCGCAATGCAACTGAACTTAAGAAAAGTTGATGAAAGGGAGAATGAGAACATGCATGGAGAAGGGGGGAAGAGATCCAAACCTCTACTGGGTCGGTCACTATCGCTGAGGTCACAACAGATATAATCCAGCATCTCCTCCTCCTCCTCTTCTTGTTTTATTTATTATTATTGTTTTCAACAGACAACTAACTAAATAGCTAAGGCTGCATAGAAACATAAGAGACTTGTATTTACACCTTTTTAACAAGTTAAACAACCTTTTTCATGTATAAGACCACAAGAGTTTGCTGGGAAGATATAAGACATGATACATACATCAAATGGTAGAGGCCATGCAGGCAGACAGGAAGTTTTGTGCCACTTGTAACCAGTAAAGGTGGAAAATTTTGTTGGAGCTGAATGAATCGGCACTATGATCATCACCTTCACCTTCTCTCTGTGCTCTGAACTCCAATGGAAAATTGACAAGATTTGTTAACCTACTGCTTGCTTAGCTCCGGGCCTTCTTTTATGCTCATCTCTACCATTTCAACTCCACTAAAACCTCCATCTTCGGTGGCAGTTGTGGATTGTGAGTCAAGGCCACACCCTGCTTGAATCTCTTTAAACCTCGCCATTACTTGAATCATTGTGGGCCGTTTCCATGGACGATCATCTATACAAGCACAAGCTACCTTCAAATGTTCTAGGAGCTCCACCTCAAGGCTTGGATCCTCTTTTAAAAGCACTGAATCGAAAACATCACTTACTCTGGATTTGGCATGCTGCATCACCCACCCAACAAGATTATTGTCACCAAAATCAGATGAATCTGTTGGCCTTCTTCCTGTCAGCAGCTCAAGCAAGACTACACCATAACTGTAAACATCCCCTTTGATGGAACACCTAAAGCTTTGGTAGTATTCGGGAGGGACATAACCAGGTGTGCCTGCTAGTGTGCTAACACTCAAATGAGTGTCCACTGTACTCATAAACCTCGCCATTCCGAAATCAGAGACTCTGGCCTCCAAGTTCTCATCAAGCAAGACATTGCTAGATTTCATGTCCCTGTGAATGATAAGCGGGATGCAACTATGGTGAAGAAAAGTTAATCCTTTGGCAGCACCGATGGCAATCTTTCTTCTTGCGGCCCAGTTAAGTTTGATCCCAGTTTTCTTTTTGTCATGTAGAACGTCTTCCAAACTGCCATATTTCATGTACTCATACACCAAGAGTCGCTCTTCCTTAACCTTGCAGTAACCAAGGAGTGGAACAAGGTTCCGGTGCTTGATTTTGCCAATGGTCTCCATTTCAGCAGTGAACTCTCTATCTCCTTGTCCACTGATATGTATCAGTTTCTTGATGGCTACAATGCTTCCATCCTTCAATTCTGCTTTGTACACGTCACCAAAACCTCCAGAGCCTATAAGGCTATCATTGTGAAAGCCATTTGTTGCTTCAATAAGATCTGCAAAAGTGAGCTTCCGCAGTGGCTTCGACTCGAATGTGGTGAGGCTGATGCTTAATGCTTCACGACCAGTCAGCTTCCAGGCAGTATTTGCGGTGCCAGAGTGTGAGCAGCTGTCAATATAGACGTCAAGGGCTGAATCTTTCTTTTTCTTCCTCTTCTTCATTTCCACAGCAACAATAAGCAAGCCAAAGATGCAGAAAAGCGAGAACAACAATCCCATTGCCACACTCCCTGCCAGAGATGCCTGTCTCCTACGAGACTTCTGATGCCCCAAATTCGAGCTTGATCCTGAAGCTGATCCACATGGAGGAAGCGGTATCCCACAGAGGTTTGAGTTGTTGAAAAAACTATGATTTAAAAATGTTACAAACTGACCCCCTTCGGGGATCATTCCAGTGAGGTGATTGTTGGACATATCAATCTCCGAAAGCAATGAAAGGCCAGTCATCGACTGAGGAATTATCCCTTCGAGCCTATTGTTGGAGAGGTCAAGAATGTCAAGACCAGTCAACTTTCCAATCTCTTGTGGAATGTTTCCAGAGAGGTTATTATGACCCAAGATCAAGACATAGAGAAATGACATACTCCCAATCGCTGCTGGAATACTGCCCGACAGCATATTGTAAGAGAGATCAAGGAAGATCATTGATCCGTTGTCATTAAATGTGGGCCGGGTGTATTCTCCATATACTCTGGAAAAGTTGCAGGGGTGGTTGCTGGAGATTCTGCTCAGCTGCTCCAATCTTATTCCGGCAAACTCAAGCAAATTTCCCTCCCCATGACACTGTTCGCTTTTGTCATTCTTCAGATACACATACCTCATTCCTCTGATAAAATTGACAGCAATGCTGCCAGACTGTTTGAACAGCTCGGGTGGGATTGTTCCATTGAGGAAATTGGAATTAAGATCCAGCCAGATCAAGCTACTACAGTCTCCAAGACCTGGTGGGATTCTACCATAGAAGGAGTTGTTGCTCAGTTTGAGAATTGTCAGACTCCTAAGCTTGCCAATCGATTCTGGGATCTCACCACTTAACCGATTGTTAGACAATGAGATCCATTTAAGGTTGGTGCAGTTGCTTATACCTGACGGTATCACTCCTGTCAACTCATTAAAGTCTAGAATCAGAGTCTCCAACGCCTTTATGTTCATTAACTCAGGTGGGATTTCTCCATGGAGCTGATTAAACCAAAGGTTCAAGTCACGAAGCTCATAGAGCGACCCCAAGCTCGATGGGATGGTTCCAGTGAGGTAATTGAAGCTCAAATGGAGTGCCGTGAGTTGAGAACAGTTACTGAGGGTATCAGGAACAGACCCAGTAAACCTATTGTTTTGAAGATACAGCTCCTTCAAGTTGTTACTTGGACCTTTACACAAACCATTAGGGATTGACCCAGATAAACTATTAGAGCTAAGATCTAGACACTGCAAACTAGTGTGCTGTGAGAAAGAATCAGGCAAACCACCAACAAAAGCATTATATGCCAAATCAAGCCTCTTCAGACTTGTCATTTTCAATAAAGTATCAACAGGCAATTCACCAGTGAGGTTGTTGATAGAAATATCAAAAGTTTCCAATGAAGTGCAAGAACCAAGACTACTAGGGACAGAACCAGTAAGATTATTTGAGGAAAGATCAAGCATAACAAGACCTGGACAAGCATCCATGAGATGCAAAGGAATATCCCCTTCAAAGAGGTTGCCACCAAGTGAAAGTGACTGCAAACTCGCGGTTGGAAGCACTGGAATTGGACCTGAAAACTTGTTGCTTGTAACATTCAGGAGGTTGAGCTTAGCACAGCCACCTATCGCATGACCAAGATCACCATGAAACTTATTGGCAGAAATATCAAGATGCTCCAAAGCTAAACATTTACCAAATGAGGGAACACTCGAAGAGAAATTGTTTTCGGAGACATCAAGATACTGGAGATTCCTGCAGCTTGAAAAATCAATATCTCCACTCACTTTATTTCCCTTCAAAGAAAAGTGCTTCAACTCATTGCAGCCTTCAGATAAAATAAAAGGCACAACGTTTGAGCCTACAATCTTGTTGAAAGAAAGATCAAGAAGCTCAAAGCTGAGCCCTCTTAGCCCACTTGATTTCTCTTCAAGCACTGAAAACTCAACGGAGTTGCCAGAAAGGTTCAAGGATTTCAAGGCTGGACAAGAACGCAAGGTGGCTATACCAGAGACAGAGCCCGAGAGGCTATTCTGAGATAGATCTAAGTAGCTCAAAACGGAGCTGCACTTAGATCCAGGAGGGGAAGAAATAGAGCCAGAAATGTTGGCTGATTTCAAGGAAAGGCTCTCCAAGTTTTCAAGAGTCAAAAGAAATGTAGCCACATGGTGAAAATCACAAGTTAAAGGAATGTTAGCAAGGCCAATAGAGGAGACCCTGTTAGTGGTTTCATGGCATTCAACTCCGGTGAAGGTACAAGGGTTTTGGTTAGGAAGCCAGTTTTGAAGGAGAGATGGGTTAGAGAGGGCGGCCCTGAAGTTGATAAGGTTTTGGGTGTCTCTGTTTGCTGATGTAAAGAAAGGTGGTGGTGAGGCTTGTAGAGAGAGAAAGGTAAGAGAGAGAAGCAAGACAAAGAAGTGGGTTTTCATTTTTGTCGACGGGTTTACGGAAGAGAAAGAAAAAGGTTGAGTCTTTAGGGTTTGAGAGCAGCCATTAGAGAGGTAGAGAGCTTCAAGTTCTGCTTTTTTTTCTTTTTTTTTCTCCGCGTGTTTGTGCAGAGAGAGTAGCTTAGAGTTTGGTTTTATTTGAAAGGAAGCTGGGAGAGTCAAAAGGCCAGTTCATGATGGTAAGAAGGGTTTTTATCAAGTGGGGAGTGGTCACAGCTGTTCCTCACATGCCATGTGCCTCTCTGCCTTGTCTCTCTCTCCCAAACCATAACCCCATTTCTCTGTCTACTGGAGTTTTAAATTATCTCTCTTTCTTCCCCCAGGGTTCGTGAATAATTATTGTTTAATCAACTCTGATGAAAAAAGGAAACGATCATCAGTTGTTCTAAATTTAAGGTTGTTTTTTAAACACCATCGTGATTGGTATATTTAAATGTTAAAGTAATTTATTTTTTATTTATAAAATAGAAGCTTGAGCTCGAAATTATTGAAGAAAAGATCATAAAATTGTTATTGGTGTATGATTACCAGTAGATGTTGGGGGTGGCTTATGATTACTGTTGAGGTTTGGTTTCTCTCCAGGGCCCTCCCATTGTCTCTCTCCAGCTTTTTCCTTTTTCTTTTTCCTTTTCTTATTATTGTTATTATTATTATTAATATTATTATTGCCAGTGTACGTGTGATCGAAGATCGATCGAACCGTCACTGTCAATTAATGGAACGGGGGAAGATTCTATCTCTTTAATTAATTAATTAATTAATTATTATCAGCCCTTTTTGTTCACGAGGATTAATACAGGTGATTTTGGCATTTATATAGGGAGATAACTCATCTTTTATTATTATTATTATTATTTTATTAAAGCAAGGGCAGCACCCCTTCGTTGCGTTGGGAAAGTTAAAAGGGTAAAGCGGAGGCAAGTAGTATATTATTATTATTATTATTATTAATTGTTTTTATTAGGAAGAAACAAGGACCATGTGCTAGCCCTATCCCTCATGTCTCTCCTTCGCCTCTTAATTTTTGTTGACCAGATTTACTACTCGATTAGTGTTATAAATTTTGAAATTAATAATTATATGAATTTTTAGTAATTATTATAGCGGTAACTTAAAACTATATAAAAAAATAAATATTAAATTTGTGGAAGCATTGAGGTGTTATTTGTGCATCAATGGAATAAATTAATTATTATGAGAGGGAGGGGGGGTCCTACCACAACCACAACCACAATGATATTACTTTGAATGCAGCTACATGTCATCACACGTGTGGCTCTAAAATGATCTCCTTTTCCCTAGAAAAAGGTCGTGGAAGTGAAAATCACTTGATTGACATGGATGAGTAATCATCCGGTAATGGAAAGGCATTTATTTATCCACACCCACACACTCTCATGCATGCATGCATGCATATATTGTTTCTTGGGCTTACCCCTTTAAATGTCAAATCTAGCGAGCTTGACGCTAGGGTTCAACAGTGGCAAACACTATAAATGGTTGGACCATTTCTTTTCTTATTTCTTCGATTAGGTATTCTTGATTTTGACCCCCCCTTCTTTATCCACTGTTTATGGCTTGCAACTTTCGCACCGTAAATCAAGATTAATTGACGGTTTGATATTGCGATACCAATGTTTTTTGGTTGAATTTGAAAAAAAATTATTTTTTTAATTTTAAATAAATATATTATTGTGTGTTTTAGATCATTTTAATGTGCTGATTTTAAAAATAGTTTTTAAAAAATAAAAAAAATATTATTTTAATGTATTTCGGCACGATAAACACTTTGAAAACCTACCGCAATCACACTCCCAAACACGACAATCTCAGCTGGATGTCTTGCTTCCTATCCCGTCTATCATCACTGTTCATACAAACACACACATACATACATACATACTTGAGTAAAGTTGCGAAAAGTTAAGAAACAGATACCGTGCAAAATACTATTTGTAGAAGTATTATTTTTCCTTAGCCACTTGATTTATCATGGTATCACAAAAACCATCGAGATCCCTTTATGTTAAGGATAACAGGATATGCAATAAAATCGGGTCATCAAGTTTGAGATTAAATTTATTGTGAGGTTTGGATGATTAGTTGATCAAATCAAAAGGTCAGAGGACTTAATTGCATAAGCTTGATTTATTTCGTGTCAGATCGTTATTCAATTCTATTTATTGAACTTAAGAAGTAGAACGTGACATCAATTACGAGCTAGAATGTGATTTATTAAAAAAAATCTTAACGTTATTTAAGTTATAACTATGTGAATAGTGCATATTTACTTTGATATCTATTACAACATTCAAGTATAAATCTTATATCCTTAAATATTTTAAAAGAAATCTAAGATGAATCACAAAACGTGTCTAAGTTATTATTCAATTGTACCATGATTCTTAAATAAAAATTATAGGTTTTTAGGAGAACGTTAATAACTTATTTTAGTTATTCTATACTTGATATGCACAAATAAAAAAGTTTTTGATTTATTGTATTTCAAGTTTTGATGGATTTTGTTTCACGATTTTATCACATTTATTAATTTTTGACGTCATTTTATTTTATTTCATTTTAAAAAAATTCTTTTAAGTTCATGATTTTTTTTTTAAAAAAAAGAGTAGTTACAACAAAAATGCTTTTATTAAAACAATAAAGTAAAACATTTATAAGGAACTGAAGTTGGGTCTAGTATCATGTTAGACCCACTAACACTAGGTTGACATGTAGTTGAGCATAAGTTAGTTGAGTATGGTAGTCTGCTAAACTCATAGATGTTTAGGCCTCACAGGTAGCCAAGTCTAAAAGAGTTGTTCTGATACATCTTTCTAGACCCATAAACATTTGGTTATAGCATGTTGTCAAGCCTAAAAGAGTAATTTATGGTTTATGCAAAAATTATATGAAGATCATATGTGTTTTTTTGGCTTTAATTTTGGCTTTATGATTAAGCTGTCATAAACCATAAGTCATTTAGGTATTCATGCTCAAATACTAGTACACATTAACCACAAGTGAAAATCTCTTAAATCCTTTCGCAAGAGAGAAAATGTTATACCTTGGAGTGTTAGATCTTTTACTGTTTAGGTATTTATGTATTATATTTTTCTCACCTCATCTTAAGAAATAACAAGCATAACATTATATTTATAAGGAAAAATGAAAACTCTATAAGTAGAAAAATATCAATTTGCCCCTTAAACATCACATATATATTTTTAGGATAAGTTTAATTTTTTAACATGCATAACATTCTATTTATAGGAAAATATAAAAACCCTATAAATAAATAAAATATCAATTAATTTTCCCCAAAACTAATTTCACATATTTTATTAGCCCTTGTTTGATTTTTATATATCTAGAATTGTAATTCCTTGTATTAATTACATTATAGTAAAATTTATTTGCAATCAAGTCTGCTTGATTAATCATTAGGGATAACAATAGATACATGTGAGTCAGTTTTCTTGATATTCATCCCCTTTTCAGTATCTGTCAAGTAAAAAAATTAAATATCTATAAATTATCCATTAGATTTCAAGTATCTAGTGAGTATCCATTATCTATTATTATGTATTAATCAATACAAAATAAAATAGTTAATGCATATATGAGAAGGGTGAATATCTATACTAAATGATTGAATATGTATGTATGTGTGTGTGTGTGTGTGTGTATATATATATATCATATTGTATTTATAAAATCTATATATTCTACAAATATATATATTCTATATATATATATATATATATATATAATATCAATCTATATTTTAGGTTAGGTTCAAGCTAATTTTAGATCGAGTTTGACAATATTCTTATCATATCTATTATCCACTAGGTCTAAAAAGTTTCTACCTATTCAGGTCGGGTTAGTATCCATTGAGTTTAGATTAAAATATCATCCCTATTAATCATCTTTTTGGTTTAATCAATGATTCTTATGTGTGTGACCTCTTAAGTTTTCTAATAAGTTGAACAAACAATAAATCATAATACAAAATAAAATAAAATAATATTAAATAATTTAATTTATTATCAATTCAATGACTAATTCATTTATATTTGAAGATCAAGTATACTGTTTAGAAACTGAAGTAATTTTACTTAACTTTTCAAAGACTAATTTTTTAGTATAATTAATATCATTTATCTTGAGATTTTTGATTTAAATAGTATAGAATGAAGTATGTCTACTTTGTTAAATAATATTAGTTCACAACATTATAGCCATTCATTCTTTGAATAAAAATTTAAAACTCTTTTTAAAACTCATTTCATCTTAGCTTAGGACTTCACAGTCAATACTATTTGAGAATTGATGAAATATTTTTTCTAATTCATAAAGGATAATAAATCCTTTTTTAATTAATTAAATACTTGCATATAGTTTATGTCATATCTAATATATACACATTTATTATCTTTGGTTAGGACAACCTATGATTAGATCAAAACATAATACTTTTTAAATAAGATACCATAATGACCTTCTCAATAAGCTTGAATCACACTTCCAAGTTTATTTTTCTCATCAATTAAGTCTTTATTAAATTTATTTGACCTATAAAAAGTCTGATTAAGTCTTTGCACTTGATTAGTTATTTTAATTTTGACCCAAATTATGTTTTTAAATTAATTAAATCTTTAATTAGGTTTGTGATTAAATAAAATTAGCCTATGAAAAATATAATTAAATCTGTTTTTGGCTTGTTCATGTTAATCAAGTAGCTAATCATCTTTCTTTCTTCTTTTTTTTTAACAAAAAGCAAAGGGTAATTTTGGAAGAACCCAAATTATATTATAAACGTGCTTATAATATAAACCCTAGTGTTCTAGAGGATTAAACATAAAGAATATTAGATTGAAAGAAAATATTGTTAAATGGAGATGCTGGTGTTGCTGTTGACAAGTAAGTTGATTTTGCTAGATTACACTTTTTGTTGCTCATGATGTTGTTATGATAGGTATAGGTTAGAGAAGGAAGAATGGATATACACAAATTAAGATGGGATGGTTTTGACGAGCTTGAATGCTTTTGATTACAAGCCACGTGAGTTTAATTTAATCATATATTCTTTTTTTTTTCTTGCGAAAACTATATTTACTTTGGTTCAGAATTAAATGGAAATATAGGCAAAGTTAGAAAAAACAAAACTTTAAATTTAATGACCCATTTTGATGGAATTCTGTAATTTAAAATATCATTCCAACCATAATAATTAAATTACTAAATAAATTTATATCATGTATAGAGTTGAAGTCAATTATACTATAAAATAGCATGTTTATTATTTACATTATAAGGAAAATATCTTTAGGGATGGAAATTAATAAAAACTTTCTCTCTAGGGATCAAATTAAAACTTTTTGAATCAAAACAAATCATATGCATGGCAAATATTTGAAGGGAAAGGGGAAACAATCCATCCTTGGAGAATATGATTGAGAAAGTATCATTTAGGGGTAAATTAATGAAAAAAAATATGTTACTACAAGAACTTTATGAAACCAAATTCCTGGTTTTTCCCCTGAATTTATCAGGGCTGAAAAATCCTAGTGTATATATGCTGCTATTAGAGACTATAACCTCGGGATCCTTCGGGTATTGGGTTGATATCGCATTAATAATCAAGGTTATCAATTTTGTTTGGGTTGGTATTGGGTTGATTTCGTTTCTTTAATTGGAACAAAATATTTTGATTTTGAAGCGTTTCGGCGTGTTGTTTCAAAGTTGTATTGTTTATATGTGTGTGTATAATTAAATATATTAATTAAAAATAGTTAAAATGCAAAAATAAAATTATTTATAATTGTACAATTTTATCTAAAAAAACACAATAAAATGTTTTTTTCTAAATAAAATTATGAATATATATAATATTACAACACTGTCATCATCAATCTCGTAAGGTCATTACATTATCTGATTGCTCTTAAATTTGAACATAATATATATAAATATATTAAGAGATTCCTTGTAAAATTTTATCTAAATCTAACAATCAATTTAAGAGATATGATTGATATTATAAAATTATTTATTATTTTAAAAAATACTATTTGTCCAAAATAGAACTGACTAAATGAAATTAGAACGTTCCGATTCAAATTCAGATGAAATTTCCGGAAGGGACTGAAATTTTATGCTAGGTAAAAATATCTCATTTTATCTTATTTTTTTAGTAGATATAAAATATTCCGACTAAAATAAAATGAAATTAACAACACTAATGATAATCTCTAAACAAAAAGAAAATGTGAAGAGAAGCAAAACTATTCAAAATCTTGCCTCTTTCAAGCCCCATGACTTCTAAATGCCAATCCTCGATGAGGATGGAATACTTTACTCTACTGTCTTGAATTTAAACCTCTCTCTTTTTTCTTTTTTTTTTTTCATTTGGAAGCGATGGAAAATAAGGTTTCTTGTCTTTACGTTGTGCTGTCCTTACATGGGTTGATGACTTGAGGTTTCTACAGCCATCGCATGTTGAACAAACTGCATTTTCTAAAAATCATCCCATGCGAGCACGCAAAACAAATATATAAATTCCACTAAGACCATATATCCTATTTTAATTAACCTAAAAAGGGGATATATATATATATATATTCCCATACTATATCCTATTTTAATTAACCTAAAAAGGGGAAAACAACCTAGATAAAGCCAAGCAGTATGCTTTCTCCTCCTCGTGTGAGTTACTCCTATCCAATGACGAGCTACTTTTCATCCACTCTTTGTTTTCATGGGACTAGCTATGAGATCTTGTGAACCATCTCAGGGTCTATAAATTAATACCTACATCACAAATATCTTCAAGTGAATGGAGAAAAGGGATCGAGTCAAGAAAGAACCATTATCAATAAGGGTCCTATAAATGGAATTATCATTCAACTTTCTGTTGACCAAGTGGACGATAATGCTATGTTTGGTTTTCTCTATCCAATAATTAGCATTTGTAATTATAACTTCTTTCACCTAATAGTTTACAATAAAACATTTGCCATGCTATACCATACATATATGGATCATAAACTATTTATTTGGCTTCCTTGTCAGACCCTAAAAGATTAATAAAATTGTAGAAATTTGGAGTATTAATAATAATAAAAAAACTATGCAATATAGGTATAAATAAATGGCACCCACCTTTTCTATATAGGATGTGGTGTGACGTGTTTGGAGCAAACTCATAAACTTTTTTGTGGGAAGAGACTTAAATGGTAGATTGAGGCAAGCTACTTCTTAGAGGCATTAACAAGTTTTCATTCCTAACAAGCGGGGTTTGAGCTTTTTTATTCTTGTTATTGGTTTCTAAGTGGTTTGGCACTGCGTAAGCCTGTTTGAAAAAAAAGTTCAATTTTATTTATTTTTATTTTTTTAATTTAATGTAATTTTTTTGGTATTTTTAAATCATTTTGATGTGTTCATGTCAAAAATAATTTAAAAAAAAACCCATCATTTTGATGCAGTTTTGAACTAAAAATACTTTTAAAAACAACCTCAACTACACTAACAAACAGACACTAAAGAGACTAGTGTTGTCAACATTATTATTAGGATTTGTTAGGTCTTATTGTCATTGCATATAAATATATTAGTGAGGGATTAACATCCGACCTGAGAATTTTGTAATGGGTCATTGTTCTTTCACAATCAAAATACATGATAGAATTATTAAGAATGATTAATCAATTGGTTGAAAGATCCATTAAGACACAAAGAGCTAATATTATGACTAATAGAGTAAATAGACCACCAACAAAGTAAATGGATTTAAATAGTTAGATGTATAAAGGGAAGAGCAAGCAATGCTAGCAAGGCGTAGCTTAAAGTGGTTTAAGTTTATGCAACTCGAACTTATAAGTTGTATAGAATACGAATAAGAGTGTTTTGAGAGAGTTTATTTTGCAAAAGATACAAAGGTCTATATATATATATATATATATATATTGCAAAAGATACAAAGGTCTATATATATATATATATTGCAAAAGATACAAAGGTCTATATATATATATATTGTTGTGAGTTGATATTTACGAAGGAAAATTGATGATATTTGATATCTATGATCACACCATGTTGAGAATATTTGTTCAAATCACTATTCATCAAGGATTGTGAGTATTTCTTATTTATAATCATTTACAAAGTATATAAATTAATTACAAATCAAAAGATATCAATTTCAAAAGGAAATCATAAATAAATGTGTACAAATGAATAACCTTCAATCAAGGATCAAATAATGTATATATGATAACCATGATTAAGGTTATGGATTCTCAACACCCCTTGCAAGCTGAGCGTCAAATTGGAACGAATGTGAAGCTTGGATCAAAACAATTTGAAAAGAGGGTGATAAACATTTTTGGTAATGATGTCAACAACTTGAAGGTGAGAGGGAACATATTGGGTATAAAGTTTACCAGCGACAACAAGATCCCAAAAAAAATGATAATCTAGTTCAACATGTTTGGCCTGTTTGTGGGAAACAGGATTGGAGCTTAAGAAAACAACACTTTTGTTGTCATATAAGAGTAGATGCTACTGAGGAATGGGGACCTTGACGTCATGCAAAAGATGTGTAATCCAAATAAGTTCAGAAGCAATCATGGCAAGGGCATGATACTCAGATTCACAGCTAGAACGGGAAACAATAGGTTGCTTCTTTGCACTCCAAGAGATGAGATTGTTACCAAGATAAATGGAATAGCAAGATGTGGAATGACGAGTATTAGGGCATCCAAACCAAATAAGCTACTAACGCACCATGTGTAGTGGATGGACGAAGTGTAAGTTCAAAGTGGATTATGCCTTTAACATAACAAAGAATACGTTTGGCAGCAAAAAAATGATCAACAATAGGGGCTTGCAAAAATTAACTACCAGAGTTGACCGCATGGGCAACATCTAGACGTATGATGGTCAAGTACTAAAGAGCGCTAACAAGGGATCGATAGAGAGTAGGATCAGAGAATAGAGAACCATTAGTAGTTAGGTGCTGAGAAACAACCATCGGAGTATGGACGCATTTGTTGTCGAGCAATTGAGTATGAGTAAGAATATCTCGAACATATTTTAGCTGGTTGAGAAATAGACCATCAGGAGTGAGCGAGGATTATAGACTAAGAAAGTAACTGAGGGAGCCCAAATGTGTGGTAGCAAACTCAAAGTGAAGCTTGCGAGCAAAAATGTCAAGGAGAGAAGTGTTGTTGCTAGTAACAATGATGTCATCAACATAAAGAAGCAAATAAGTGAGATTAGACCACTAATTAAACACAAAAGAGAGGTATCAGTACGACTGCAAAAGAAACCATATGTGAGAAGAAAGGAAATGAAATACCAAAACCATGCATGAGGAGCTTGCTTTAAACCATAGAGGGCTTTTTTTAACAGACAAACATGACTAGGGATGCGAGGATCAATAAAAACAGGAGGTTGTTCCATATACACATGTTTAGTAATAATGTCATTGAGGAAAGCATTCTTGATATCAAGTTGTCAAAGGAGCCATTTATTGGTGACAACAAAAGAGAGTACAACACAAACAATAATAGCTTTGATAATTGGGCTAAAAGTGTTAGTGTAGTTTATTCCAGGTACCTAGGTATAACCTTTACCAATAAGGCAAACTTTGAGATGCTTAATGGATCGTTAGACAAATATTTGGTATGAAACACCCATTTAGAGTCTATAATGATGGTATTGGTAAGGCAAGGACTCAGAGTCCATATTACCATTTTGTTGTAAAGCTTGAACATCTTCATCCATAGAGGCAAGCCAAGTAGGGTTCTTGGAAGCATATTTGAAGCCCTTAAGTTCAGTGGATGTAAGAAGAGCAGAAATGAGGCTAGAAGAGCCTAAGATACTAAGATTTGTTGTATGACGAGTCTTGAAGATGCCAACTTTAGTTCGTGTGATCTTAGGTTGAGAACTTAAGGAAGAAGATGATGTAGCAGCATGCTCAATAAAAGGCAGACAGGATGTAGTGGATGGTAAAGAAGAAACTACAATAAAATTATCAACTTGTACAGATCATTCACAAGGTCAGAACAAATATTACATAGAGAAGGTTGGATCATAGAGTGTGCGGGGAAAGAGGAGGTGGGTCTGTATGGTGAAGACTTGGTTCCAAAAATATTAAAATATAGATAGAGGAAAGAGGTTGGTCCTGAGAGCTAGGGATAATAGGAAAGTGAGTCTCATGAAATTGAGCATGGCGGGTGATATATAGTCTAGAAATGGTGGAATCAAAGGTTGATGATAAGTGGAGCGGGCAACCGGGTGATGATATAGGCTGCGGTGCTGAAAGCATCAACCTAGAAATGAGAGGAGAGGTGAGAGTGGAAGAGAGGGGCCAATCCCATTTCAGTCACATGTTGATGCTTTCTCTCATCACGACCATTTTGAACAGGTGTATATGCACAAGAGAGTTGATGATGAATGTTAGAAGTGCTTTAAGTGAGTTTTCAAGCAAGTGCTAGTAAATTCAGCACCGCCATCACTTTGAAAGACTTTGATGCAAATAGAATGTTGATTTTCCACAAAATTTTGAAATTGAAGAAAAATATCGAAGAAATCAGATTTAAATTCAAATGATAAAGCCAAGTGAATCGAGAATAATCATTAATAAAAATGACATAACAAAAAACCCGAATTAGATTTGACAGGGGAAAGGTTCCCAAAGGTCTCAATGAAAAAGATCTAATACATGTGACAACCAATGTTCATTTAGGAATAGAGCAATCAATGATTTTTTGCAAGTTGACATGTACTACACAGTGAGGGAGAAGGCAATAAAGATGTAAGAGAGAGATGTCTTTTTTTTTAATTTAGAAAAGATATAACCGAATGATTCACATGGTCTAGGCGAGCATGCCATAAATCATATGAAGCACTTAGAGATTTATTTTTAAGGATAGAATTAAGGCAAAATTGTCACGCTCCAGCACATATAGCCCTCCATCTGTTCTACCGGTTGCCACCACCTTTTATGTTAAGCAATTATGGACAGTAAAAAAATTTCCATTGAAGGTAACGGAAAGAGAAAAATTACACGTTAATTTACTAATGAAAAGAAGATTTTTAGTGAGATGAGAGATAACTAATACATGTAATAAGTGAATATTTGAAATAGGAGAGAGAGATTACAAGTGTGGGTAGTGTGTAAAGAGGCACTGTTTCCTATGATCACATAATCCTTACCCGTGTAATTTTTGGACTGATCCAATTTTGCTGAATCGGTGGTGATGTGAGCTAAAACTCCAGTTTCTAAATACCATTCATAATCCTTGGTTCCAAAGAGGGAATAAGAGGCATTGAAGGCTTCAACAAGGTGAGCAGATGGGTTTGGCTGCAAATATCGCTAGTTATAGCGATCGACATAGTGACCCTCAATGAATTTGGCAATGAGGTGGTTGACGACCTGACCAGAATGGGTTCAGCCTCGATTGGAGAGATTGTTTTCATGGGAAGGAAATTGGCCTCGCTGATCTCTACGGGAAGTAGAGGTAGTGCAATGGGCAGTGTTGTAACCACAATTGGTGAGGGTGAAAGCCACGATTGAGGAACTAGAATATTCAAGAGAGCGTTGGAAAACCTCAAAGCTTTTTGCTTTGGAAATTAAGTCTACAAAACAGGGGAGAGAGGTGAGAGTCATCTGGGAAGTGGAGAAATTGGTGCCCAAACCATGAAAGAACCAGTGCACTTTGTTAGTGTCTTCAACAAGTCTTCCAATGGCAAGAAGCTAATCATAGAGGATTTTGAAAACACAAGCATACTCAACAACAAGTTTAGCACCACGTTTTATTGTCTACAAATCGTTTTTGAGTCTCAATTCACTAGCCTTTGAATGGTGACTGAAAGTGTTCTCAAATGCAAGCCAAACATCACGGGCAGTGGAGAGACCAATGACAATAGCAATGACTTCTTTTGTTAGAGAGGAAAGCATAAACAAAGAAGTCATTGATCAACTTTCTTCCATGCCAAGTATTGTGTGCTCAATGTGGTGAGGTTTTTTGGTTCAAACCGAGGTGGTGGAGCAATAGTTCCATCAACATAACATAGTAGATCCTAGGTCCTAAAGAGGGGAAGAAGTTGGTTCTTCAAGACGAGGTAATTAGAGGAAATAAGCTTGATGGTGATAATTATGAATTAGTGTGCTGAAAGGGATAAGATGAGAAGAAAATTTGGAGGCCATTAGTTTTGTTTGAACCAGAAAAAAAAAAGACCGTGTCACCAAAAAAGATGAAGAAGGATCGGGGTTGTTAAATCGGAGTTAACTCTGATACCATGAGAATATTTGTTCAAATCACCATTCGTCAAAGGATGGTGAGTATTTCTTATTTATAATCATTTAAAGAGTAAGGGAATTAATAAAAGAATTGATTACAAATCATATAATATCAGTTATGAAAGGAAATCAGAAATAAATGTGTACAAAAGAATAACCTCTAATGGAGAATAATATAAATTATATTCTAGAGCCTCATCTATCAGCTTAAACTTTTAGGTGAGTTGGTTCCTTAACATGATATCAAAGCTTTTTGACCCAGCGGTCACGAGTTCGAATCTCACTATCCCCATTCTATTTGATAAAAAAATTAAGCATAAGATAATGTGAGTCTGTGCAAGTTTTAAGTTCAAAGAGTTTTCACTTGTGGGGGTGTGTTAGAAAATAATATAAATCATATTTTGAGATCTCATTTATCAGATTAAGTTTTTAGGTAACTTAGTTTCTTAACATAATCAATTATCAAAATAATGTATATATTATAACCATAATTAAGGTTTCTCAACACATGTAATCTAAGTTTAAATTATTGAATTTGAGCTTCATAGAAAAGCTTGATTCATTTAGCTAAACTATTCAAATTGCTATCAAACTCTAGAAGATATGATTTATTTATCCTTTTTTTAGCCGATCAGACACCTATTAAAGTTTACAGGAGTAGGATATCATTGACATAAAAATAACATTTCACTCAATTTTCTCCCTATTTCTTTCATTTTCCTCAGTAGCTAGATGGTTTAATCTTCATTGTTTTTCGCTACAAGTGGTATCATAGCGGCGGTCCTGCCACTACAGCTTCACAACCATGGTGGATAACGACAGGGTCAAAGCTTTAACGAGCAAGCTAAACAACTTGAGTCTCGTTTCTCGCACGTTGAAGCTTAGATATGTCAAATCAACGAGGGCTTAAGAAACATATCGGAGGGACGGAGACCAAGCTCTCTGAGCTGATTTGTTACTGCGCTGAAAAGGGCTAAATGTGGTGGAAACAGTAGAGATTTGGCCGGAGATTCAATCCTTTTGTCCCTGTCAATTTGGGTTCACCGCGACACCATGATTATTCATTAGAATCTCATGAATCTGGTGAGTTTTCTAGATCCTTTTTACTTTAAATCCGCCCCAAGATTGATCCGTCTTTCTTTGATAGGAAAATCTTCATGGTTTCAGGGTAAGAAAACGTCGCTAATACTTTCAAAATTTACCAAATCCCAGTGGAACAGAAACTAGAGCGTGCTGCTGTGTTCTTGGAGGGGAAGGAAGACATTTGGTTTCAGGGTTTGCTAGCATAAGGAGTAGGAGATTTGGTGATGAGAATGTGGACGAGTTTACTAATGTAGAGTAGTGTAAATCTCTAGTTGATTTACCAAAGTATGAAGAACTTGGATCATTAATGTCGATTTTCAACCCCCACTTGACTGAGCACTGCTTCATTTCTAGCTCTATCAGTGGTCTGAAAGATGAAGACTTGCAACCCTTTTTTGTTTGATTTCTTGGAGATGAGCTTGAGCTTCTAGGACAGGCAGGAAATGGTTTAAAGGAATTACTGGTAATCGATAGTTGAGTTAAAATGATTTATTTGAATTAGAAATAGCTGGATTGTCCGTGAATATATTTACATGTGATATTAATTTTATTTACATTTATTATTAATAAAGATTCTTTTTTTTTTATTTTTAATGTATTTATTACCACTTCTCTTGAGAGATGATTTACTTGATGAGTTAGATAATGCTATATTGTTTTTCAAGATAAAAAAAAAACATGGGATGGCTATATTGCTTATAATTCATAAATGCAGATGCTGCTTGGAGAGTAAAATAACTATCACTGAGAGAGATTATTGGAGCTTGAAATACATGCACACCAGTGCATTGACACTTCTATCCAAAAGAGAAGGATCAAGAAATTGTTCGGGGATCCAACAAGAGATTTCTGATATGATTATAATTCTTATTGAGAGAGATCATTAGAGCTTACTTTAGGATTTAATTCTACCCAAAACTTTTATCTAATTACATGAAGTATATTTGGGTTTGAAATTATAATTTTATGAAGGGGTTTATTTTAGCATTTGAATAAGTCCATTAAAGTCCTTGGTCTTCAGGAAGACAATCATGGTCAAGCACTAGTTAAGGATTTCAGTTATTTATTTTCAGCTAATGTACATGCCACGTTACTATAAACATGTGCTATTTTCAGTTGATTTGTTATCCATGTAAGGCTATTTATTAGCTACTTTCATTCAATAATAATCATTCATTGAATTCAATATTCTCTGCTCATTGTTATATTCTCTACAATTAGTATCAGAGCCTTTATATTGGTCTGTGGAAAATACAAACAAAAGAGAAACACATTTGTCTTGAATGATATCAGAGAGTGAAGTGAGTTCAAACACTGAGTGAAAAGTAAGTTTTTTTGAGTGACTTTAAACACTGAGTGATAAGTGAGTGTGTGAGAATATACACTGAGTGATAAGTGAGAATAAAAAATGGCTGAATCCAGCAACTTTGCAACTCCAAGCATTCCGAAATTTGATGGTGACTATGAGCATTGGAACATGCTCATGGAAAATCTCTTACGCTCCAAAGAGTACTGGAGTGTTATTGAGACCGGGTTCGTTGAACCTGCATTTGGCGAAGTTTTAAATAACACGTAGAAGAAAGCATTAGAAGAAACAAAGCTGAAAGACTTAAAGGTAAAGAATTACCTCTTTCACTCCATTGACAAGTCCATTATGAAGACAATTACTTAGAAGAACACAGCAAAGCAGCTATGGGACTCCATCAAGATCAAGTGTCAAGGCAACGCAAGGGTCAAGCGAGCTCAACTTCAATTTTTTCGCAGAAATTTTGAAGTGCTAGAAATGAAATCAGGGGAATTTGTCACACATTATTTTGAAAGGGTCATGCTAGTAGCAAATGACATGCGAAATTTGGGAGAAAACATACCTGATGAAAAGATTGTGGAGAAGATTCTATGTACACTCACTGAGAAATATAACTACATCGTTTGTTCAATTGAGGAGTTGAAAGATATCAGCCATGTTTCAGTAGATGAATTGCAGAGTTCACTACTTTTCCATGAACAAAAGTTCAAATGAAATGATATTGATGATCATGCACTGAGAATCTATGATGATAGATTCAGTGGCAGAGGTCATGGCCCGAGGTGGAAGAGGATCATCATTCAACAGGGACATGGTAGAATGTTTCAAGTGTCACAAACTTGGACACTTTCAGTATGAGTGTCCAACCATGAACAAAGCAACTCATTATGCGGAGTTAAATGAAGAAGATGAGATGCTGCTAATGCCATCTGTTTTTTTTCAACATGAACATCCAACTTTACAAAAGACAGTGGAGCTATATGAAGAGGATGAGATGTTACTAATGGCCTATGTCGAGTTACATAAAACAACTCGAAATGATGCATGGTTCCTGGATTTAGGATGTTCTAATCATATCTGCGGCTACAAAGGTATGTTTTCCTATTTAGATGACAATTTTACACATTCAGTCAAACTTGGTAATAATAGCAGAATGGTCGTTATCGACAATGGTACAGTGAAGTTATTGCTGAATGGTATTAAACACAGTGTCAATGATGTCTACTATGTTTCTGAGCTTAAAAATAATCTTAGCTTAGGTCAACTTCAAGAGAGGGGTTTAGCAATAATGATTAAAGATGAGGTTTGTAAGATTTACCATACTGAGAAGGGCTTGATCATTCAAACCAAGATGAGTGCAAACAGGATGTTCATCCTTCTGGCACAGCCAGAAGCCCCATTACCTACATAGATTAAGAATCATGAGATTCAAGAACACTGTCACAACACAACTGCTCAAAATCCATCATACCTTTGGCATAGACGATTTGGGCACTTAAGCTATAAAGGCTTAAGAACTTTGCAGTGGAAGCAAATGGTGCATGGATTGCCCAAATTTTCTGCCCCAACCGTGACCTGCACTGATTGCCTCAATGGCAAGCAACACAGAGAGGTCATGTCAAAAACAAGCAATTGGAGAGCTACTGTGCAATTACAACTTATTCATGCTGATATCTGCAGTCCTATATCTAACAGTGGTAAAAGATATATATTGTGTTTTATTGACGATTTCAGTCGCAAATCATGGGTGTTTCTTTTGACAGCAAAATCAGAGGCATTCAATTATTTCAAGCAGTTAAAAATTCTGGTTGAGAAGGAAATTTCGCATAGTATAAAATGCCTAAGAACTGGCAGGGAGGGGAATTTACCTCTAATGATTTTTTTGAGTTTTGCAGCAATGAAGGAATCAAACGCCAGCTCACCACATCATTCACCCCATAACAAAACGGGGTCGCAGAGAGGAAAAATCGAATTGTGATGAACATGGTCCGATCAATCCTCTCTACTAAAGGGATGTCGAAGACCTTCTGGCCCGAAGCTGTGAATTGGGACATCTATGTGCTCAATTGATGTCCTACCTTTGCCTTGACAGATTTGACTCCTCGGGAAACATGGAGTGGAGTCAAACCCTCTATGGATCATTTTCGGGTTTTCGGGTGTTTGGCCCATGTTCACATCCCCGATGTCAAGAGAACAAAGCTTAACAACAAAAGCTTTCCCTGTGTTTTGTTAGGCATGAGTGAAGAATCGAAAGGGTACAGGTTATTTGACCCTGTCAAAAATAGGGTTGTGGTCAGCAGGGATGTAATTTTTAAAAAAGATAAACAGTGGGATTGGGTTGTTTCATATGCTGATCAAATAAGGTTTGATTTGGTCTGGGGTGACACTGACAGTGGTGAACTTGGTGTAAGGAGAGGTAACAATGAAGAAAGAAGAGAACTTGGTGATGACAGCGTGGAAATGTTTGACGAAGAAGAAGAAGAAGAAGAAGAAATTGTCTCTATGGAAGCAGGCCATGATGTTGAAAATCACGGGAGAGAGGGAAATGCAACGGGAAGAAGTGCACAATCGGGCAGACATTACGCTTATCCAACAGCTGGTGCGTCGCCAGCTGGTCGCGTAGGTGAGAATCAATCTCATCCAACGAACAGTGTGTTGCCAGCTGGTCAAATGGATGAGGGAGAAGATCTAACGGCAAGCAGCGGACTAGGTGGCAGTGCAGATGGAAATCCAACAGCTCGCAGATTTGCTAATGACAACGTTGGTGACAGAGTACAGGACATTAATCCAACGACTCACAGATTTGCTGATGACAGCGTTGGTGACAGAGCACGGGACATTAATCCAACGGCTAGGAGAACAGATGGAAGCGCAGATGCTGATCTGACGGCACACAGAGATGCAGGTGGCAGTGAAGTCAGACACGCAAGCAGGTGTGCAGACATTGACCATCCAACGGCTAGGACGCGTCCAAGTGTCTGCCTTGAGCCCAGTCCCGATCGAGCAGCCGAGGAGAGTCCATCTATCAGCTCTGTCGGCTTGATTGACAGACCGGTCAGCTTTAATCCAACGGTAGATTTTCTGCCTAGTGGAGACCGAGAGATTGATCTGGTGACATGTGGCAGAAGAGAGAGGGTCCCCCCAAATTGGATGCAAGATTATGTTATAGGAGAAGAATTATCTAATTGTGAGTCGAATATGGCATTTATTATGTCATTTGATCCATTTTATTTTGAAGATGTTGTGAAGATTACTCATTGGAGACTTGCAATGGATAGTGAAATAAATGTCATTGAGAAAAATAATACCTGGATGCTCACCGATTTGCCGAAGGGAGCCAAAAAAAAAGGAGTCAAATGGGTCTACAAAACAAAATATAACGAGCATGGAGATGTTGACAAATACAAGGCGAGGCTAGTTGCAAAGTTGTACTCACAACAACACGACATAGACTATACAGAGGTCTTTGTACCAGTGGCAAGAATGGACACAGTACGAATGATTATTGCTTTGGCGACTCAGAAAAACTGGACTATTTACAAGTTGGATGTCAAATCAGCTTTCCTGCATGGGGAGTTGCAGGAAGATGTGCATGTTGCCCAACCAAAAGGGTATGAAAAGAAGGGACGAGAACATCAGGTTTACAAGCTACACAAAGCGTTATACGGGCTAAAACAAGCTCCACGAGCCTGGTTCAACTGTATTGAAACTCATTTCATCAATGAAGGATTTTTCAGGTGTGAAAGTGAGCAAACGCTATTTACCAAGAGAAGCAGGGAAGGAAAGATCATCATTGTAAATGTGTACGTTGATGATTTAATTTTTACTGGAGATGATGCACATATGCTATCTGACTTTAAAAAATCCATGATGAGAGAATTCGACATGTCCGACTTAGGGAGGATGAGGTATTTTCTTGGAATTGAAGTATTACAGAATTCAGGCGGCATCTCCATATGTCAAAAGAAATATGCACTAGAAGTATTGAAGAAGTTTGGTATGATGGAGTGCAACGCAGTGAAAAATCCAATAGTTCCCGGATGCAGAGTTAACAAAGATGAAGATGGAGTTAAAGTAGATGAAACATAATATAAGCAGTTAGTGGGCAGCCTAATGTACCTCATAGCAACAAGACCAGACATGATATTTTGTGACTTGTCTCATCAGCAGATATATGGCTAAACCTACGGAACTTCATCTACAAATAGCAAAAAGGGCAGTTCGATATCTGAGAGGGACGATAAATTTTGGAATTCAGTACAAGAAAGGGGGAAGTAATGAACTAATTCCATTTACGGATAGTGATTATGCCGGAGATATAGAGGACAAAAAAAGTACAAGTGGATATGTTTTTGTGCTAAGCTCAGGAGTAGTCTCACGGAGTTCGAAGAAACAACCAATAGTGACCCTTTCAACAACTGAAGCAGAATTTGTAGCAGCTGCAATGTGTATGTCAAGCTCTTTGGATAAAAAGAGTCTTGAAGGAATTAGGATATTCCAATGAAGATTGCACATAAGTGAAATGTGACAATAGCTCAACTATCAAGTTGTCTAAAAATTCGGTGATGCATGGATGCAATAAGCATATTGATGTGAGATATCATTTCTGATAAATCTCACTAAAGAAGGTACAATTGTATTAGTTCATTGTGGAAGTCAGGATCAAGTGGCAGATTTAATGACCAAGCCTTTAAAGCTTGATGCATTTCTGAAACTAAGAACACTGCTGAGAGTTCAAAAAATTACTGATGTAAACTAACTACATACTGCAGTAAGTTTAAGGGAAGGAATGAAGGGGTTTAGTTTAGCATTTGAATAAGTCCATTAAAGTCCCTGGTCTTCAGGAAGACAGTCATGGTCAAGCACTAGTTAAGGATTTCAGTTATTTATTTTCAGCTAATGTACATACCACATTACTATAAACGTGTGCTATTTTAAGTTGATTTGTTATCCATGTAAGGCTATTTATTATCCACTTTCATTCAATAATAATCATTCATTCAATTCAATATTCTCTGCTCATTATTCTATTCTCTACATTTTATCCCTCTATATATACAATATTAATTTCATGTTAAATTTAAAAGTCAAAATTAATTTAATTTTTCTAATTTGATTAGGATTTAGTTAAAATGTTTAATTCAAAATGTTTTGGGTTTTGTAATATCGTAATAGGATTAAGATTTAATTAAATATTATTAATAGAGTTTTTAAACCCAAGTATTGTTATTTAATTTTTCCTATAATAGTTTTGGATATTAATAAGAATTTTAATATCATTAGTTTTCTTATTATTTGTATATGTTTTTCAGTTCAATAATTTAGATTAAATAAAATGTAAAAGTTTGCAAAATTAACAGTTTGGATTTTAATTTAATATTTATAAGTGTTAGAAATATTGCACATAAAATCAATAATTATAATTAAAGCATGTAATAATATTATTAAGCATACCAATTTGTTTTTGTGTATGATGGATTATTATGGTTATTAACTAACAATGTGATTGTATTATTTTTTCTTTGTTTGAACTTTTTCTTTGTATTATTTAATCTTATAGGGTTGTAAAATATTTTCCATATAATTCTTCTTGAATGTAACTCAAGGTTTCTTAATTAATTATGTACATGTTATGTAATTTAGAAAACTAGGAATTTAGATAGGAAACTTATTTGTAATCCAAAACAAAGAAAAAATAGCGATGAAGGATACAACCAAGGTGCTCACAAAGGGCATATAAAGATTTACAGAAGTTACCTAGATTCTGACCACCTAATTTCCTTAGATGGTTGGGGAAACTTGTGTAGATATGTCCATAATCATCCAATTAGAATAGCATGGAAGGGGTGTATGTTAATATATAACTATTATGTATGATATATCAATTATGTCATAAAATGAGACCTAATAAAAATTGTTAATAAATCTTTCATTAATATATTAATTACTTGTTAAGAACATGATTTGATGTCTTCTGATTTTATATGAACACAACCAGAGTTTTATTCATAGATAATTTGTTGAGCTAAGTTATCGTTAATTGAATATGTTTAATGTTATAAAATAAAGTTCTACTTAACTAACTTATATGATATGGATAAGTTTTTTTATGATCATATGAGCTAAAAGACAATAATTAGGCAAATTATATATGACATGTTTAGACAAAAAGTTATCACCTAACTAATCTTGGAGTCATATAAGGATATAATTGATAAGCTATGTTATCTATCTAATTAATTAATTTTGATTTGCTTAGTTAAGTTAAATGAGATCCTAACCCACTAAGAAATCTAAGTGAGATTTTAATTTGTAAGAAAATAGTGAGGAATCAAATTAAGATTAAAAACCTTATTTGACTTGGGTTATAAATATGTATGCATACAACTAGCATTCATTATCTTTACATGAATAGGTTGATATATTAAAATGAGTAGGAACATATCTCTACACAACATACTTGATTCTAATAGATTGGAGTAGATTTCTTGGATTGATATTGTAATGTGAGAATTGTTCTCAAACAAAACAAAACATTACATGTTCTTGAAAAATCAATTCTTTTTTCCTTAATGAGGATGTTGATGAACAAGTTAAGAATGCCTATCAATGTCATATTGATGATGATTAGACTACATGTGTGATGTTAACAAACATGACACCTGAAATTTAAAGGCAACATATTATTATTATGCATCTTAAAAAATTATTTGATACAACCAATAGAACTAAGAGGTATGAGACCTTTAAGAAATTGTTTCACGATGAACACCCATATTTTGAAAATAATTGACTATATTGAGAGATTAAGCAAATTAGGCTTTAACATGGGCCAAGAGTTAAGTTTTGACTTAGTATTATGGTCACTACCCCCAAAGCATTTCATAATTTATTATGGACTACAATATGAATAACTTAGATAGTATATTTTTAGAAATGTTTAATATGCTTAAAACTATTGAAATAGCCTTAAGAAAGAAAAAAAATGTCATGCTCTCCTAGTTCAATATTTTAGAATGTCTAAGAAAAAGAACAAGAAAAATAAGGGTTATTTATCTAAAACAAAGAACCCTATTGGGGGCATAAAAAAAGATGAGGGTATTTTTCATCTTTATGGTAAAGATGTTCATTAAAGAAAGAATTGCAAGGAATATCTTATAGTCGTAAAGGGAAACAACTTTTATAAGGTTTCTACTTCTTGTATGTTTATGATTGAAAGATATCTTTGTACTTCATTTAATAAATCTTGGGTAAAAGATATCAAATATGGTTTTCACATTTGCAATAACATAAAAAATATAAAATAAATAAAAGATTATATAAAGGAAAAAATATAAAATAAATAAAAGATTATATAAAGGCAAAGTGGACTTGTAAGTTGGAAATGAAACAACAATCATGTTATATTAGTTGTACAAACTTGTTATTTTTGTTTTCCAAAAAGGATGATACTAAAATCAAATAGTTGTTATTTTGTTATAATACTTTTTATAAGTATTATATATATTTCTTTCTAGCTTAGAAAGAATTTAAAGTTATTATCGAGGGTAAATGTTGTTTTTTAATAATAATAGTGTTTTCTATAGATCTAGTAATTATAAAAATGGTTTGTATATACTTAATTTTGAAATACCCATGTCCAATATAAACTACAAAAAGAATAAATTAGATAATCTACAAAAAGAATAGATTAGATATTAACTATACTTTTATATTTATGACATTGTAGAGTATATTATATTTATGTTGCATGGGTGTTTGTAAGCTGGAGAGAAAATTATGGGGAAATCGTTATTGGATTTTCTTTATTTGTTTTGAAAAAAGGTGTTAGAAATATTGAAATAGGTTTCAATTTGAATGCCTCTCAATGGAGGTTTGTCGTTCTTGAAATAGTTAGAATTCCCCCTATTCAAAGCCTAATTATTAATTACATGCATGATTTTTTCTATCATTGTTTGAAATCCCTACCATTGCTCTAACAACCACAATTCAAAATCCCTCCACAACCATATAAATTCCTAACATTGCTCTATCAACCACAAAAATCTTGTAAAACTAAATTATTGCTATATATCAAATATTGCCTAATTTAGTAACATCCCCCTCTCAAATTGATGTTGGTCGATGAAGAAGCATTAATTTGTCAATCATGAATTTATGGTGGTGATGACAGAGCGCCTTGGTAAAGTGTCAATCGCTTGATGTTTGGTGGAAATGTGAGGAAGAGTAATCTCTTGGTGAACAAGTGCTTCACAAATGGAATGACAATCTAGCTAAATATGCTTGGTGAACTCATGGAAAACAGGATTGACAGCAATTTGAATAGCACTAGTGTTATCAACATAAAAAGGAATTGGAGTAAGTTGTGGAGCACCAGGTTCACCTAATATCCTTGAACCCATGTAATATCAGAGTAGACAGATGACTTTGAGACACATGCTTGCTTTTCACTCTTCCAAGAAATAAGAGAACCATCAAGAAACATGTACCAACTTGAAATAGAACGACTAGTATTTGGACAAGTAGCCCAATCAGCATCACTATAAGGCTCCAATTGCAAACAAGTCCCTAAAGAAAATAAAAAACCACAACCAGACGTTCCTTTAAGATATCAAAGGAGGCGATAGACAGAGGCTAAATGGGTTTGGCAAGGAGTTGCATAACTAACTAACCTGTTATACAACAAACAAGTTATCAGGTCAAATAATAGTCAAATAATTCAAACTCCCTACCATCTGTCGATTTATGGAGGGATAAGGCAATAGATCACCATTCTCATGATGTAGCTTTAAGTTGACCTCCATAGGTGTAAGAAATGTTAGCGTCTGAAAGTCTAGTTAAGGAAAAAAACTCATGGTATACTTATGTTGAAGCAAAAGTATACGAGTTGGACAATGTTGGCCCTCAAGAGTAAGAAAATACTGTAGCAAACTAACATCTTTCATATGAAAGGAAGCTGCTTAATTAACTAAGAATCAAATCCTGTAATCATAATATCATTGACAAACACAAGAAGTAGAACGATCACAATATCAATCTTGCAAACAAAAATAGTCATATTGGCTATACATGAAGGTGAAAACTTAAAAGAGCAGTGCAAAAATTTTCAAACCATGACCGTGGTGCTTGCCTTAAACAATATCAAGATCATTTTAAGTGACAAACCTCAGTAAAAGAGGAAGAAAACAAACAAGAGAAGTCGTGTAAGTCTCTTCCTGCAAATCATAATGTAGAAAATCATTCATCATATCCATTTGACGAAGCGACCATCCTTTCAAGACAACAATGGCCATAACAATACAAACAATGGTCATTTTGGCCATAAGAGAAAATGTTTCCTCATAATCTAGGCCATATTGTTGTCAGTTTTCGAGTGCCACTAGTCGAGCTTTATATTGGTCAAGAGATCCATTGCCACCCATCTAATGGTGTATACCTATTTGCATCCAATAGGTTTTACTCTAGAGGGACAAGGAATAATATCCCAAGTATGATTATCCTGAAGAGCTTGAAGTTCATCGTGCATAGTTTGTTGCCAACACTCTAGAGTAGAGGCCTTAGAATAAGATTTAGACATGAAAATAGTATTAATACTAGTTTGAAGAGCAAAATGTGAGAAGTCATACCTACCTAAAGGTTGTAAAACCCGAGTGAACTGTCGAAGCTTTTGTAATACAAGATCATATGTTGGTTTAGGAGTAGAAAGAGGCAGCGGGTGACATTGCTGATATACAATTTGTGGCTTAAAATGATTTATAGTAGTAAATGCATCATTAAAAGAAGGAAGCAACGCAGAAGAAGGAACAAAATTGTCGTAAGACGAAATGAAATAATGATTTTCAAAGAAAACTACATTTCATGAAATGTGAATCTTGTTATTTTTTACATCATAATATACAAATCCTTTATGTGAATTACTATAGTCTAGAAAAGCACAATGAACCACTTGCGTAGCAAACTTGTGGCGTTCTATAGGAGGTAAGTGAACAATGCAAATGCAACCAAAAACATGAAGAGAATTATAGTTAGGAGAGACTCCAAACAAATAAAAATATTGAGAATCAAGATTCATGAGAAGGCAGATGATTAATTAAAAATATAGTTGTAGATAAAGCTTCTACCCAAAATCAAGGAGGTACAAAAATTTCAAGCAGTAAGGTACGATCAACTTCTAAAAGATCTTGATTCTTACGCTTGGAGATTCTATTCTTTTGAGGAGTGTAAGGACACAAACACTGACAGATAATATAGTTTTGCTATAGGAAGGATTGAAAGTCATGAGACATGTATTCTACTCCAGAAATGGAATGAAAGATCTTAATTTTGGTAGAAAATTATGACTCTACAAGAGGAACAAAAACTTAGAAAATAGAAAATACATCATCTTTAGAATGAAGGAAATAGACCTAGGTGAATTGACTATAGTCATCAATGAATGTTAAAAAATATCTATATTGCGCATGAGAAAAAACAAGACTCACATCCAAACATCTGTATGAATAATTTCAGAATAGGAAGAAGTACGACTTTCTTGCATAGAAAATGATAAGGATTTGCTTTTACCAAGTTTACAAGAAGCACAATCAAAAGCCAAATCGGAGGAAAACTCATGTATATTATTCAAATAGCCACTTTTAACATGTTTCAAAAAAATAGAATTATGATGTCCTAATTTCTCATGCCAAAGATGACTAGTGATGACAATAAAAGAACAACCCAAAGATACTGAACTAGGTAAGAAAATGACTAAAGAGGAAAAAGACATCCTATTTTAGGTTCCATCACTACTACCTATCCTAATACATGATCCTGCATACAACAACCATGATGGTCAAATGAAAGGAATAATCATTTTTATCAATTAACATTAAATCAAATTGGCAGATAAGTTAGGAGACATAAAAACATTGATAAAGGCAGACCCTAGATTGCTAATGACAGTAATAGGGATAGTAAATCCATAAAATATTTGAATATTTTTCTCACCATCATAGTTACGAAAATCATGCTTCAGAATGTTTAGTCATGTGATTGGAAGCCACGAAATCTATTAACCATGGATAGGGGAGTAGTTGTGTAATATCACACTTCGACGGGTGAGGAAGTGGTAGCTAGCCTTATGAAGAGTGCTGGTTGTCAACTTGTCATACACATTTTGGGACGCTAGGTTCAGAAGTGGGCTCGCGTCACCAGGAACAAAACTGTTAGGGTGATAAGGCCCAAAATGAACAATATATGGCAGGTTGAGTCGGGTTGTTGCATTTGGTATCAGAGTCGACCTCACTAGCTAATTGGTTGTGCCGACAAGTTCATCGGGCTCCTTAAGGGGGATGGATTGCAATATCCCATATTGATGGGTGAGGAAGTGGTAGTTGACTTTATTAAAAGTGTTAGTTGCCAATTTGTCATACACATTTTGGGGCGTCAGACTTAGAAGTGGGCTTGCGTCACCAGGAACAAAACCGTGAGGGTAGTAAGGCCCAAAGTATACAATATATGACAGGTTAGGCCAGGCTGTTACAAGTTATATCTTACTTGAAGTCCAGGAGTAGAGAGAGCGGAAACTATAATTTATTGGACATGCTTTAGTGTAAGAGCAGAAGAAAACACCTAGACAGTTGGTTGATTTAGAGGTATGGTCACAAAGTTGGACTGGTCAACAATATACAAGGCATGGACATATCAATTCTGAGGTCATATGCAACAGTCCTTAATAATGTGACCCTTTCGTTTTGCAGTAATTGTAAATCTTGTTACTGCAATTCTTTTCTATATGCTTAGACTCCTTGCAACTATAGCATTGTGGCGTTGATTTTAATCTACCTTTTCCTTGAGTTATATAGGCCATATTGAATATCTATGTGCTGATAATGTCTTGGGTAATGCCATGTCGTGAGGTAAGACATTGTTCCTCACACAGAAACTTTCCCAGACACTCATCCAAGGTTGGAACAGGTTTGTAGTTAACAACCTAAAAATAAACAAGATTAATAAAAACATTAATGCCATAAAACAATATGCTGATACAATTCATCCCAAGCCAAAGAACCTCCAAACAAAATGAATTGAATCAACCCATTAATGACATAAAACAAGATGTTGATACAATTCAGCCCAAGCCAAAGAGCCTCCAAACTAAATGAATTGGATTAACCCATTATTGCCATAAAACAAGATGTTTATACAATTCATAAACCAAAATGAGAATTTCTCATAACTTCAAAAATTTAAACTAGGAGCTCTGATACCATGTTAGAAAGATTGAAATTGGTTTTCAGTTTGAAAGCCTCTCAATATAGGTTTGCCTCTCTTTAAATAGCTAGAATTCCCTTTATTTACCGCCTAATTATTAATTACATGCATGATTTTCTCTATCAAATCATTTGAAATCCCTAACATTGCTCTACCAACCATAATTCAAAATCCCTAACTTTGTTCTACCAACCACAAAGATCTTGTAAATATAAATTATTGCTATATATATAATATTGCCTAATTTGGTAACAAAAGGCAACATCGACATCAACATAATAAGAAGAATTAATCAATGATTTTGAAAATCATGAGCTAAAAGCTTAATGTGTTGAACATATATATATATATATATATATATATATATATATATATATATATTCTAATATTGTGAAAATATTTAGAAAAATAAGAGGTCAAATTTTGGATCATGACACATTTTACAACATAACGGATATTCTTGTATTAATTAAATTAATAAGAAAGAATAAATGTGAAGTATTAAATGTAGATTTTATAATTTAAGGACTATAAGATTATAATATAAAGTATATCTCTGGGTATTAAAGATACAAAAAATAAATAAATACTCCATTAAATTCAGGCCTTAAAATGTTTAAATTTA
The DNA here is from genome assembly GCA_032356905.1 of Salix exigua. Classification (NCBI taxonomy): domain Eukaryota; kingdom Viridiplantae; phylum Streptophyta; class Magnoliopsida; order Malpighiales; family Salicaceae; genus Salix; species Salix exigua. The sequence goes on along the minus strand of CM063594.1, from coordinate 13,745,246 downwards.
GCCATATAAGATAGGAATCTCCTTACCAATGAGGACTTTTATTAAATATTAGATGGACCAACAAATAGAAACAAATATAAAAAAATCAATTAACAATATAGCATACCATAAATTGAGTGAACTAAAAGTGATGCATCTTTTTCATGTACAACTAGTCTTCTTACTCAAACTCTCACAAGCCATTAAGTTTTTCAGTGACTATAATACTAGGTTGAGACTCTTGAACCCTTCAAATCATAAGCTTATGATTTATCCCATCACATCTAAAAAACATGATATTCAATATTGTGCATGTTATGACAAACACAAAATAACAAATTTAAATTTTAACATAATGTGTTGATATTAAGAGAGAAGGAGACAACATAGAAGTAGTTAAGAAAGAAGGATGGTTTTAGAATATGATTTTCAAATATCAATTTTCAAGAAAATTGCACTCATGGGATTTGTAAACAAATGATTAAGCTCTAAAATAAGTTTGAGTAAAATTAGTTAGATTGGTTTTTCTTAAGGGATAATCTTGGTGATAGGGTTCCATGTAAAAAACAGTTCAATGCTTAAGTTAGTATATTGTTTTGAGAGTTTTTTTTAGAGACAAAAGATGATTGTATGCAAGAGGAAAAGAGTTCCAAATTTGAGAGAGAGAGAGCAAAGATATTTCTTTTTCATGTCTTACCTTTCTTTCATAGCAAGATAAGTAATATGTTAGGTGTGGCTTTTTATTAGTTGTAGTCATGTTTCATTGGCTAGAGAGTAGGTATATATCAATGTAGTTCGATTTAATACAGAATATTGTCATGAATAATAATAAAAAAATAAATAAAAAATGAGAAGACTATTAAAATAAATTGAGATCAAGATATGTTTGGTTAGATTTATTTTGATTAAAAAGGTTAACTCGAACCTGAAATGAATTTTGTAGGGTTTGACTTGATTTGATCTAATTGATCTAAGAGTAAAGAACCAAGTTTAAAAATGGGATTGGTTTGGCCTTGATTAAACTGACCCAATCCCAACTTCAAAGGAGAATTATGTGTCTTGAAGAAGTATATGAATTAGAGAAGTACCCATAAAATTAGCAAAGAAAGTACTTAAACTTAGAGGATAAGGTATCCATACTTGGAGAAGTAATGAAAAATAAACTTGTTATTTTACATTTAAGAATAAGCTAAAGAATTACTAGAGAGTATATAATTGAGAAATTAACTTGTTATCTAAAATCTGAATGTGTATCTTGGAGATGTACCCATAAACTTAGAGAAATATCTAAAGTGTCTCCAAACTTGGTGAAGGAAGTATCCAAAATTAGATAAAAAAAAAAGGGTTTGGTTTGACTACGATCAAATTATCTCAATATTATATGAATCAAGCCCAAAAAGGGGCTTGGTTGTTCTAGTGGTTAAATCAAGCTAACATGTTTTGTATCATATTTGTTTTTTATTTTAAGTTAGTATAGTTAACAAGATCTTTTAATCTATTTTTAAGTCTATGATTTTTATTCTGTTAGCCATAATTCTTTTTAAACACTGCAATCGGTCAACTTAAACAGAAAGACATTTCATTTTTGGCCTATATCCACATGTTCCAGACATGATGAAAAACAATTATTAAAAGCTGAATTAAAAGTGAATCGTGCAAGAAGGAAAATGCATAGCATATGTTAAAAAGTAATTCCTAAAATAAGAATTGAAATTAATTTTTACATTTATTTGGATCTTCCCTCCAAAGTGAATCTAGTTAATGATATGTCTAATTATTTAGTTATTATTTATTTACTTTTAAGTAAATAGATATTGGATCGTATAAATTTGATCACTCACGGGTCCATCACAATATAGGTGGATGGGAATGATAATGTGTATTTATGAATTGATTTTATGCTATATTTATATTTTATTTATTTAATTTTGAATATCCATTTAAGTAAGTCCCTCCTAAACTTTAATAACTACTTGCCCTTAAACATCTCATTTTTTAATATCAAAATAAAAATGATTATTATTTACAAGTTTATTATTATAATGATTTTAATGACTATAGTGCGCTTGATGAATAAAATCAAGAGAAACAATCGTATTATCATTGGACATTATTATTTATTTATTTTATAAAAGAACAATATCCAAATATGTTAAAAAATTTGCTCAAATGCATTTTATCCTTTTAATAATAATAATAATAATAATAATAATAATAATAATAATAATAATTGATTTTTAATTTCAATCAATTAGGTAACACTTAAATTTTCATCCCCACGGATACTTGATTGCCCATGCACATTCCTGCAGACACAGACAAGATTTCCGGCACGTGTAACACAGCGAGCGCGAGTAGTGTTTTAAGGACCAGAATGTATGCATAGGTGACAAAAAGGACCAAATAATTTCACAGTTACTTGAAAGAAAGAAAGAAGGAAAAATCCGGCTGTCACCTTCTCTTTCTTCTACGGGTACAACAAATCCTATCATTTCCTCAAAGTGGGGCCTACTTTACTATCTGATAAAAAATAAAAAAAATAAAAAAAATAAAAAAAAACCTTGGATGGACGGACGCGCACTGAAAATTGAGAGATATCATACTTTCATTGATGACGTTGACGATGACGACGACGTGGTATGCTGGACCCACGGAGCTGCAATCAACACGTGCTTGTGTCCAGTATGTGTTCACGTGGACCAATGACTGACTCAGAGAGTACAGGCGCGTGAGTGTGTAATATGCACCATCAATCGCTTTGACCGTTTCGGTCACCGACAGCATGTCCTCCCTGTCACTGTTGAGTTACTCTAGTCGACATATACGCGCGTGTGTGTATGTATGTATGTGTGTGTATGTATGGAGAAAACAATAAATCTCCATGAAAGAGTGATCCTATATGGAGCGTTGTTTCATTGATAAATCTCCAGTTTAACTAACAAAGAAATTAAGATTATTCTGTTGCCGTTAATATAATAATAATATAATAAAGAGAGATGGGGGACAGCACACGTGCACAACAGCGCATGCACAATCAATTATTGGGGGGTCCGACTCTTGAAATAATGGATCTCAATTTCTTTCGAGATGATTGCGTGATATATTGAAAATCCCTTCCTCTTCATTGCGTGTTTATATGCACACCCTCACTTTCCTGATTAATAATTGTATATATGATTGTTTATTTATTTATTTTTAATAATAAGCTGATAATAAAACTAGAGTTCCAATTTCATCAATTGCAATGTAATATAAAAATGGTGCTACTTCTTATCTTCCAAGAAAAAAAATATTTATCTATAGCGTTAATTTGCATGTGTTTGTTGAAAGAAAAAAAAAAGAAAAGACCGGCACTGTATTTCAAAAATAATTTTGAAAAAAATATAATAATTTTAATGGTGTTTTTATATTATTTTTTTATGACGGTGTCAAAAATATTTTTTTAAAAAAATCATTATTTTAATATATTTTTAAACAAAAAAAATATTTTCAAAAGACAACCTCGTCACTATCAAACAAGCACTAAGACTTTAAAATGCAAGGCAATCCCTGATTTTATTTTAATTATCACTCAAGTAACCAAGGAAGGGTTTTTGTTTTCTTTTAAAAATATCCCAAATAATTATAGTTTCTTATATAAAAAGTGGTGTTCACAAGGAATGAAAGGTCCATTAGGATAAGAGAGGGGGCGGTGCACAACAAGGGCAGGCATTCGTTGATTAATGATTAAGCTAGTGAGAAATTTTGGGCCGGAGAGGCGTGGGAGTGGGTCTCACACTCTTTATGGTCTTTCTTTGCATCAAATTTTGAAGTAAAAAAAACAGAGAATGAAGCATCAATGACACGGGAGAAGATGACTTTCAGAGAGTGACCCTACCAAAATTATTTTGGTATGAATGAAAGGGGAGAGGGAGAGGGAGAAGGCCCATTTTATTCAGGGTTTCATAACTCAATAGAGACCATGCCAGTAACCCAACCAAAACAAAAGATTGGCTAAAAATATCTGTTCAATCTTGTGCCAACGAAGGAATATGAAGAAGCTAGCATAGGAAGGCTCACCAATTCCTTCATCCTTTGTCGTATTGTAACTTGGAGGAAGGCTTGAAGATGAAAAACCAAGATGTTTTTTAACGTGATATGAGATATAATTTTTCGGAGGGGTGACGCCAAACATAAAAGCCAGAAAGAAAAAGGGATTACTTGCGAGGGTCATTTTAACCACCTATTTCTATTGAAAAAGGGATCTAATCATTGACAGTTTCATCATTCTAGAATAGGAAATTTGGAGTCAAGACTGACCCTTTGCCTGAATTAGCTCTCCTGGCCATGACTCAACCATGCATCCACAACCAAAGTTGAGTTCAAACACAAGAAGGGATCTCCCAAATCCAAACAAACCAAGACCTGGCAACTAAAACACAGTATCAAGCACGGGTCGGTTCGCAGCCGGCATCACACACCACCATCAATGTCTATATAAGTATTAACCAGTACTAGAGAGAGAACAAGCTCATTCCAACAAACTCCTTGCACAAATCAGCATTCATCAGGCTATTCTCAGGGCTCTGGGTGCATGTGGTATATGAGGGCCTTTATATGCAGTAATCTACGGCACTTATGCATTAAAGAGAGGCCAGAAGGGGAGTGCGAGCTTGATTTTTACAAGGAAATAAATTGCTATAGAAGATGATTGTGGACGTAACTTTGGGGAAATAGTATCCCTCTCAACAGCATCCTTTACGTGAATTAATTCAAGAACAAGAAAATAATCTGTGATGAAAAAATTTAGTCAAAGTACCATGACTTCACAGGTGTAAGGAGTTCCAGAAATCAGCTGATCTAAAATGCGGAGTGCATATTTGTCCCTATCCTCTTTTCTTTTCCAACCTTCAACTGAACTCTAAACCTTATCATCCACCTCGGTGGATTCTGGTAACCCATCATGTTTTTGTGATTTGTTGCCATTCATTGAAAGACTTCGGCGCTCCTTCCCTCCAGGCTTAGATGAGGCATTGCCATACCAGATCATTCCTGCTACTGCAATGATCATACCTACAACTACATGAAGATTGAGACCCTCTTTCCCAAACAAAATAAATCCTAAGATCAGGACAAGAATTGTCTTCATATGTCCAAGCACTTGGAATGACACCGCTGTAAACCTGCCTATGCAGATGAATTGGCTGAGGTTTGTCCCCACTGCAATGCTGCATGACAGGACTATGAACAACTGCAGACAACAAAGCGCGTGTCAAATCATTTAAAGTTACTGAGCTTCTTGGCAGATTTAAAAATCAGGCCATGTTACTGAGCTTTTGAACAGCATTGAAAGAAAGCCATAACTATAATAGCTAAATAGCGAGCATTTAGCAAGTAATATTTCAGTATCCACAAAAGTATCTATGCAGGCATTTAATATCCATGGTACAGATAGTCACCCCAAATCGCAACCTAAACAAGTTACATATAGATGTTGCTACACATTAGATTCATTTTACCACATTAAAATTGGAAAAAGATAAATTCAGAAGCTGAAAGGGGAGTGCTGTATGTCTTCTAGAAATAAACAGGAATTTCATGACTAGAATTATCAAATTGTACAGTTCAGGTATGAGATTTTTGTGATTGTTCAACCGTGGAGACAGGAAAATTCTCCATGCAGTTCCTAACGTCTGACCAATTATTGGCAGGGACTAGAAGACATCAATTTTCTTTTAGGTCCTCAGGCACTTCACCAGATTGAGTACACCCTACAAGTATTAATATTGTATCATTCTTGTAATTTATTTTGTTAAAACACCAAAATTTCCCCTTAAGCTCTATTATTCAATTGAGCCCAAAGTTTATTTTAGCCAGTTTAAGACATCCTCAACTTCATCAGTCATAACACATTTCCACTTGTGTAATGAAGTACTCATCTGGAGCATAAGCTTGATGCTTAAACCTTCCTTTTGGGGCAATGATGTCTAAGCATATTTGCAGCCACTGTTCAATGGCATACAAAAGGATGTTAAGACCCTGGCCAGCTAAGCTCTCTCTGTTACCTACGCATTAAACAAGTTGCTATTTTCCTGCTCCTGTAGTGATCAAGCACTGGCTTGAACCCTCTGTACGTTCTCTGATGAGCTAATGGGAGAATTATGCTACCTCAAAGTACTCAACTTCAGTGCAAGTTATTTATCCCTCCAATACCAATCCAAAACCAGATGACAGAAAGACAACTTACAGTGGATGTGAAAGTGTAGGCATAAGCATCCACTCTATTGTTTGTCAACCAATAGTCCAAAAAGGGCCCTACTACCAGAAGAGATGCAGCTTGTGCTGGAGCTGTGTGCCCCAATAAGTTGAAAGATCCAAGAGAATACCTCCGTTGAAGATAATGTACATACTGTACAACATGAAAACCCAACAGTGTTATAGATTTAGTATCCAAACAAATATTAGAAATGGACAGAAACTACGATCTGGAAGAATCAAAACACAATTAGCATGCCCCAACTGCACCTATATGGGCATAAAATGGTGAAGGTCAAAAAAATCTTCTAATTAAACCATCGACTAATTTTTTTAATGAATGCAATTAAGCATATCCGCATAAATATGAAAAGAAAAGGTGCATATGGGAGGGGGGGAAACTAAATATGCAAAGAACCTGTACTTGTCCCGTCCTAGAATTTAACTATATTTGAATTTAGCACCCAAAACCAATCCCAGCTTTTAATGCCAATCACATGCAAAAACAATGTTTCCAAATAGAGTTACTTACATACTGCTGCAAGGCAGTGCTCCAAACTGCTATTACGGCAGCTACAAATCCCTTGGCATTAACACTCACATCTGTAACAGTACATACTGCCACACCAAGAAGAACTACTAGTATACTAAGCTTTGTGTCCCTTGAATACCGCACTTTGTCCAAGACAACTTCCAGAAAACAAGATACAGGGATCATACTCAGCTTTGCAATCTGACAATAAGTTTTAAAAGGAAGGTAAATTTGTAACTTCTAAAATTGTCATAATAAAGAGCAAACAGACATGTAGACATGCTCTGAAACTGACCTGATAAAATCCAACTGAGTTCCACATCAAACTCACATTCATTCCAACAATAGAAAAGTTTGCAAACAAAACAAACTTCAGAAGATCAGGCAGTGGTAGATGGGAAGGCTGGATATAACCCAGCCACCTAAGGACAACAGTTAACAATGTTGTTGTGGCAAAATGCAGACCTGTTAATGTTGTAGCTGCAAGATAGCATTAGATTTAAAAAATCAGAAATGACAAAAAAATAGGAATGCCCAGGACTCCTTTATCAGTTTATAGGAGGCATTATCCTCACTCCTTGGTAAAATTGATAATCAACAAAATGGATCCCAGTTAATTTTCCAGTTTTACAACTTGAACCACATGAATAAACAGTTCAACATCAATTTAATTCCTATGATATTACTTGATGAACATGTATGCATCATCTGACTGCATAATCACACCGTTAATGAAGTTATTATAATTATTGTTGTTTTTAATAAACTCAATTATTGTTTTTAGAAGTCCCAAGCTGTATTCTGCACTCTCCTTGAAACTAGTATCTTGTATGAGCAATTATATGTGCACATGTATCAACATAAGGAATTTTAGCATGAATGTACAATGAGATCAAAATGATAGCTTGATTGGACCCCTTTTTTTTTTGCTTCAGAAGTCATAGGTTATGAACATTGTGGGGGGGAAAGTGCAATTAAATATTTATCCCAGATTTGGACCACAAAATTGTATTACATTTCACAATATAATTTAGTGGGTAAGTAATAATGTGCAGGCATCCAGCATAAAAATCTAATGCAGATATGTAATAGCAGGTCAATGGAAAAGAGATACTGGTGCATGGCTTCATATCCCTGCCCAATTTATACATGCACGTATTCATTTTACATTTCTTGGTACTACATAAGAATATAATATCCAGAACACATTCTAATGAAAAACATGGACAAGATCAAAACCAGCAAGCCTTGTCCTAAGCACTTGGCTTAAACTACAAAACATGCAATCAGTTTGGCGATGCAAAAATCAGACACCAATAAGGTTTTTTTGAGTAGATTGTAATTAGGAGCATACCAAAACTATAGCCGTAGGTAGCCATCAAGGCTTTATTGACGAGGATAATTCCAACAGATGTGACAACATTGAACAGCCATGAAGCTGCATCACCAGATGCCTTCTTATCAGCCTTTGTTGAAGACATTTTTTTCTATGACTTCCAATTATAGCAGAAACTTCACTGTTCGCTCTTCATGAGAGCAAATACAATACTTGAAGGTGAAAAGTTAAGTGTAATATCTGTACTCAAGAAAAATAAATAAATAAATAAGATTAATTGGTTACGTCATGAATTACACAGCAGCAAGGAATACATATTTAAGGGAAATTACGAGAATACTATAGCATGATAAATTGACATGTCAATTTAACATTTAAGAAGGCTAGTAATTTGAACCAGAAACACAAACTATAGATGATAAAAATGTAAAATGAATGTGAGAGCATCACAACTACCCAAAACAATGACACGAATCAAATTGGTCATTCAATTAAGGTTAAAACAGAAAGAGCCTCCATGAACTATTGACATTTTGATTGACACCACCTATAGTAGTCTTCTCTGATTTCAATTCATGAACTATGATGTATTTGGATTCAGATCCCCTGTAGTTCTCAATCAAACAAGGTGATCTCTTTACATAGTAGCTTTAAATCAACTCAAAGGAACCACTAAGGTGTGCATAAACAAGACCTCTACCACTACTACGACGTTATGCTTATTCTAACATCTAATCTATCACAATGATCATTGTATACATCCAGTAAACGTAATGTCACATTAAATTTCATCATGATCTACCAATCATACCAAGTTAGATTTCATGTGAACTAAAGTGCACTAAGCTTTGGGATTGAACAGTGATCTTTTTATTATTCTTCAAGTTTACTCTTGAATCAAGCAGGTTATTGAAGAGAACCCAACAACGTTTTTAACATTATAATTTCAATAAAAAAGAATGAAAAAAGATCAAAGTAATCACATCCCGGAAACTCACACAATCCCAATTTCAATTTCAGTAAATAAAATCCAAATGGAAGCAAAAGAAATCCATAAATTGAAGCAGATCCAGCCCATTTAAATCACAGGAAAAAAAAACCAAAAAATTACTAAAACTGCAAAGAAATCCAGGTCACACCAATCTCATCCTGCCAATAATTACAAGGACTAAAATGAAGTAATTGGGTCGTACCAGGAAAGAAAGACTTTTCCTGGAAGCAACTGTGAGTTTTCCCGGGAAACAAACGGGAAAACGAAAAATTCAGCAGGAGAATTCAGAGAGGCCGGGAGGGAGGTAGGGAGAGGATGTTAGTAATAAAAATAGGCCTTGGGACTTTGAGGGAAATCATTAAATACTTAGATTAAGAAAGAAAAAGAAATTGCAGAGAGAATGTTTAAAAAGGGAAATAAATTAGCGGCTTATTGTTTTTGAAAAAGTAATTGATTGATTTATTTCATTTTCACAGAAGAAAAAACTAATTTTGTTTTCTTTATTTAATTTCGATTGCTCCTATATTATTATATGGTCAGTTAAGATTAGAGTAGAAACATTGTTTAGGTGAGAAAGCATCAAGATAGAAACATATTTTTTATTTCATTTCATAAATGCGCCGCCAATTATTCAAATTATGATTTGATTGTCAATTCAATGATTTTTTAATTATATATTAAATAATAAATAGCCAGTCGCTAGATAGATTTATCATTTAATTCTCAGTCAGCAAGATAGATTTATGAATCATTATGAAAATTGCAACAATATTGTATCGTACTCTATTTTATACTTTATTTTTATTTTCATTGTTTTGAAAATTATAAAAAAAATTATTTATAGGTTTACAATATTTTACATGGAAATAAATAAATATATATATATATATGATATTATCTTTACATGCTTATTATATTCAATTTAATAACTAAAATATTCAAGTTACTTCAAAATAAAAATTTATGATTTAAATAACCTTATATATGTTTTTTCTAAACATGAAACTAGCCACCAATTTAAATTCACGCATGTAATATAAAAGTGACTCATCTGAATTTGATCAACTATGATACTCTCTTCTTAAAACTTACGTAGATCTCAATGTTATAACTTGTGTTATCAGCATGGTATTCCCAAGTCAACTCAAGAATATACCAGGTAAGAAAAGGGGGTTTCATAGGTGGTAATGGTAGAGAAGTTATTTGTCCAATACCTGTCAATTTGACATATAAACTTTCTTGGGGTTATTAGCAAATGTAGTAATTGTTCTTCTGATTGTTAGTCATCTCTCCGTTGATATTTGTTTAGGTTATTTCCTGGGAAATTCTTTTGATGGGGTTGGTTTGGGACGGAGTGTTGGGAAAAGTTGATACTCGTGATTTGAGAGGTATGTGTGTGGTAGTTTTGGTAATTTTTGTTTTTCCCTCCCTACTTGTTTTCTAGGTTATTCACCTTAATTTCCTTCTTTTTCCCAACAAAACTCTTATTCTCTATAGGTTCCACAATTCTCCCACTTCGGATTCCTTATCCAATCCTCTTAGCAATTCGCACTGCATCATAGAAATATCAAGTTGAGCTATCCATAAGTTGTTAATAGTATAGAACCCAAAAAGTATTGGCAAACAATATCACCATTTTTTCGCTATTAGTGGAGGTTATATATTGATAGTTTGGTCCCGCCACCTTCGAGCATAAAGCTTCACGTACTCATAAGTTATTTTCTCCATGGTAATAAGACTAGTCCTATCAAGAACAATCTCAAGATTTAACACATTTCAGGTTCATGCATAGCTTGATCCACACATTGTCCAGCCTCATATATCGACTGAAGTTGACCCTTTTAGGCTATCCTGAAAGAAATAAATTAACATTTTATCATTGTGGATAACTTTTATCATCTTGTTGTAGTAGGAATGAAGATGATTCTTTAGGCATCCCATCCCGATAAACTTAACAAACTTTGGCACCCTGAAATTCCTCAGAATCATGATGTTAGGCACCAAATATACTTTTGGTACTCTAACTAGGTCAAATAAAGCATTCCCTTCAACTACCCTTAACCTCTCTTCTAGTGCAATCCATTTACCATACCTTACGTAATCAGAGAATTTTATTTCCTGTGGATCCTTAGTTGTTAAATCCATTGTAATAGGGATTTGGATGAGTCAAGTGGGATCAGGATGTTTATTTGGCATATTTGCCCTATATTTTGAGGTGCAACAAGGATTTGAGATGCCATTAGTGCTTATTGAGTAGATTTTTTTTCTCCATCCCTTGCTTTTAATGTTTGCTCGAATATTGAATGTTATCTACTCACTGAGTTGTTGAACTCGCATATTTATTATTTACCATTTTTAGGCTTGTAGCTTGTTAGTAAGTCATTTTTATTGTACTCTCAGAACCTGCTATTTTTGTTGTAATCAGTGTGTTTTCTTTATGTCTAGTTAGCGCTCCACAATTATAATAGTATGCAACTTTTTTATTAAGGTAATCAAATAATATTATAAAGTTAATTTTGTTATTAATGTTGCGTTGAATTCTAAAGTTAAATTATAAGTTTGTATGTAAGTTTAAGTTTGCATAGGTATGGAACCTTTAAGTGAGATCACGCCTATGAGCAAATCATGGATCTGGAAATCGGATCATGACGATTGGTAACTAGAATATTTTATGATTCTTATAATTGCTTCTCAACAACTCAAGTTAATAAAGAGGGGGTCTGGTTAGTGATGGAAAGAATGAGGAAGAGGGGGATAAGAGGAGACTTGTTCTTGAATTTGGTTAGCGAGGGATAAAGGGTGTCTAGTTGATAAAAAAAAGAGAATAGGATGGCTAATAGTTGGCAATTGTGAAAGGAAATAAATTAGATTTTGATTCATAGAGTTTTTTTAATAAAAAAAAAGATTTCATGATATATTATACATGAAAATAAATTTATATATTTTTTATAAATATAAAAAATAAGTTGATCTATAGTATATAAACCATAAATTTTACAATAAAATAAGTCATAGAATGTTCAAAGTATTTTGTTTTTTTTATATTAAATAAGTGTTGTCTATGAAGTAATGTTTAATAAGGACAAATGAAACAAGATAGAAAATAAAAACAGAAATAAAATTATATTTGATAATGATGAACAAGAAAAAACAATTATCTTTGGATGTTGCTTGGTTATAGAGGACAAAATAAGATATGATATAAAAACACTACAAGGGATTAATTGAGGAACAAAGTAATGCTATTTTTTTGGAAAAATTAAAAAGGTGAGGAAAAAAGTAAGCTATTTTTTTTGGAAAAATTAAAAAGGTGGAATTTCCCATTCAAATTCAATATTTCTTCATCAAAAAAAAATATTTAAAAAACTATTTTTGAGTTTTTTCAAAATTGCACAAACTCTAGAAAACACATTTTATAGATTCTCGGTGTTTTTTTAAAATAATATTTTTTTTACTATTTTGAAACGAAGAAAAAACATGTATGATACAATTGCTTCTCATGTATACAAGCATGTTTTAGCAAAGTAAAATATTATGACTATTTTTTTATATTTAATATTTATTTAGTCTCTTAAGTTTGATTCTTATTATTAATATAATAGAAATATCTTTTTTTCCAAGTTAACAATACAACTTTTTTCAAGATTAAATAACTCCTTTTTCTCAATTCTAACATATTTAACAATAAATTTAATGTTGGAATAAAAGAACAAGTTCTTCAACGATTATACCAATCCAATCATAGTAATTCTAACTTCCCATAATTTATTTACATATTTTTCAATGGAAAAGTAACAAACAAGTCCAGATTAGAGGAGGAAAACATGGCATTCAAATCACTTGAATGGTAGCGTTGTCATTTTCGTTGTAAGCCTAATGAAATTAGGTAGAGAATGGCTGTAGCCTCGTGGCTATGGCCGCCATCCTTTCCTTTTCACGATGCAAGTATCACCCTCGCAGAGACTGGTAAATGACACGGTGCTGGCAACCATTTACACACAGCAGACGCCTTCTTTGAAAAGTAAACTAAAGAGGGAGAAGATAGGTCAAAGTTCGCCAGAGCTGGTCAACATCCAAGTTTCAAGCACTTAACAACTCCACGCCAAGCAATGATATATTAGTGAGCTAGTCAAAGAGCTAAACGGCCAATTCATTGTCCACGCAGACTCATGTGCATTGATTGATAATTTTCCACTTTTACTTCACACGAGTATGTGCATATTTTTGTTTTACAAAGAGATGCTTTTTATAGTTGCTATGGTGGAGTCGGATGAAGAATTGCATGTGGCTAAGCGGCTCCCAGCGCGCAGGGGTTCGAACCCCTAGGCCAACATATTTGAATTTGATGGGGTTTTTTTTAAATCATTAAAAAACAGGAAATCATTATTTTAATCCACCCTTCTCTTCTTTGTTCCACGAAGTGGTAAGGAAATTCCTCTCTGTTTCGCTTCATTGATTTCCCATTAATATTGATTTCGATTTCAATAATACGATTGGAATTATTCAATCTCATCTCCTCTAAATAATCCCCAAAATCTTCACGTACGAACATTTTAGAAAATTGATTTTGGTATTATCGTCTAAAAATATATACATAGAGGAAAAAAAAATACCGCGGCTTTTTTCAAGGAAAAAAATTTATATCAATATTCTTAAATACATTTAGTATAATAATATGATGAATAAATGTTATAAAACTAACATAAATTGGCTCCAAATTTTAATTTTTTGCTCTTTTATTCAAGTTTATTTTTTGGAAAAAATTTACAATATTTTGATTTCGAATATTGCAGATCTCATATGATTGAGAAAATTATACAACTCAAAAAAACAAAAGGCAAACAAATTTACCTCCATTATTTGCAATTCAAAAATATACGAACCACTTCCCGTCTCGATTACATTGTTCTTTTAAGACGGCAATTAAGTAATTATAGCATGGAAAAAAACTCAATTAAAATATTTTGATTTATAATGTGTAGGATCTAATATTACTGGGAATAAAAATCAAGTAAGACAAAGAATAAAATTACAAATTTACCTCCGTTATCTAGAATTTAAACATATACGAACCGCTTCCCATTTTTATTACTCTATAAAGTATGTGATACTAATTATATGTTTTAATATTTATTGAATATTATATATATATATATATATATATATAAAGAGAGAAAAAAAACTTGACCTTGGATTTTAAAACAAAAAATTCTATATCAATATGCTTAAATGCATTACATATAATAATATGATTAATAAATCTTATTAAAAAAAATTGCTTTGAATTTAAATTTTATACTCTTTTCTTTAGGTTTATTTGAAAAAAAAATCCAATTTTCCCATGTTTAATATTTCAAATCTGATATTACTGGAGAAAAAATACAACTCAAAAAAACAAAAGGTACACAGATTGACCTACATTATCAACTTAAATTTTTTTTCTTTTGACAAATTTACCTCGATTATCTACAATTAAAAAATATGTGAGTCACTCTCCGTTTTATTTATAATGTGTCAAATCTAATATTACTGGAAAAAAAGACAAGTAAATTTTTTTTTACCTAAGTTAGCTCCAATTAAAAAATATACGAACCACTTCTCATTTCGATTACACTATTCCTTCTATGCTGGGAAAATATTATTTGTTACATATTTTATCTATTAGAATATTACTAATTAAATATTTAAACAACTAATTACAACATGTAAAAAATTAATTAGTTTTCTACATGAAAAAACCTAGCGCAATGCGCGGGCAAACATACTAATTATACCATGCAAAAAACTCATTTCTAACATATTTTTATTTGTTGCAATTTTAGTAATTAAACATTGAAATAACTAATTATAGCACGCAGAAAATATAAGTTTATTTTTGGGGAAAAATTACAATATTTTGATTTATAATGTATCAGATCTAATATTACTGGGGAAAAAATGCAACTAATTAAAAAACAATTATGTAAATTATCTACGATTAAAAAATATACGACTCACTTTGCATTTCGATTATACAAATGCTATCAATTATCATTTTACGAATTAAATATTAAAATAGAAAAATACAATACATATAAAAACAATCAATTTTTTACATAGATAAAAAAGCCTAGGCGCAACGCGCGGGCATATCGCTAGTAATACCTAATATATAATAGGACCGATGTTTTCATTGTGCATATCCTGTAGATTATGAGTGTAAATAATGTGGATTGTAATAGTATATTTTTGAGTCGGTTCGGTTGGGTTTCAAGTTTTTTGATTTTTTATCATTATTTGCACAATAAAATAGCGTTTTTAGCCCTCGAAAAAGACAAAAAAACTGGTTCTGTGTGGAGGGTCTCCACGGTAATTGCACCATTTCGGACCGGTCCGCCTACCTTTTTATTATTTTATATTTTTTTGAAAATGGTTAATTACAGAACTAGCCCCCAATAAGACAAAATTGTTGACTTAGGCAAATGGGTTATACCGGTAATTGACCATACTTTTTTATTTTTTTCTTTATATTGTTGGCGTATGTGACACACACGATCGACAATATTCCACCTCATGCCCTCTTTAAGTGGAGCGTGAGTGGTGATAGAGTCGCTGGAGATGGTCTATCGGCGTCTCAATCGATGCGTCGCCGCTTGGTCTTCTTTCTGGTACGGTGCGTTTTGGCCTCCGACGGTCGTGGACACGGCGGTGGCTGGTTAAAGCCAATGCAACCATTTTTCTCTCTCTTGCACGTCAAAGTGTAGGAGAGTCTTCCGTTTTAATGCTTTTTCATTGAGGTCCCTATACTTTTAATTTTGTTTATGGTCCTTATTTTTGTTATATAAGTTTTAATTTATTTTGACTGAGTCCTTCAATTGAATTTAATTGAATGTGCAATTTTGATTTCGCTCCTCCTTCTTTTAATTTATGGATTGGGTTAAATAACTCAACAAATTCGGTACAATAGTTTCAATTTTTCCAATTTTGTCATTTGATTGAAATTGATAATAAATTTGATTTTCATTTCGGCCCTTATACTTTTAATTTTGGATTTTCATCCCTTTATATTTGATTTTCCTTTCGGACCTTATACTTTTAAATTTTTTTAATCCCTTGATTTCTTTTCATGATTTTAATTTTGTTAAAGTTTTTATGGTTTTTTTAGTCTTTCATTTTTTTATTATTATTAACACAATTATTATTATTATTATTATTATTATTATTATTTAATTTTTTTTATTGCTTACTCTTTTGTGAATGTTTTTTAATTTTTTCTTCTTCGGGATAATTTGATATTTTTTTTATTGTTTTGGCAATGATAGCAACGATAGTTTTTGTTTTTGTTTGATCTTTTGTTGAAGTTCTTAGGATTTTTTTCTTCCGTTTTCCCCCTTTCATTATTAACACAAAAATAAAATAAATAATAATAATTTAATTATTTTTCCTGCTTACTCTTTTGTTAATGTTTTTTAGGGTTTTTTTCCCTCGAAAAAATTTGATATTTTTTTGTTGTTATGACAGTGATAACAATGATAATTTTTAGTTTTTATTGTATTTTTTTGTTTGATCTTTTGTTGTAGTTCTTACAATTTTTTTAATCTTTCATTCATTTATTTATTCTTTCATAATAATAATAATAATAATAATAATAATAATAATAATATTTTAATTGTTTCTCTTCCTTGCTATTTTGTTCATGCTTTTTTTTTTTCTCAATATAATTTGATAATTTTTATTGTTTTGATAGTAATAGCAATAATAATTTCAGATATTAAGACTTTGATGTTGCTATTGTTATAGTATTTTAAATTAATATTGCTTCCTTTTTCCCTTTATTTTTTATTTTTATTTGTTATTTTTATTAAATTATTTTTATAATTTTACTTTCTGAACAATAATAACGATGATTTTAGTGATTAATTTTTTATTTTTTTCTTATAAAAATATTTTGCTCTTTTTTTAATGTTAGTTCGTGCTCTTTTGTGATCTTTTATGAGGCAATAACTACATTCTAAAAGATATAATCTATGCTTGCGCAACAAAATCTACTTAAAAATTTATACATTTTATCTCCTAATCTATAATTTTTATTTAGTTATATCATATAAATTTATCATAATAAATTTAATCATGTTAAATTATATACACAAAAATACCCGCGACAACGCGTGGGTGTTTATATATATATACACGGTTAAACTGATTATTCCTGTGAGGACTAAAATCAGGACATAACAATAACTTGTACTGAAACATCACTTTTGTATTTGAATTTTATAAAAGGCCCATTCAACAAGATAGACAGAAGCCCAAGCGTGTGTAAAATGTAAGCTGAACCGATCTTTTCCCGTGTCACTCGGCTCTCGAGTTTAAGACCATGAAAATAGCCTTGGGCTTTCAGGAGTCAAACGGGTACTTAAATCCGTAATTGAAATGTAATCTTCCCACCATATATATGCTAACCACTTTCCTGTACAGATTTCATATTTTTTTTCAATATAAAAAAATATTATTTAAATGAGATTTGTTTTATCATAATATTTATTAGGGAAAGATATAAATCCATGCAGAATTCCTATGAAGTGTGAGTTTTGCATAAAATTTATGAATTTTAAATCGATATAAATTTATCTGTTCAAAGGATTTTAACGAAATCATCGACATAAAATTATCATCGTCATTAAAAATCAAGAAGATTCGAAAACCTGAGTTATTAAATTCACTATATTAGGATTAATTCATATTATAATTCAATTTAAATTAAACATAACAAATAAAATATAAATTGTTAAAACACCTGCAATAATCAAATAATAAAAACAATCAGTTCATTTCCTATCTAAAAAAGATAAAACAAATTATTGAAAATTCATCCCTACGTTACCATCATTATCATAATTATAACAGTTAGAATTATTATCACCATTATTGACCAAACAATTAAAATTATTAAATCTCCCTGAAAAAAAAAACTAAGACATTCTTACAAAAAATATAATCAATTAAATTATCATTATTATTGCGCACACAATTAAACAATAAAATAATATGATCTGAAGTACAGATAAAAATAAAAGAAAACACAGAAAAAAGGGAAAAAGGGAAGAAATCTACATTTTAAAATGATCATCAACATATATTAAAAGTTCAGGACTGGACTGAATAAAAATAAAACTCCAATAAAAAATTAAATGACAAAAATTAAAACAAAGATGCATAAATACGGGTAAAAATAAATATTATCCAAGAAGGATAAAAAAATAAAAGGAATTAATACAAGATAAAAAATTCAAAGAATAAGGGATGAAATAAAAAATACAGAATAAATTAATGCTCATCAAAGGACAAAATTCAAACAAATAAAAACCTTGGGACCGAAACAAATAAAGGGATTTAAAAAAAATGCAGTGTAATTTTTTTAAAAAAAGAATAAGGACCGAATTGAAAAGTAGCATATATGACCAATTTCAGTTGGAGAACAAAATTAAAACAATTATAACATGTAGATCAAAAAAAATAAAGGAACCAAAAAAATCCAAAAATCAAAACAATAAGGACTGAAATGCAAACCAACATATATAATTAGGTTTAATTCAAGGTCACAATTAAAAATAATCAAAATTTTCATTGAAAAAATCATGAAAAAAACTGAAATCAAAAGAAAAATGACTAAAAAATAACCAAAAACATGAACGACTGCCATGGTGATTTACCGACAACCTTAACACGTCATGCGCCACACCGAGAGGAATAGGACATGAGATGCACCCGGAGATATAGTGGCCATACATTTTAAACACCTTACGTGACGTCTAATAGGCGCATATGTGTAAAAAATTGTTGGCATATTCGTAAGACACTCATGTAGTGATTTTTAAAAAATACAAAATTACCTATACACCCCTGGACTCAGCAATAACCATAAAAAAATGGACATGAAAGTATCACAATGCCCCCATCTCTAGGTCTTCGTTTTTGTCTTTTCAGAGGATATTTACGTTACGTAGTTTTATTGTGCACGAATATATAAAAAAACAAAAGTACTTCCACTTGGCTCTCGTCTTTTTGTTAGCTTCCAGGGATAAATTAGTAATTTTATTATACAAATTAAAATGAAAAATACCAGAAAACCCCAAACAATCTATAAATATCACACGCCCCTGGAAATGTCCAAATTGTCATAGGCACTGAGAGTTAATTTTTTTTAACCCGAGAGATAAAATAATAATTTTATTATTGAAATACACATTGATCTGTGTTTACAGAGAATAAAACCGCAAAGTGTTTTAATTTTTAATATAAAATTGAGGCAAAAACAAGGCCTCCCCGCCCATCCTTTCGCCGATTCTTGATCGTTCTGCAATGCAAGCTGGCTATCGCCGGTCTGTTTCTACGTTGGATTTTCGCACCCTCAATCCAGAAAAAAATATCAAAACTCTTTGGACCTGATAAACGAGAGCAGCATACTTTAATTGAATAAGATTTTATTTTCTAAGTCATCATCTTGCATGCTGCTAGCAATGTGAGTGATTAAAAATTTAGGGTTTGAAAATTGCCTACTTATAAAATGTCACCGTATCTTATTTGATTGAAAAGATCTTCTATACACATCTAAATCTAATTTATATATGATTTTTCATTATAAATGATACGTGGGGCCTCATTTAATTTCATAAGAAAATAAATATTTATGTCCTGAATTTTAGGGTTTGAAAGTCGCTTAATGATAACGTGGGACCTCATTTAATTTTATAAAAAAATTAATGTCCTGAATTTTTAGGGTTTGAAAGTCGCTTAATGATAACGTGGGACCTCATTTAATCTTATAAGAAAATTAATGTCCTGAATTTTTAGGTTTGAAAATTGCTTATTTATAAAAACGTCACCGTATCTTATTTGTTTAGATTTTTTTAGTTGAGAAGTTCTTCTATAGACATCTAATTTATACATTAATTGTTTTTCGTTATAAGAGAGAGAGAAGGAAGGGTCCAAGAATATAATGGATTTGGCAACCTGAAATCCAAAGATTCTTGGCAAGAACCACCTAGCTAGCTAGCTAGCTCTGGTGGTGAATTCCAAAAGACAGCTCTAAACAGAGAAATTTGAATATTGTTCTTCGCGGACGTTCAGCATCAGGTTTCTTAATTATGGCCCTAGTCCTGTTAGAAGCTCAACGCCGGCCGAAGGAGAGTTCCGCAGACGAAGATCTTGCCCTAAAACAAGAAACGTACGGTCAGCAAGGCATGAGAAAAAGGTAGAAATATGAACAGGCTTATTTAATGGTCTTCAGTTTACCCTCCCACGTAACCATGCTGGATGATGATGAGAAAGAAGAGCATCTCACGTTGCATGATCATTAACGCGTTTTAGGGTTTCGGAGGGAGATACTGTGGATTTCGGAAGAGTCAAATCGATCGAGCAGCTTGTCTTCTTATATATTATATACATGTAATAAATTTTCTCTTAATTGTTTTTATTTAATTATTGACGTATAATTTAATTATCGCAGTGAGAAAAGGAAAACAGGGTTGATTTTTTTTTTTTGTAATTAACCAGTAAAATATATAATTCGCTATTATCCATGTTGGAGATTACAGCATTAAATGGCAACATTAAAGCCTGTGCACTTGGTTAATGTGTTCTTAATTACTGTAATTAATACTAACAGCAATAATACCGTTAGTAGCTGTCTTTTATTCATTATCCTTGTATAAATGCATCACTGTACAAACACATAATTTTTATGATTCAAACAATAACATTGCTGCAATTCCAGCAATTATCAGTTCATCTTCTTCATCCCAGAAATCTATTAAATTCTTCAATCCAAACCCCTAGTGCTTGCTCCCATGATTAGATGATGATCATAATAAATTACTGAAAAATACACCGTTAATCATACCATCTAAATTATAAAATAAGATTAAAATATGAAATGTTTGTATTGAAAAAGAAACATTTAAGATTAATTTACTAGAAAGAATCATAATTACATAATTAAACAAGAAAGTAATAAAGTATAAATTAGAGACAAATACATAGTTAGCCAAAACTTAATAATCCACTAGATAAGATGTGCGCCTAATTAGGTCTCTGAGATACTTAGCCTGTATGAACTCGAGTTCAGTAAATCTTCTTAATCATCCAACCTATATATCCTTTGAGGAATTCAAGGGATCTTATTAATTTGCTTGATTTTTTTTTATTTCATCGATCTATATCATGCATCGATCGGAAGCTTTCTTATTTCAATATTTCGTTGATTTCAAAAACTCGCAAGAAATTACAGAAAGGAGGATTGTTCAGCCAAAACCCGTGCGTGTGTGTGTGTAAATGATGGACTAATTAAGAATTAACGGGTGACCTCGCCAGCCATTACACTCGCTGAGCTAGGTTAGAACACTTGGGTTAAACAGAGCGTGAAGAATATATAAGAAAAACACAGTTCCAGCGAAGACGTGAATATATACATCGGTTTCATGGGTGGATTCGCATGAGTTGAATGAATGAATATGATGAAAAGGAGAAATAATATATTTATCCTCCCTGGTTGCCAGAAAATAGAAAGAATGGTACGAAATTGCATATAAAACCCAGAAACATCGCACACTTACTGTGAAAACTTGATGTGGACATTCATTAATATTTACACAGTTGCATGTAAAATATATAAACAGTAGCGAGGCAAGATATAGATATATAATAGCTCAGTCATCTACAAGCTTGCTCCTGATCCACTTGAAGCTGTTTCTCAACGATGATTTGATCTTACCTTCCATGGTGTACATGTTATACTGCGCCACTCTCTTCCTCCGCTTGAGCTCTGGATTGCCTGAACTCTCTACCTCGTCAACCACTTTCCCGCCCGGACCATTAAAGCTGTAAGATCTAGACCGGTCCTCGAAGCCTAGCCGGATCTCTGAGTAGCCAGAAAATGATCTGCTCTTCTCCATCAGATCAACGAGCACGAGAAGCAGGCCATGGCTTAACTTGTGTTATATAAGAGCAGCTAAACTAAACCTATATATTGGGCTTCTTGAAAATCAAATGGTAGTGGAGTTTGCATGGGCGATGACGCGTGCTTGAGTCTGAATTTGATTATAAGAAACCGACATCGTTTTGAGCATTCGTGAATGGTGTTTGATTAGATGGGAAATTTAATGTGGGATTTGGTGGGAGACAATAGACAGTGGAGTGGAGGGCCATATGCAATATGTTGGGCATAAAACATAAAGAATAGAAGGGTCCCTCTATGTATTTGCCGTGCTCTCACACAAGGGAATTCCTTCGTTTTCTTCTTCTTCTTCCTCAAGGAGCATCTCGAGTGAGCTTTCATACAGTAAGATCACCTCTTCGGTTAGAAAGATCATGGAGATTTTAGTCTCTGATACAGAAAATTATATTTCTTTTCCTTACAGATAAAATCACAAGATGTATTCATTTGTTGAGAATGAAAAGAAAATTAGAGTATAATCATGAAGGAGAACATCACCTAGCTTTTCACAGATAAACAAAGGAATGGTCCCCCCAATAATTGAGTTTTCCCCTCAATAAAAGTCTCGTCAGCCGGGGAGGGGTGGGGTGGGGTTGTTAACCATCTCTCTCGAGTTGAAACAATTATAGTGCAGGGCTGCAACTTGTGATTGATGAGAGATGAAGATCAGTCCATATCCTGTTGAACTTTAATGGCAGCCCTTAGAGGACGGCTTGCTATTAGACTATAGTTTCCCACGTAATGATGGGAGAGACAGTTCAAGAGCACTAAATCCAGTGGTAGCTCAACCTATTCAAAATTATGAGTGTTCTAGATAAGTTTGATGTGATGGTGGCACCCACAGATGTAAGGTAATGCCCGGAGGAACCAGCTGCAACTCGGAAGCTAAAATAGAAAGAAAAAAAAACAGAGATTTTAGGGTAGTGAAAAATCCCGTAAACTTTTTGAGCACGAACACACAATAAAGACAAGGTTGTCTTTGTTTCCTGGAAAGTCAATTCCGGGAAATCATTTCCCAAACTTCCTTGTGTTTGTTTGCCTTCTGGAAAGTTGGTCAACGGAAAACACTTTCCGGTCAACGGAAAACACTTGGCTTGGTTTTCAGGAGAGTGTTTTCCGGAAAATTTGGGCAGAAAACACTTTCTGGAAGTTGTGAAAAATTCAGAAATATCATTATTTGCCGATTATATCAAATTTGATCCTCAAACTTTTGATTGCTATATATAATTTGTTTTGAATATTTATTTTTCAATTCCATCTCTTAAAATTTAATTTTTATATTAATTTTGGCCCTTATTTTTATAATTGCTATTTATTTTTTTCTTATTATTTTTTATTGAAATTTTTTATCTATCAAATTTGTTCCTCATTTTTTAATTGTTACCTATTTTATTTGAAATAATTTATGAAAAGTTAATTATTATTATTTTAATTTATTCACCTTTCATTTTTTAATTTTTATATTTGATCTTTATTATTTTGATCTTTATTTATTTTATTTGAGATAATTTATGAAATTATATTTTTTTTTCACTTTCATTATCATTCAACTTTTTAATTTGTAAGATTTGTTCCTCATTATTTTAATAAATTTGAAAACAAAATTAATTTATTAATAAATTATTTTTCAGTTCATTTTCCATAAAACAAACAAACACTGAAAAGTATTTTCCAGTAAATTTTCTATAACACTATAAAACATCAAAATTCACTTTCCAGAATTTACTTTCCAGAATTCACTTTCCTCGAATTCACTTTCCAAAGGAAACCACTTTCCAAGCAAACAAACGGGGCCTAAGGGTGTGTTTATTTCTGGAAAGTGAATTCCGGAAAACCACTTTCCAAACTTTCTCGTGTTTGTTTGCCTTCCGGAAAGTTGGTCAACGGAAAACACTTTCCGGTCAACGAAAAACACTTTCCCGTCAAATAAGAATTTGGTCTGGTTTTCAGGAAAGTGTTTTCCGGAAAATTTGGGCGGAAAACACTTTTCAGAAAATTGTGAAAAATTTAGAAATGTCATTATTTGCTGATTATATCAAATTTGATCTTTAAACTTTTGATTGCTATATATAATTTATTTTGAATATTTATTTTTCAATTCCATCTCTTAAAAAATATTTTTTATATTAATTTTGGTCCTTATTTTTATAATTGCTATTTGCTTTTTTCTTATCATTTTTTTATTGAAAATCCTCATTTTTTAATGTTACTTATTTTATTTGAAATAATTTATGAAATGTTAATTATTATTATTTTAATTTATTCACCTTTCATTTTTTTAATTTTTAGATTTGATCTTTATTATTGTGATCTTTATTTATTTTATTTGAGATAATTTATGAAATTATATTTTTTTCAATTTCATTCTCATTCAACTTTTTAATTTGTAAGATTTGTTCCTCATTATTTTAATAAACTTGAAAAAAATTAATTTTTTAATAAATTATTTTTCAGTTCATTTTCCATAACACAAACAAACACTGAAAAGTATTTTCCAGTTCATTTTTTATAATATTGTCAAACATCGAAATTCACTTTCCAGAATTCACTTTCCCGAATTCATTTTCCAAAGAAAACCACTTTCCAAGCAAACAAACAGGGCCTAATAAAGTCTAAACTTGCCTCGATATTTAAATTTTTTTTAAAAAAAATATTTTTATATGATTTTGATATGCTAATATCAAAAATTATTTTAAAAAAATAAAAAATTCATTTTAATATAAAAAATATTTTCAAAAACATTCTCAAACACATTCCCAAACAAACACTTAAAACACACAAATAACGCAACACCTTTTCTTCTCTGATTGATAATTTCTACAGACTGTTTCTGCTCCTAAGAGTTCATCATCCATTTGCATCAACAAGAACTGCCTTTTTTCTAATGAAAGAAAATAACTGATACAACAGAAGTATGATTTGAGATAAATTTTGTAACCTGAATAAATAATCGAATTCATATCCCAGACAGGACCGACCCTCATCACTAACCTAATCGAAACCATTGATCAAGCAACCAATCGAAACTTGAAATTAAACACCCCACCCCAAAACACAATTCGCATAAAACTTCAGCGGGCTCCAGGACAGGACGATGATGAGACATCACAATCCAGAATGATTATTAAGGACCCAGTAACTTGTTGAAACTTGGGAAGAAGTGCAGACCTGTTTCAAATATAGCTGATCCTGGCGCTAGTGATTGGTGTCTATATGCACACTACCAATGCAAGCGCTCACGGAGAGTTGTTATCCCAAGTGCAAAGCTACAGAAAAGATCAGTGAAGTGGCCACATCCTTCAAATGGGTTAAGAGATGTCCGAGAACTTGCTCACAAGAACACGACAGAACTATCTCAAATCTCACCACCTTCACTGGTGATGGATTTCATGTGCTCTGTTTGTCAGCAGGTCGACTGATCATGAAACATGAAAAATGCCACTTGAGAGAGTGTATGCCAACTAGAACAACTTCAACAAGAAGTCCATGTTCCTAAGTGAAAGTAGCAAATCAATTGTCCTCCTACAGAAAGAATGACTGAAAAAAATTATAAATGATTTATAGAAACCTCTACTCTTGGTCCCCGTGAATTATAGTACGGAGTTTCTTAAGATGATTTGTGTCTGAAAAAGTCAGCACCATCTTCAACGTTATCAGTTATGATGTTTCCACTTTGAGCCATAAGTATTCTGTAGACTCGCTTTGAGCAAATCTGACCAACTCTTCTTTCACCACCAAGGAAACCCTCAGTGGTCAGATCCTCAAGCAGAAATTCCTTTTCATGCACCTACATTATCATAAAGAGAAAACTGTATGGTTATTCTAATCTAGCAACCTCTAACAGCACAAAATAGAGAAATTACACAATTTAAGGATCATCTTCTAGACACTGATGCACTGCAAGGATACAAATAAGAGTTTGGGAAAAACTCTTCCTTCCAACAGCGTCGAGAGCAGCATTTGGCTCTGCCATTGATTACATTAGACGGTGGAAAGGGGTTTCTATTTCTTGTAAGTTTTAAGAAATTATACGGAAAATGGATGGCAAAAAAACAGCAGAAATAATGAAACAAGCATCTTCTTTGCTTAATGAATTCAACATCATGACTGGAGCAATGTGCATGAGGCATCCTTCAAAATATTTTCTAGTTCTTTTTCAACTCATTTAATTTTTCCCTTAAAAGGATATGGAAGATGCAGTTGATTATAATGTTCCAGGACAAATGATCAAAAAATCATAAAACAATCGTTTCATCCTTGGGAAACTGTGCTTCTCTATTTTCTTTTTATTTTCTAGTGTTGACTCATCAGAAGGTTCGTTATACCTTCAGCTGCATAATGGGTTAGCATCTTCCATCACATGAAACCTACACATCCATTCTGAATCTCACATATTTCCATGTTAGAACTGTCAAGATCTCCCCACCAGGTAATTGAAAACTTCTCCAGGTAAACATTTTGGTCCAGTCCTTCAATTTTCTTTAGTTAACAGATTGGAGCTATTAAACCCCCCAATTTCTACTTAATAGCACATGTATAGTAAACAGACCTTTCAGGCCAAAATGCATGTGAAAAAACAGAAATTTGCATATATAGGCATAGAGAATAACACCCTCTCCCTTGCTCTCTGAGTCTTTCCCCCTCCCTCCTAGTGAAATTAATATGGCAACAAATAGTATCTTCAGACTAGTTAAAGAGCCCTGTTTCTTTTTATATAGGATATAGTCACAATAGATAGCATGATGGTGGAAGTGTAGACTACGTTGCATGAAACCCAAGCCCAAATTAATCCAAAATGGACCATTTCAATTCGTGGGGATGGTGGCAAAAAAACCGTAGTAAAATGTGTAAAATACAGACCATTAAGATTAACATAGAGGGCAAAGCTTAAATGTCAGTATTAATGCCAAAATTTTGGAGGCCTTTTCTTAGTACTTACTGATTTGTTAGGGTCCATGTATACACTCAAAAGAGACTTCATGGTAGGGTACTTCTTCCATATAGCAATAGCAAACCGTGGTTGCACCTTTGGAATAGCTACCAAAGCTTTTAACCTGAATGCAAATAGTAGAATCACAAACCACAGCAATTGCCACAGAGAAATGGAGGCAAATATAAAATGAAAGGCAACATGACAATATACTACTCAAGTAGATTTGAAACTAAAATTGATACTACAGTCAGTTTCATATCTATGGATAAATTCACAAAGGAAACTTGGTATCTTTCAAGAACATTTGGTCGGTTTGACTCACTTTTAAAATATTACTGATGTATTGCTAACAAAACCATATCCAACTAAAAGGAGAACCTAATAAAAATACTTCAATTTTGCTAGTTGTTTGCTCATTCAAGTTCTGCATCTTCCTTTTTTATGCATGATCTCAGTATTTTTTTTTTTTAAGCATTGAAGTCTCTGGTGGAAGATATGGGGGAAAAAAGGAAAGGAGGAGCATCATGGTCCTGTAATTTAGTCATGCCTCAGCTCAAGTATTTATCTCGCCAAACGATTTCAATTTAGATTCCAATATGCAAATCACTTTTTCATGATAATAAAAAAACTGCAGATGAAGATTGAAGAATATCAACACAAGCATATTTGAATACATAACATGATTTTTTGTTACAGAAAGTGTAGAAAAGTGTAGAAAAGTGCAAATGGGATGGCAAGTAGACTTTGCCAAAAATGTATTAGAATAAAAACAATTGACAACTGGAGAAACGGAACTTAATAGTTAACATAAGCAATATTTTATAGATTTTAAGAGTTATACAAAAATATGTACACGAAGGCTTGTAATAATATTATTTGGGAAAAAGTATTACTCACCATGGACTCCTTTTTATTAAATTTCTATCAATGAAGTCTTTAGGGATAAAGGACCCATTAGCATTTACAGATAGTTGTGTTAACTTCTTTCTGCAATTAAAAGTAAAACAGAAGAGTGAGAAAATCAAACAGCTAAACTATAAAGAAGATAGCAGGATAGAGGAGTTGTGATTCAATAAGAATGAAAAGATCTCTGATGGTGATTACAATTTGAGCTGATTACATGACAGCAGAAAAATAATTTTGAGCACCTAAATTGACAAGATGCCAAGCTGCGTGTCAAACCAAAGACATGGTCAGCAAGCTCAGCTTCATCTGTGCATAGCCTGTAATGTACCCTAACAAAATGTGTAGTTAACTTCGCTAGAACCTGCAGACAAGTTTGCAATTTATCAAACTTCATAGTGCCTTCCAAACATTTTTTATGACAATACAGGAAGTTGTTAGACTTGTATAAACTTTAAACTTGTCTTTTGACCTCTTCAACAGATGGACACCTCCAATAATCATCATTTTCCTGCTTCTTGTACTGCTCCTTTCCCCTAACACATTGTCAACATCCGATTTAGAAAGCATTGCAGTGATACAACATTATCAAAATTAATAAACAGCATATAGAATAGCAGAAAACACTACAGTAGACAGTACAATCACAGATTTACATTTTGACACTGCAGCAGCAAACATTGCAGCATAAACAAAAATGCTAGAGAAGATGGAAACTGCTACACCAATGAAGCAGCTTTATTTTTAGTTGTAGCTGACAGTTATTGAGAGTACAACAGAAACGAACCTCAATCCCAAAATTATTTGGGATTTGCTATGTGGATCATAAACCAAATCTACTTCAATATCAAAAGTTTTATATCCTCTGATACCATTTCCATCCACATTATCTTAACTTCATCTTTCCCATGTCCCTCCCATCAACTTATCAATTCTCTGAACCAATGCCACAAGTGGCCTATGCTGGACATGGCCAAACCATCTAAGTCGCCCTTATTTCATTTGTTAGACAGTGCCAGGGGAAAGTCGCATTGTTCTGGTAGCAAGGACCCCAGCAAACCCATCAAACCCACCAAAAGGCATCTAAGAGAGTAGTCTTGTTATCCATTCACATCTTACCATAAACCAGGCCTTAGCTTGGCAAGAACATTATGCAAAGAGAACACTTTTACCTCCTTGAGCAGTCATCGCCAAAATTAAAAGCTGAGTGGAGAAACGAAGATGACAATCTGGAGATTGATTTTTTAGGTTGGGGATCAGTTAGTAATCCAGGCTCCGGTAAAGAGCACTTTGGGATACTGATTACTATGATCATGAAATGGGTTTCGCAGACTCTTGTATTTACCAGAAGCTTCAAAGCAGAGTTTGAGAAGGCTCTCTCTCCAGCTTACATGTTGGTAAAAATTGGTAAACTTGTTCAAGTTACAAAGATCAGTTAAAGGCCAAGGATAACCAATACACGGTTTTTGCTTACAAAAATATGCCTTGGTCTGGATGGTGGCCTGAATTCACCTTATGAGGCTGCTATTCTTTTAAAGAAATTGAAGAATTGAAATATCGCGGTCTTGAAAGTCAGTTGTGGCTGATAGAGCAGTGTTCTGCTAAAAGAAGAATGATTCGATAAATTGGAAGGTGAATGATGATGACTGCAATTCCCCTTGGAAGATAGGAGGTTGAAATGGTCAAAAACCCGAACCTGATTTAAGAGGGGATTACAAAGTTGGCTAGATCATTAAGGAATTCAGTAGGAAACATCACTAGAAAAATTATCAAGGATAGGGATTGGCTTCATCTCTGAGATGAGATCCAAATGGCTGGAGAGACTCTTTAAAAGGGACAGCAACATGGAGTTTCAGAGTAATAAAGATACGATCCTCAATAAGGGTGGTTTCTCCATAGCATTCTTTCAATCTTGCTTGAATTACTTGAAAAGGGAGCTTGTGGGGAATCCTTTTGCAATAGAATTGTCAGTGAAGTAATAACTTGAGCATTGCTACATTGCTTGTGGGATGGTGATTAGAGGGGGGCACCATCTTTTTCTTGGAACATTGCTTGTGGGACGGTGATTAGAGGGGGACACTATCTTTTTTCTTGGATGATGACAATAGACACTTCTTCAATGTCCAATCTTTGCCACATATCTTCTACTGAAAATTTGGGCATGAACATGAATATGTTCAACAATAGCACAACATTCATAGTAATTGCACATGACATGATGCTGCACTTTTCTTAGAAGAAAACCACAAGGTGAATCCTTTTGAGACCAATAATATGGAATGTCTCCAAGAGGTTCAATTGTAGTTTCTCTCTGCTTTAGAGATGAAAATTTGGCTAGATCTGACAATCATTGGCCCAAACCACCCTTCCTTAATGGAAGAAGTTGTCCCTGTCAAACCAAGGTGGCAAAGATATCCCCCACCACAAAATACATCAAGACCCATACTTATGTACCTACACCTTAGATTTACTAATTATTATTATCAAAGTACAAAAACTTTTTGTATTTTGGAGGCACTAAGATTCCCCAAACTTTTACCAGTACCCATGCCCAAAGGGGTGGGGGAAAATCTCCCTTGGTTAAGGTGAGGAGGGGAAGGGGGAAGCTAAACCCATCCCTTTAAACTAAACCATAAGCTATAAAACCAAGCTAACCAGCCTAACATTCTAGCATATCATAATGATAAAAAGATTACTATATAAGATGGAGAAATTTTTGAACATAGTGCTATTTGAGTAGCATTGAGAATAGATGATACTATAGCATATTATTAGACAGTAATATAAATCATATTCTAAGGTCTCGTCAAATAGCTTAATCTTTTAGGTAAGATGGTTCTTAGACATGGTATCAGAGCCTTATTAACCCAGCGATTACGAGTTCGAATCTCACCACCCTTATTCCATTTGATAAAAATCAAGCACAAGGTGATGTGGGTCTGTGCAAGTTTCAATCCCAAAAAGTTTTCACTTGAGATGAGGTGTTAGAAAATAATATAAATCATATTCTAGGACTTCACCAAACAACTTAAATTTTGAAGTGAGATGTTATTTGCCATATCCCAAAGAGTTTCAATCCTTTCTGATTATGCAAATCAAGTGATTGCTCACTGCTTCAAATTTAAATTGAATCTGAAGACCTCTCATTTATGAATTGAGTTTTAATAAATTTGGATTCACAGTTCTCTACATTTTTTATGACTTGATCAATGGAAATTGATTTTCTAGGATAAAAAAACAAGATGAACAACCATGTCTCTTTGGATAGCTATGATGAACATGACTATCCTTCCACATGCAAACCACAGAGACAGCACAAACATAGAAGCAGAAACAAGGCATAAAATTTTCACATAAAGGAGACAAGTATCAAACATGGAAAGAACAAAGAAGTTAAAAAATTTACATTAATTAAACTTCACAATAGCTCACCTTTTATTGACATAAGACATCAGCCTAATTGTGAGATAGCAAATTGTATGAGAAGGATAAAGGCTTCGAACTGAGGACACATGATCCAGGAGCGACTCACTCATAACAAGATTGCAGAAATCTTCAGCTTCATATACGAGGGCTACATATCGAATGTCAGTTCCTTCAGGAGAAAGCTGCATTGAATAATGAGAATTATATCGGTATAATTTAGCAATAGGAGAAATGCAACCTAACTACACACATTGAATACACATAAAAACAATACAAGTTTGAAAGAAATTGACTAGGTATCATGTTTGCAAATTTGTAATTAGCTTGTGCTTTCAAAATCTACTAAACACTAATTACCTGAGAAATATGTTCTGGAGCACTCATGGTCCATAGAATAGATCTTTCAATAGGATTTGATGTAATGCGATATGTAAGGCCCTTATCAGCAAACTTGGTCAGCAAAAGTCCTATACTAAAAAGTAGAGAATTCAGAAAACTATATATTAGCATAATGAATCTACTGAAATATAAAAGAAGAAATATATTGAGCAAGAAAAATAAATTACCGCCCACTGAGCCATGTTCAATCACTCTGGTGTCAAATTCAGCAACAATAGAATTTAAGGCAAACTTCCCTTTTTCCCACTTTTGCAATTCTTTCTCCATTTTTTTCAACTCTGCTGCTTGAGCCTTCAGAGCTGCTTTCTGCAACTTCTCTTGCTGCTCAGCAGATTTTGATAAGATAATTTTCATATATAAACTCATAAACTATATAAGTTAAGTAACAAAACTAAAATAACTACTTCTTTCTTTAGCTTCTTTTCTTCCATTAAACGAATTCTTTCCTCCTTTTTTGTATTCTTCATTCCCACTGCTTCATCTGTACTATTTTCCTTGGCAGAGTTCACTTTAGCTTTCCTTCTCTCTTTCAAGGTTCTAGCCATCTGCTCCATGCTAAAATTTTCTTTCTCGGGACAATCGTCTATCTGGTTCAATGTCAATAATTAAGCTAATGTAGAAAATTGAGGCACATATCCAACTAGCTTTAAATACCAAGTTGATAAGAATAGCGTATCCTAAAGTGGCAAAGTTCATATGCTCACAGCTGAAATCGTTAATCACTTTTTAACACGAACAGAGTTTTGTCCAACTATTATGGCTTTAATTATTTTGAACTTAATTAACTTCTCACAAAAAGCTTCAAGAAAATCCATTTTAATTATCTTGATAAATCAAAACTGAATTAACAAGCAACATAACTTCAATTTACAGATACTCTTAAGAAAAAAGAGAAAAATGACATTAAGACTTCAAAACAGAAGATACAAAATGATCTTATCACCATGATATTCCAGTAAGACATCGATCTCATATAAATCTTGAGAAACAATCCCAACTCTTCAAGTTCAACCTTAAATAAACTACAAACAAAAATGCAATATGTTATTGTAATTATATAAAGGATTACCAGATAGATATCATCTTGCGAGAGACTCAGTTGCGAAGAACTGCCCCCATACATTTGATTTACATTAGCATCCACTGATGAACAAAATATCTTCGGTTACCATCCGTAAATTTAACCTAGACATAGAAGAAGTTCATTAATTGCATTGTCCAATAAATCAATATTGATTTTACCAATGCATTCGACCGGAACAAAGTCGGTAGAGGTTCTCCATTTTCTTCTCTCCTCCACTTCATTATTCTCAGCACCCACAGTCTTCTCCTCCCAATTTTTAGCACTTTCCGGCTCATCATTTTCGGATTCCAAACAGATCAATCCAGCATTTCCTTTCACACAAGAACAAAACCCTAATTGATTGCAAATGAAAAGGAAGTATTTCAATGGATAAAAATAAATTGAGAACCCTAACTAACCAGAGATGAATTCAGGATGAAAATTGGGATCCCTGGTTTGGGCAAAAGTGCATTTGACGATGGAGACATCGGACATTGGAGTATCGGGAACGAAAGAGGGAGATTTGTGAGGGGTCGGGTCATCGACGTCGAGGACCAGAATGTTCGGGTCGGGTAGGGTCCGGGGTTTTTTAGAGAGAGATGGGAGTGGCGTTTGTAGGTTTTCTTCTTCATCGGAGAGGATTATCGGATTCCACATTCAACACCAGAGAGAGAGAGAGAGAGACTGTTACACCAAAATGTCTTCGAATACGCGCGGGATGCAAGAAAACAGTTTTGAAGTTTTGATATTGTGATATTATTATTTTCTTATTTTATATTTACGGGTTTGTTTTTTTCACTCCTTTGAAGTTCTATTACCACTAATATTATATTAATGATATATTTGTTTTCATGTTTTAAAAGCATTTTAAAACATATTTTTTATTTTAAATTAAAAGTTTTAGATTGTTATAATACATTACTATCAAAAATATTTTTTTAAAATTAAAAAAATATATATTTACTGTATTTTCAAATAAAACTTATTTTAAAATATAATCACTACAATAATAAGAAACAGATTCTAATTAAAAATTAATTTAAAACAATAACATGTTGTCATCCTATCGCATTTCCTATATTTATAAGAAACAGTTTTGGGTATATTTTACCAAACAAATTCTAAAAGTTAATATATATATATGGCCAAAAATCCTAAAATTATTTGAGACAAAAATATTTTAGCATGTTTTAAAATATATTACAAGGATTTTACAATACATTCGTAAAAATTCAAAAGATTTTGACCTATATTTAAAAAATATTAAAAAAAAAGTTTTAGGCAAGAAAATATTATGGATAAAAAACCTAAAATAAGTTAATATCCAAAACACTATTAGAGATGATAAATATTATTCAATTTTAATAAAAAAAAAAAAGATACAAAACCTTAAAGGGATTAGTATCTAAAATATTATTAGGAATACTAATTTTATTACCTACCTTAATATAAGGATAAAAACATGCATAGTGTTGATATTTAAAATATTTTTGTGTATAATACAACTCTTTCACTTTTAATATAAAGATAAAAAAAAATAAGTTTTAATGATACGATAATAAAAATTCTAGTTTTATCTTAGAAGAAGTTTTGACGATAATTAAGGATATTTCAACTTTCCATACTAATTTTTTGACTTCAAAAATTAGGGTTTATTCTTCATAGCAAACTTGTCATGGTAGGCTAATAGAGAAAAAAAACAATTAGATATTATCAAGCCATAGCAATGTGAGGGGAAAAAATGTAGTTTATCTCATGTAAGACTTATTATGAACGCTAATATTATTATTTTTATACAACTAATTCCTTAACTAAAATCTCTAGAAAATAAAGAATCATTATTAAGATTCTTAATAATTGTAATACTAGATAATAACTCTCTAATACAACAATCAAAAAGCCTTCAAGGCCCACACTCATAAACCAATCACTAAAATGACATCACTTGTCTCCGCCGATCAAGAAGGCAATGCAACTTTCAATAATAAACCTCTATATATGTTAATTTATTTGTCAATAATTAATGGTAATATTAATTTTATCGTATTAATTTATTATTATTATTCAAGAAAAAAAAAATAATTTTTATTATTTAAATAGTAATGATGATGATAATGATAGTAACAATAATAATGTATTACAGTGACCGTAATGCTTATGATTCTAATAATTGTGACTATGGTGCTAAAATAATATTAAAAATATCAATGACAATATATTTTATGATAATACAACCAATTATAATAATTATATTCATATTAATTGTCGCGGTGATTTTTTTCATGTTTCGCGCTCCACCATCCTCAGAGGGGGAGACAACTCGCGGTAAAGGAGGGTGTTTTATATTCGTAAAATTACAATTATAAATCCTAAGAGTCACCACCTAATAAGATAATTAAAAAACTTAATGGTCTACGAGAGTCCGAGTAAGCGAACTTGTTGTGCAAGGAGAAGACCTGTCACCCTTAGTGCACCTTACTAGGGTAAGTTACATTGTTGTTTGATTGTTTTTTTAAGCTAATTTTTTATTTATTGGTCTTTTCTAAGGTTTGAGGTAGATTTCTCTCTATGAGAGAGTCTCTACCTTATAAGGGTTGAAAACTTAACAAAAAAAAAATACATTGTATTTTGAAAACCCTTTTTTTACTATTTGTAGGTGTACTTTACAATGTAATTTTACAGTTCGATAGCTAAAACAAAATAATTGCTAATTGTTATGATATTTTTGTCAAATCTCAACAGGCAATCATAAATTAGTTATGATATTCAATTTTTTTTCAAAACATAATAAATATGCTATATATTTTTTACGAAAATATGCTTGGACAAATCTTGGAATTCGGCCATATGCACGAAACAAAACGCATTTATTTTGTTTTTTTAAACATGATTTTTTTATATTTTATTTTAAAAAAATCAAACTGGTTTTGGATCAACTAAAAGGGTCGGTCAACAAAGTTAAGTTAAAAGGCCCAACTTTGTTAGACTTAGTCTAGACCTGGGCTAGCCAAGTGTGCTAGGCCAAGAGCAGGTTCAGCCCAACAAGACAATCAGAAAAGAAAAAAAAACAAGAAGTTGTTGCACTATACACATATTGCATGAACGGTGTAGAGTGAATTAATTCACTCCTGCATTGTTCAAGTGTTACATGAATAGTAATAGGATGGTCGCCCCAGAGTGACGAGAGGCTAACTTGTCATTGACACCGGGTAGAAGAGGTCGAGGTGGTTCTTCCTGTGATGGTGACTGCCGAAATAGACTGGTTTGTGGTGACTGCCAAAATAGGGTGGTTTGTGTTAGAGTTTGTTATCGTTGTGTCACTAATGCCAGAGAAGAAGGCCTCGACTATTGCACATTTTGTTGGTAAATGGAAGAGGTTGATGGTGTCAAAGGAGAAGTTGATGGTGCTCGGCCGGGAACCGCTGCTGAAGGAGAGATATAGTCGATTGTCGCTGGTTTTTTAGAGAGAGAGTTGTCGGTGTTGGTGTCATATCGAGTGCCGAGGGAGACGAAAGGGTGGTTGTTGTTGTTGGTTATACATGTATGTATCTGTTTTGCAACTCTCGCACGATGTGTCTTCGTCTTCCTCATGCAAATTTTTCGTATGTTCTCCCTGTCAGTGTTCTTTTTTGTGTTGTCTACCCCCTGTATTATTTTTTTCTCCCCCCTTTTATAGAGTTAATGTGCAATTTACAGGGCATGGGAGTGATGTTTAGGAATGGTGTGTTGTGTGTTGTAGTGCAAGAGTGGGTTGCAGGGCATGATTGTCGGCAAAGCCTCGCCAAACCATTTTTTAAAATAAAAAATTTGGAATAACATAAAAAATACAGAAATATTATTTCAGTATTTTTTATTTGATTTTGATAGATTTAGGAGAATAACCTGGAATTGGGTTATGACAATAATAATAATAATAATAATAATTTGTTTTTATCCTTTATTTATTTTTATTTATTCTTCAAGTCAAATAATATATTTTGATGCTGCTGATATTTTTTTAGATATTTCCTTCAACACGCAAATTCTGAGATTGTGAGTAAAACTTACAAAAAAAATATATAGTCGAGGAGGAAAATAGATTCTTTCAGGCAACCACATTTTCTTTTCCATGCTCAGTGTCAGGGGCGATAAAAGGGAAGCAACAAAATATATAGGCGAGTCAGGGGACCCTCACAAAGCCTAATTCCATCTCTTAAATGGTCGAGCATTGTTGAGGCTCGAGTATAGTCAAAACAAACACCGTGTTTTCAACTGCTTGAAAGTTATTTTCAATTCTTCCACCCTCCCGCGAAGTCTATATTGCTCTACGGAGACTAATCGCCGACGTTGACCGGAGGAGATTTCAATGTTTTGGGTGGCGGAAAAAACAAAAGAAAATCCCTGGCCATGCTTTGCCAGGCCATCCTAACTCTGTTGTGTAGATTAGCAACACATGCATGTGGTCTTGCACCCTTATCACCTCTCAGACTGTCCCAGCAGCGCAAGAAAATAATAACTGGTTACCTGCCAAAAATCTTGAAAACGACCTAAAACTACAACCCAACATTATTGTGATCGTTACTTCTACCATTTATGATAAATGAGTCCAAAAAGCAAAGCCATTGTTACCCTGATGCATCCTATGAATCCACTATGCATGATTGCACATAATGGACTAATTTACATTATTACCGATCATCTTTTCCGAAAGTTTAAACTAGGTGAGGTTTTAAGATATGATTTATATTATTTTTTAACAAACAGTGATTAGTATCCGATCATGATGGCCGGTTCGATTAGGCTTGTCGGCCCCTCCTATGGCTGGACGGGGGTGCTCGAGCGGGGCAAGGCCCTCGGTAGCTAGGGGAGAGTGGTCACAATCTTCCCACCATTCCCACCTAGTTCTGTATCTCAATTCTCAAGTTTGTTGGTCGTGGCTTTGGGTTACAGGCAGCCCTCATCACTGTCCCTACGATGGACCAACTTGTTGATTGAAGCATGATTTGTGAACAGAGATTGCTGTCATTAACGGTCACTAAGTCAGCAAATTTAAAGAAATTCTAGATACAAACAACCATATTATATTATAAATGTAAGAATATTATTACTTCCAAAAAAATCATGTGTTATTCAGCTTCAACACCCATTCATAATCCATGAGCTCTGACACTTGAAAAAATCTCTATTTCAACCTCATTTTTATTATTTATTGAGTGATGAAAAAGCCCAGCGTCTCCAGTTCCCTTCCTTTTAGTGGGCCAAATCACTTCAGTAGATTGGATGGTTCCAGTTGTTAGGTTTCTGAGAATTATTCAAATCATAGAAATAAATATCGTTCCGGTTGTTGTTTCGGTTTTTTGATTGGAATAGAACGTTCTGATTTCGGAGCGTTCCGGCGTGCCGTTTCGGTGTCGTACTGTTCATATATAATTAATTATATATATATATATATATATGAAAAACAATATTAATTTAACAAGCATAATTAAAATTTGAATTTTTTTATTTAAAATATTTTGGTGTTTTTAAATTATTTTGATGTATAGATGTTAAAAATATTTTTTAAAAATAATAAAAAAAATAGATTTTAAACCCGGAAAGGAACGCCCGGAACAGAACCGAGGTGTTCCTGCCGGAATTTCCGAAACGGACCGGAATTAAAACCAGGACGGCCGGAATTTTCGGAACAGACCGGAATTAAAACCAGGACAAAAACAACGTCGTTTTGTCCCGGTTTTATAAATAAAACGACATGTTCTGGCTGTTTCGACCGGAACGAAATGGATCTGATATATATGATTCAAAGGGCACCCAATTGTTAGGTCATCAGAAGCATTCAAGGGCCCTCAAGTTCCCAGCTACTAGCAGTGAAAAATAGCCGGTAAAACTCACTGCCATTTGTTGGTGAAAAATCAGCAAAGGTTCACGATGGTAATTTTGATACAGATTTAAATCCTTACTCTTTACATGCTTTTTTTTTTGTATTAGTAACGTGTTGTGTCGATCAACTTGTGCGTACCTCGATATTCTTTCATCGACGATATGAACTTTAGTTGCAGCTGAGATAGTAGTTTTCATTTCTAAATTCTCAACTATAATGGAAATCTTTTAATCACTCTCAAAATGAAGAAAATGGAACACACGATTTAACTCTTAATGCAAAATATCGTCATGGTCCAAGCTGTCGAGAGATATGATGGCATTTTAAAATAAATATGTATAGCCATGCTGATTAGAGTTGATTCAATCGGTATATTCCGTCAAACCCACTATACAAATTATATAATTAGAATAGTCTGAAAAAAAAATTATAAAGTGTTTTTTTTCTATATATGAAAAGATTTTATTAAGTTTTTAAACTCGTAACTCGAGTTATTAGATCTGAAATATCCAAATTGAACAAACCATGAAGTCCAATATCCTAATTAATCATATGTTTGAATGATGAAATTGAAGAAAAAAATCAATTGTACGAAAGGATTTTAAAAATAAAAAATAAAATTTATATTTAATTAGAGGGTGAAATTGAAAAGAAAATTTATTTAGTAAAATAAATTTAAAAAAAATAGAATGAGGCACAAAATGAAATAAGATAAATTTGTTGTAATCAATGGGTGAAATTGAAAAGAAAGAAAACATGATGCCATTAATTGATTTGATTTATAAAATTGAAAATTAATATAAAAAAATAAAAATAAAAGCCAAGGAAAAAAATACTAATTCAAAAAATAAAAACCAAACCGGAGAATACAATATTTTATAAACTAAGATTTGATGAAATTGAAAGCAAATAAAACTTCTACAAAAAAAATAAAGATAAAAAATAAAAATAGAAAGAATATTGATTGAAGTTAAAATACTAACAATCAAGACAATCAAGTTGTCATTTTTAGAGGAAGTGAGAGAGAAGAGAAAGAAAAGGAAAAATTATTGCTTCTAACAACTTGGTGAAAGGGAATTTATGTACGTTAACACGCGCGTGAAGCGTCAGTCAAATCGTGCGGGTGCCTCTAACACCTTCCAAGTGTCCCACAAAAAGTAAAGGGACGATGATTAACTAGGTGAATTCAGTAATGATTAAGAAAGAGTAAACTTGTTTAAGAGTAACAAGATCTTAAAGAGTGACAAGATCTCAGACACAAAGATATCATATTCATGTCCTAAGTTAGGAAGAACATATGTGATGACATGACAATACTAAAGTGATGAACAAGTTTATTGATTAATTTCTTGATATATATAAAGTTGTCATTGAGAAGATGAATATCTTTCTTAATAATAGCTAACTAGGTACAAATTTGCATGATATAGTCTCTATACTATTAAGAAGATGAATGGCATAAGATGTTGGAGAATGATATAAATCATATTCTGGGACCTCGTCTAATAGCTTATTTTTTTAGGTGAGATGAGTTTTTTTTACGCAGTATTAGAGTCTTGTTGACCCAGCGGTCAGGAGTTCGAATCTCACCACCCTCATTCTATTTAATAAAAATTAAGTACATGTGTTGAAGAACTGTAAAACATGTGTACTTTATTATTGTTATGCAATCTGTTATGCATTGTACAGTCAGCTCATAACAGCTCATACACAAGCTAGCATGTGTATTTTATAGTTATAAATTGTTGTACAAATACACAGCTAATCAATGAATGAGATACACAACATTATTCAGTATTCTTTTGTTCTCTAATTTCTACAACATGGTGGTATGAGTCTTTATATGAGTTTCAAGTCCAAATAAATTTAATTTGAGAGTTTGTATTAAAAAATAATATAAATAATATTTTTTATTGACATATGAGATCACTCGAGATAAAACACGTTTAGGTTGTCTTGTTGTACCCAATAAGAACATGCAGGATTTACAGTTTGAGTGAGTGTTTTTTTTGTTGTATCACGACGTATATTATAAATGAGTGAGAGGGGTTTTGAAATGTGCCATTAAATTTAAGATAGCCATATAAATATTTGGCCACAAAAAATAAAGCACTAATTAAGGGTAGATATCAATTGTCGGTTCTTATGAAATAACTCATTGTGATCTACCTATACTATCTTCTCTCAGCCCGCACTAACTTCCATGTATGAAGAAGTACTACTTTGCAAGACTAGTCATGCTTGGTGTTCGCTAACAGGGAGTACAAGGAGGGTCCATTAGGCAGATAGTCCAGTGAATTTCACGTGATTTTTTGTACTGATCAGGTGATCTAGAAATGGGAATAGCCTCCATTAATGTCGGGTCTTCTCCCTCCATTGATTAATGCATGGTTAGGAATAATCCAAATCTCCATTGAATCATTCACATGAACAAAAAGTAAATCTCTAGGCGTTTTTTAACATTGTCATTCTCTAAGCTAACCTTGAGGGGAAATTTCCTTGTGATTTTGGTAATGCAACGTCTGCTTTTTGGTGTGGCAGAATTAGGGCCCAGAAATCTGACATGCCTGGAGCTGTTCCCTGATCCCTCAAGTGTTATAAATTCATCTCGCCACTGCACCGTGATTTGCTGCCTGCTTCTCCATCATAAGCTCGCCAACAAATGAATAAGACAAAGGAAATTATTGTCATCCGGGTTTAGATTATTTACACTGTTATTAATAAGTCATCTGGATACTAGAAAATAATATAAATTATATTCTAGAATATCATTTAAAAATTTAAATTTTTAGATGAGATTAACTCTTAACATGGTGTTAGAATCTTGTGATACTGCAGTCGTGAATTTGAATCCCGTCATCCCTATTCTATTTTATAAAAATCAAGCACAAGTGAATATGCGTTTGTGCAGGTTTCAAACCTAAAAGACTTTCATTTAAGAGGGTATATTATAGAATAATATAAATCATATTCTAAACTTCACCTGAAAGTTTAAGTTTTTAGATGAGATAATTCCTTAACCAGTGAATTACAGTTTCTGTGTTGTTCTTTACTATGAGCTTGATAGCATGAAACATGGATGAACAATTAACCTCGCAGCTTAAACAAGAAATCCCACTTCTTATAACAATAATATTAATACTGGTTAAATAAAATTAATTTAGCATGACATCGAATAAGTTAATCCGAATTAAAACAATCATGATGAGATGATTGTGTTTAGATTATTTACACTACTATTATTAATCAATAATCAACAGAAAGTGATATTTTACATATTTTAATCAATAACTCAGAATCACCCCCCACTCACCCTCTTTCCCAGCAAGAAGAAGAAGAGAGAAAGGTATGAAAGAAATCCCACTTCTTATAACAATAAAATTAATTTACATGAAGGTGGCCATTAAAGGGAGGAAAATCAAATAAAATTCAGAAAATAAAATACATCGAATAAGTTGATCCGAATGAAAACGATCAAGAGGAGGGGCCTGTCATTAAAAGTGACCCCCGTCAACTGGTGCATTGCTATCTTTCAGCAGGAGAGTCTTGTCTGCGCTAGCATTTCCATGCAGAGACAGCGGGGAGACACTGATTTCGACGCTTCCATGACCACACCTGCTCACGTAGAATTACTACAAGAATTCAGGTCACCAATCCAAGTCTTCTATATAAAGAGAGATTTACCAGTTTGAAGAGGCAACACAGCTAGAGAAAACAAGATATTGACTGAACCAAGAAGAAGTCGCAAGATGGCACAGATTTCACGCAATCATCTTGTTCTTGTAGCTTTTTTCCTGCTTTGCTTTGTTTCCACTTGTGCTAGAGGTAACTTGATTTCTATATCTGATGATGATCTCTATACAATCATCAGGTGAAGTTTCGTTATTGTATACTAAAAATCGATTCCATTTCTGTTGTTTTTCTATCAGCAAGGACTTTGCGAGAGGCTAGCAGCCATGGAGCAGTGAAAAAGGACCAAAACGATCCGTTTCCATCGAAGGAAAATGGCTTGCCGGGTGTGGATGAATTAATTGGGATGGACTACACTCCAGCAAGGAAGAAGCCTCCAATCCATAACTAAAAATATGGAAATTTTTGGTTGAGCTACGACAAGAGTCTTGTCGTTTCTTGTACTCTTACACTTCATCCTATGGTTTTGAGCTTAGTTATTATATATATACATGTATAGTACATGGTTATTTAGGAGTGTAACTTAAGAAAATATTGCACTAGGAGGGGTTTAATTAGTCTATGGGATTATTTTTTTTTGTAAATTAGGTTATAAATCAGGGCTTAAAGAACTAACGGTAACTTGAGATACAGAAGTATCAATTATATATGAACTTGGTGATGATATCCAACTACACTTTACTTTTCTCTCCCTTTCTGCATGTGTGTCTAATTTGGAGGACTTAATTCATTTGTTTGCTACTCCTAGATAGATTCTTGAGAATTGTTCTGAGTTTCTTTCTCAAGTACAGATGGAGTGTCTTTTGAATATTAAATCATGTTTGTTATTACCGATTTAAAACTTTTTTTAAATCTCATTTCACTTTATATTATAATTTTCAATCAATACTATTTGAAAATAAATAAAATATCTTTCCTCGTACGCTTAAGATGATGAATCCTCCCTTGATTACTAAATACTCTCACATGGTTTATGTTATACCTAATATATACTCATTTGTTACCCTCGATTAAGACAATATATAGCATA
Source organism: Salix exigua (assembly GCA_032356905.1). Taxonomy (NCBI): domain Eukaryota; kingdom Viridiplantae; phylum Streptophyta; class Magnoliopsida; order Malpighiales; family Salicaceae; genus Salix; species Salix exigua. Next base: position 13,701,897 of record CM063594.1, on the reverse strand, counting down.
ATAAAATATAACACTCTTTATATAAGATAACTTAGCGATCTCGAGTTTAAGTATCATTTACATAACCATCATGTTAGTTCTTTTATAGACATAGATGATCTCTTCGTATGAAATTCTCGTGTGGGTTAATTTTGTGTGTGTGTGTGTGTGTATGCCCTTCAATAAACACCTACATATTAGTTTTAGATATTTTTTGTGCCTCAATTTAGTGATTGAGATATAATAACAATATATAAGATTTGGATATAAAGTGTTATAAAACTTAAAATCTTTGTTGATTTAAAAAAAGAGCTCAAGTATAAAAATGATTAATTATTGAAAGGCTAAGGAAATTTTCCCTTTTATTCTATATAATATGTAATTCTAGTAAGAAAATATTTTAATTATAAATAATTATTACATTGTTTACTTCCAAAACATTATATTTCCCGTTCATGATAAAAGTTTTAATTATTAATAGAAAATACAGTAGCAACCACGCTTGCATGTTCTTCTTTACAAACAAAAAAAAACAATTTTGAATTATAATGCAGTCCTTTAAACCAGGCTTGTTAAATCATAATATTTTTTTTATTTTAGAATATTTTACCATCATAATATTTTGGAATTTTAGAGATATTTCTAATTTTGAGATTATGTTTGTTTGACTTTGTGTTTATATTGTATAATTTAAAGTTAATTTATCTTGAATTTAAATTATACTTGTTAAATTAATATTTTAATGTTTTTTATATATATATAATTAATTATATATGAATAGTACAACCCCGAAACAACACGCCGAAACACTCCGAAATCAAAACGTTTTGTTTCAATAAAAAAAACTAGAACTGCGACCAAAACGGTATTGACAACCTTTTTTAAATTAGTAATTTTTAAATTAGATGAAGCAACTACATAGTCTTCTACAATAAAAGAATATAAAAAATGTTATACTGACACAGGATTTGATTTGAACACGAGGAAGGTGGAAGATTGGTGTTTGACATTGAATTTTAAAAGTATTTTTTTAAAAATAAATGATTTTTTTATTTTTTATTTTAAATTATTTTTTTATATTATTTTCATGTATTATAATAGTGTTAATACATATTTAAATAAAAAATATTTTTAAAAATCATTTTAACCAAACAGATTTTTGATCCGTCTCCTATGCAACCAAAAAAATAAACGAAGCCCATAAAATTAAAACAGAAATGGGCGCCCAGCCCATGTTATTGGACAACAGCCGAAAGCACCGCTTGACGGTTGCGCGACACAAATCTTAGCTGTATAGTATAAGTGAATGGCGCTTTCTAAAATGATTTATTTATTTATTTTAAATATAGCATATAAAAAAATATAAACTTAATATTTTTCAACTAAAAATTATAAAAATATTAATTTATAAAAAAATGTAATCCAACAAAACTCTTAAATTGGTAATTATAAGAGGATGTTTGGAAGTGAGATTTAACTTGTTTTTTTGTTAAATAATATTTTTTAGAATCAAATTATTGTAAATGTAATGTATTAATATGAAAAATAAATTATATATATATATATATATTGGGTTTTTTTTTCAAACACCCCTTTAACACAATGACGCATAAACCCTAAAAAGTCCAAACTCTCTACTCCGCCTCCGTATAAAATTGGCTCGGCTCTTTCAACCCTAACCCATCTCGTCTTTCAATAATCTTATGTATTTGCTGTCTGGTTGTTTTATGGATATACTAATGAATGGATGATGATCTTAGAGAGGTCAGAGATGGTAGATCCAAAGGGTTCTATCAAAAACATTCGCAGCGGCCGCCGAAGAGCTTTCGCTCAAGGCTTGAGAGCTTCTGCCGCGGCTTTCCTTCTTTGGATGCCCCGCCCCCCCAGCCTTAGTCTCCTTTCATCTTTTGATTTTATTTGAATCTCTCATCATCATCTTTTGATTTTATTTGAATCATCATCATCATCATCATCTTTTGATTTGATGTGTTTATCATAGAGTTTGATCCAACTTTGTGATTATTTTGCAAATTGACCCAGCTGCTTGTTTTTCTTTGCAACTTGAATAAGATTTATCAGTTTATGGGACCTTTCGTCTGCCCCTTCAGCGTGCCTTTGGAGTGCTCCAGGGGTGAAAGAGTCCCTGATATTGAATTAACATCCATCCGTTTCACTTTGTCAGCAGTATTATTTGGTTTCTTGCTGATCATTAGAGGGTGGAATATTGTTTTAATTATAAAAATCTCTGTCGTGGAGCTCAATGGTATAAACTTTTTCATGTTCTTACTGAAATTTTCCGAGCAAGTATAAACTTTTACACCAATCAGCTGCTATATAATTCTCCAAATCTCAAGATGATCTTTTGTTTTATGGGAAATTTATTTTTGTCAAGAATGATCAAGCTCTTAAACTTGAATTCAAGGCCACATGTCATGGCCCAGGATTGTAGCCCCAAGAAAGTTTGATTTCTCTGTGAATATGAGAAATAACTGTTGATTATGAGAACTTCTCGAGTCTATTGCTAACAAATCCTTGAATGGTGATTTTACTATTATCTCCTCGGCATTAATTAGGTAATGAAGAACTATATTAAGATGAAAGAAGCCACTGTTACCAGACAAGAACATCCATATTTTCACTCGCAAGCAGAGCCTCTAAAACATCTTCTGTCAAACAAGAGCATCTTAAAAAATCATGAAATGGCACCTTTATGATCACTAGACTTTCCTCGATCTCCTAGTTTTCCTATTAGGGAGAGCAACTCTAATGAGAAGTCAAGGTATAGTTTTATAAATAACGTAAGTATAGTTTTTTTTTATTATTATTATTTATACTCCAATGTGAAGTTATTTAGAGAAGTTAATTATATTTTAATATATATAATATCAATATAATTATTTATTAATAGTAAGTTCAATCAAAATTATTTTCTTTCATTGAAATATATTAAATAATTTTTTGGTTATTTTATCAAATATATAGGAATAACTTTTCAATATAATTTTATAATTTTATTTTTGAAGTTATGAAAATAAAAATAAAAATTTAATTTTTTTTATCTCTTCACTTTATCTTTTCTTTTATCTTCTTTGTTGGAGTCATAGCGGTCGATTTCATTCTAATGACTTAAATGCTTCGTATTAGTTAAAGAAATGAGACAAAATGATGTTATTTTTACCTTGATAAAAATGCTGTATCGGTTTTATACTTTTATCCTGTCCGTTCCATTTTGGTTAAATGGTGTTTTTTAAATAAAGAAATAAAATTTTATAAAAAATTTCTTGATATATTTATATATGTTATATTAAAATTTAATAATAATAAGTTGAAAATTGCTGTCCATTTTTGTCATTTCAAGTATTGCAAACACATGTTTTTGGGCTACCATCCAAAACATCGAGGAACCCTTGTTACTTAGCTCAAATAGCAATCCCAATGTTCTTGGGGCACCGACCCAAAATGGTAACTACCAACCTCTCCAGATTAGTTTTTTCTCTCCTTCTCCCACCTTTTTCAATACTCTATTGTCATAAAAAAAAACATTAAATATATTTTTTCTTATAAGCTTTTATATATAAATTCTCTATAAATAGGAATACCACAAACATTTACATTAATCAAGCTTTATGCAATTCTATAAGTCTAGAGGTGTGTTGATATAAACAATATCAATAAACACCCTCAGTCATTAGGTAATTTTAAATAAAATAATACTAATATTTATAATTATAACTAAAGAATATTAAGATCATTATTATGTTTCTATTTTCTAATGAAGAATAATCATGATCTTGTTGTATTTTATTATAAAAATTTATTTTTTATTCTAATAAATGAACTTATTTTTAATTTAAGATAAATGAAAAAGAACTAAATTCATAACATTAATTAAATAAAAAATGTAATTTTAGGAAGAAAAATATTACATTTGAATCAAGGTTGTCAATTTTGTTTCAATTGGAACGGAATGTTTCGGTTTCAAAGCATTTTGGCACGCCACTTTTGAGTTGTACTTCTTATATATATATATATATATAATTAAATATATTAGTTCAAAAAAATTATTAGTTCAAATTCAAAAATAAAATTATTTAGAATTATGCAATTTAATCTAAAAAATAAAAAAATAAAATGATTTTTCTGAACAAAATTGTAAACATATATAATATTATGAGAATGTCACAATCAATTTTGTAAGGTTATTACATTCTCTGATTGCTATGAAATTTTAACATAATATATATGAAATATGTCAAGAAAATCTTTATAAAATTTCATCTCAATCTAACAGTCGGATTAAAAGATATGATTGATATTGTAAAATAATTTATTATTTAAAAAAATATTATTTGACCGAATTGGAATTAACGGAACAAAACTGGAACGCTTCAACCAATATCAGGCTAAAAAATTCGAACCGTGTCAAAATTTAAATTGAGGTAAAGATAACAACATTTTTTCTTATTTTTTAAACTGGTAGGAATATTGAATAGTAAATTATAATTTTTTTTTTTGTGATTTTAATTTGATAAAAATAATAATTAGAAAATTACTGTAGTTTGTTCCTTAAATAACTGTAAAAAAAACAATTGAGATACATCATATACTTGTCCTAAAACTTAATCTTCGGAGACTGAGCTCAACCTATGAGATGTTGAACCTGAAAGGCTGAAACCTTGTAAATAAGATTCTTTCTAGGTTTTGCCATGAGAAACCTCTGCTTGCTAAACTTTTAGTAATCGAAAGTAGAACAGTTAAAAAAAAAGAAAAAGAAGTTAGTAGGGACAAATACCCCTGGTAGGAGTCACGGCGGGAGTAGTCCGTCGAGTAACTGATGGAAGGAGGCAATCTCTTATCTCACATGAAGAGGAATTGGGTCTCAGCATCCGGGCTTGCAGCTGTTTTGGGGGTTGCTGGATTGGTCTCGGCTCTAATAAAAGATCCCAAATCTTGGAATCTAAAACTAAGTGCCTTGCCTTCTTGGCTGGACTTAAACCAGAGAGAGAATGATAATCGTCCAAACAAGCTGTTCTTGCTTCCTGGCTTGCAAAATCTTGGCAATAACTGCTTTTTGAATGTTATCTTACAGGTATAATCCCTTTCTACCAACCGGGTTGTTTTCTTCTTTTGCCTTGAATTGTTATAGTGAATCAAGAAACTGTTCTGTTATTCTTGAATTCTTGATTTTCAGGCTTTAGGTAGCTGTTCAAATTTCCAATCTTTTCTTCAGAGGGTTATAGAAGAATGGGAATCATTTGCCAGTGAGGAATGGAATGAGAGCTTGCAGCTTACGGTGGCTTTGTCTGATTTATTAGAAGGTAAATGAATACAAATTTAAAAGTTATATGAATGGTCTTTGAGCTTTCCAAAATAATTTTAATATTGTTGTTGCTGCAGTTGAAGGATTGCAGAATTATGCATGCTTATTTTAACTTTTATTCTTGTAACTGCTACATTTCTTTTTACACAATGAAATATCAGACTTTAACGAATACAATGCTCTGGTGGATGTTATTTAAAGTAATTTGAGTTCAAATATCATTTCTGATAAATTCTTGGATTGGCTCCTCAAGAAAACTACTTTGAATCGCCGACATTGAATTACTTAAATTTCAGAATTTTCAGGAAACCATACAATTACAAATAGTTGACATGATTATTGAAACCCGAGTGACGAGTGTCCATTTCTGCAGAACTCTGTGTGATTAGCAGAGAGAGAATTGTATTGAGTCCAAGAAAGGTTATGCTGGCAATGGCTCATTATATTCAAAATTTTAATCTGATGAGCCAACAGGTGCGGATGTGTCTTTGCAATTCTTTGAACAAATATTGACGTCAAAGTGACTGATTCAGCTTTTGTGTGTGTGTAGGATGCTGAAGAAGCATTCCTTCATCTACTGTCCTCTTTAAGGGATGAATTTTCTGATTCTTATCTTCCAAAACATCATTCTCTGGCAGATGCATTTGCATCCCCTAACTGTAGAATTCTGACTCCAAATAGGATTGAGATCCAGAGTGACCAAGAAAGGTGGCAGCAGCACTTCCTCGGACCATTTGATGGAATTCTTAGCAGCATTTTAACGTGTCAAAGTTGTTCGACTGAGGTTTGTACTCATAAAACATTTTCTTCTTGCAAAATATCAGCATTCTCTGCCCTTTTTTATTTTGCTTAGTTTGATACATGATGTTTGGAACATATGCAGTTTAATAATGATTTGGTGAGTGCTTTTGTATATATACGAGATTCCCACATTTTAATTCTCAATTGTGTTGAATCTTGTGATTTTCTCCTCATATTTTAGCTCCATCTCATTCTTTTTTTTATTTGCAGATTTCATTGAATTTTCAATTTTTTCATAGCTTGCCTCTTTTGCCTGTGCTTGAAGGTGGTGCCACCATTGTATGTTAAACAAAGGTTTCAACATCTAGTTTTATTTATTAAATTTTACCACTTGAATTTTGTTGTTGTGGTTTTGCTAATTAACCATATGCCTGCTTTACATTTTTTGAACATGATACTAGAGGGTTGGGTGTAGATTGGAGGATTGCCTCCGGCAGTTCACTGTTTTTGAGCAAGTTGAGAATTACAGCTGCAGCCATTGTTGGCACACTGCTGCAATAAAGTATTTGTCTTTAAGAGGAGCAACAGAGGTAATCATGTCATTAACATTATCTGTTTATCCTAGATTGTTAATGGCTAGCCTACTGGTGAAAGACTTGTGCATGCTCAACAGACCCCTTTTATGCATCTCTCTCTTCTCCTGGACCCTGAATTCATCCTTTTTTTTTTCTTTTGGCATTTTTGCCTTGCCTCTTTCTTCTATGTTGGTGTGATATTGGCTTTTCAATTTTCCTGGCCTATTAGTAAAAGAGATATTGAGTGCTGCGTACATATTACGTAATGATTATTCATGACGTTGTATTACAGATAGAGATAAAAAGACTTAAGAGTTGTGATGAGCAAGACACATGTACCTGCCATCTCCTTGTTCATCTAGAAAAGCTACCATGGTCAAATGATTTTTCTCGAGCTTTAAAGCAACTAAGCATTGCTCGTTGTCCCAAGGTATGAAGTTTTTATTCCAAACTTCTTATTTGTTATAATAGAATCCAAAGTGTATAAGCATTTTCATGGGCATCACCATCTGGAAAGCTGTTGTAAAGCTTTGGGATCTCTTCATCTGTAATGAAATCTAGCTGCTGGTTGTTCATTAATCAAATAATTAAATTCTCTGGAAAAAGTAACTGGATTTGAATGTTATCAAATTATGAAGGATGGATTTTGTTGGTGGTTGAGAGTGGGATAAAAAAAGGCAGGTATCAGGAAAAAAACAGCTGTGGTTTATGGTTATGAGCAGTCTGAATCTGCCATGCATTGCAGATGCCTTTCATTTCGTGCATGGATAATGTAGTCCTAGGATGAAAATGGCTGCCTTGCCTCTAGATTAATTTCCTCAAGCCTCTAGATTTTCTCTTGCACTTAGTTCCTGTTATTTTACTTGTCTAAGAGGACTTTCTCCGTAACCAATGAGCTTTAGCTGAGTGGTGCTATTGTGTAAGAGAGGTGAGGTCTTAGCTTGATGTCCCGCCTTTGTCAAATTAAAATTGGAACACACATAATTATTTTTTTTTTGCATTTGATCGCTCTTATTTTGTGAAATATGTGTCACGCTCATCACTCTTATTTTGTTACAGATTCTTTGCATTCAATTACAACGTGCTTCAATAAATTCTTTTGGAGAAGTAGTCAAACTTCAGGTATTCAGATTTTTCTAGCTTGGAGGTATTGCATGTCCGGATTTCTTCAAATTTTGTTCCAAGGACACTTTCTTAGTATTAACATGTTAGAATTAATAGAATGAGGATTCAACATGATGGAGGACTGCTTTATTGATGCTTGTAGGGACACATCAGCTTTCCATTTACTCTAAACCTGCTTCCATTCATGATGAAAGAGATGCAATGTCCAAAACCAAGCTCTCATCTAAACCATTTTGACGTGCAATATGACACCAGATTGCTGAACAGCATGTATGAAAGAAATGCTTCAAAATTATTTTCTGCAAATGAGTTTAAATCCACCACACATACAAAAACTTTCCTGGGACAATCCAAGATACCACAAACCACAGACATCTTTATCTTGCAAGCTAATGAAAAGGTAATTTTAATGATCTGTGATATAAATGTATTGTTGTCCATTTTTTAAAGTTAATATTGTTAATGCTCTGGTAGTTTATGAACTTGGTGGCATTAGCTAGTTTAGCTGCTCAAGTAACTTCAACTTGTGCCAAGCCATTTGGGATTAAATCTAGCTGGAAGCTTTAAAGGGGGGGTGATTGGGAAAGGGGTGCGCTACAAAATTGTTTAGTCCAAGGCCAAATTGGCCTCCATATGCTTGTGAACTCTTGAATAATTGAACACACATATTTAGGAAGTGTACGGGGCATAAAGCCCAAGTCAATGAGGGAGTTGAGAAACAAGCTTCGGCCCTCATGCTTGTTTATATGTAGTGTGTTCACCAACAATTTTGAATCTTAGTTTGTCACTGAATTGTAAAGGAGACAATACGTCCCTAGTTTAACTGCGATGACTTAGTTATGGGTTCAATCTATTAAGTGGAATAACATATGTTACATAGTTGAAAGATGTAACTACTAAATAAAGCCCAATGTGAAGTTTTGCTCTCACAGAGAGAAATAAAAGGGCAATTTTAATGCATTCTTTTCTATGCTGTCACAGAATTTAATTATATAAAATCATTTCATCACCTAATAACTTAAGCTTTTCGGTGGAGATGATTTTTGACATGGTATCAAAACCTATTTGATCAAGCAACTATTAAATCCTACCTTGCCATGTTTTCTTTTAGTCTCAGGTAACAGATTAAACTTTCAAGTCCAATGGTCCTTTGATAGATGCCACCCTGTTTAAGGAACTCATTATATCGTGGCTCTTTCTTTTGATCTCTTGAAACTGGCGAGTTTGTTATTTACCTACAAAAAGGATAAACAAACTGTCATCATTATCATCTCCATCTCTGTCTACTTTATACTGAGACTCAATATGTTGAATATATAGCGGCATTGCTATCTTGGATCTTTCAGTGGTGTTGGCCTAGTGCTCTTTCGGGTCGTTGTATGTGATGAACTTTGAGACTGTTCTTTTGGGGCGATGTATGTGATGTGTATTCTTCCATGTCTTTGTTATTTTTGACAGGTCAGTGCAGCCTGTGAATCAGTCCCTTCAGAACCCCAGGCATATCGTCTTGTTTCTGTAGTGGAGCATTTTGGAAGAGCTTGTGGTGGGCATTATACTGTTTACAGAAGTTTGCAATCAGAATCACACGAGGAAAATCCCGACGAAAATTGCAAACCTTCCCTTCTGCACTGGTTTTGTATTTCAGACTCCAATGTGTATAGGGTTTCAGAGGAGGATGTTCTAGCTGCAGAAGCTAGCTTGCTCTTTTACGAGAGAATTATAGAAAGCTGACATCGCACCAATCACACCTCTAGTTTTTGAAGCTGCATGTCCCTTCACAAGCAGATTTTTCAATCTCAAAACCATGTAATGCAGAACAGACAAGAAGGTTTTTGAGTTTTAGGCAAATGTTTTTGTTTTTGAAAATTAGATATTTAGACCTTCGAATGGTCGAAATCTGAGTTGCAGACAAAATGAAAACAACGAGGACAAAAAATATAAACAAGAAGAAAACGAGTGGCAATTTCAATAATAAAGCAACAACTTCACTTTAGTGCTCTTACTTTTGAAATGGTAAACTTCCGGTCCCTAACTATTTTAAAACTCAATTGTAATATAAAATTGTAATTCACTTATTTTCCAGTCCCTAGTTCAAGAAGAAAGAGATAAAGTAAACGGTTTTTGTTGGAAGAGAAAAGGTCTTGGTTAACACTCACGTTGACCACGAAAATAAGCTGATCTTGTTAAGGCTTGTTTGGGATTTAGGACAAGTTAAGTCTCCTTTTCATGTGATGAAACTGAGTTTTATTTTACAAATTAGATGTGTTATGATTGAAATGGAGATTTAACTTGTCCTAAGGTTTAGGCCTAGTGCAATCCTTGGTGTACACATATCCTTGTATGGTCGCTTAAACTCTTTGATCCTCATGTTAATGTACGCACTCAGTTATTGTGAGGGCACACCTTGTCTGTCACTGCAACTTTCTTACATGTATTTTCAGTACAGCACTGCAACCTTCACCCGCGTCTACTTCTCCATTACAAAGCTTTAGGACAACATCATAACCTTCTCTATTACAGAGCTATCAATATGGTCATGCTTATCAACACATGAGTTCTTAATACAATGTCTACTTGTCTAGTTAATAGCTATCACATACTATAAGGTCTCGCCAATATGCCTTCATCTTTAAACTTTATAGGGCAATATCTTATGATCGAGATGTATGGATACCTCAGGCTATCAAATACCATTATATAATATGCCTTCATCACTCTTGTGCTCTTCTTGCTCTTGTCCTTTTTGTTATATATTATTTCCATCCTATGAATTATGAACCTGAGAATTGAAGGGTCTTCAATCTTGATAGGAGACTTGTTTTATAAGAGTTCAAGGACCAACTAGTTGAACTTACTAAAAATTCCTTGAAAGCCCATCAAGTGATGGATATGCCAATTCAATTTAAAGTTCTTATGACTTCGTTAATGTGGCTTTCCATATGAACTAAACAAAATCAAGCTTATTCTTGTTTACTAACTAAGCTAAGTTGAAAAAATAATTTTTAATTAACAACAATCTAGATATAAACGACTTGCTTAAAATCCAATAAAAAATAGAATTAGTTACAAATATAGAAGAATTAACAATGAACCAAAAAAAAAAAAAAGTTCTATACCCGTAATTAGTTTTGGTGGAATAATTATCTCATACACTTTTTTATCACATTTTTTATTCTCTCTTAATCTTCAAATTACAAATAACCTAAAAGATGGAGGTCTTTTACGGTTAAATGTCACCGTAGACTCGCAATGTTTCCCGGTGCTTCGCGCGGACGTTAACCTTTTTTTTTCTCATCCAATGAATAGTGTATTAATGAAAAAACCCATAAAAGACAAAAAAAAATATCGCTGGTTTCAGGGGCTCAACGGTAATTGATCGTTTTCGGTTTGGTCCGGATCAATTTTTTTTTAATAATTGCTTGCACAGTGCAATAACCTTTTTGTCCATCGAAAAGGACAAAAAACATGTGTAACAAGGATGAGCGATCCAGTAATTAGCCAAAAATATTTTCCAACAATGTGCTATTGGCGCATCTCCGTACGCACCGTCCGTTTCCGCGGCCACACATTTTTGGACGGCGCGTGCGGCTTCCTCCAGCATCCTGAAACGCCCAACCAACATCTATAATGATTTTCAGGCATATTCTCTTCCACATGGTGTGACGCGCGTGACTCTACGGTGTTCGTAGACGTGTCAATGGTCGTTTAAAATTCCTTCCCCCATTTCTCTCTCCTCCTGCGCTAGCTGACATCAGCGCAACTGTTTTTTTTTTTCAAATTTTATTTCAGTCCCTTAACGTTGTTGCGTTAGCTGACATCAGCGCAACTGTTTTTTTTATTTGTTTCAATTTCGTCCTTCCATTGAAATTGATTATATATTGTAGCTTCAATTCGGTTCCCCGTCTTTTAATTTTGCAAATTGGGCTGGAATCCTTAATATTTTGGTATCAAAGTTTTTATTGATTTCAATTTCTTCCTTCCATGCAAATTTATTATAAATCCTTATTATTTTCGATGTCAAAGTTTGATTTCTTTCAATTTTATCCTTTTGTGCAAGTTAATTATGAATTTCAGTTTCATTCCGGTCCTAAATATTTTAATTCCTGGTTTTGAGTTAAATTATTTAATTCCAATGTTTGAATTTACTTCAATTTTGTTCTTTAAATTAAATACATTACTGAAAAATATGTCAAGTTATATATATATATATATATATTCAACGAATTAAGGTATGTGAGACTACTTATATGTTTTGATATTTATTGAATATTATCGTCTACAAATGTATATATAGAGAAAATAAATGACCCACAATTTTTTCTTTAAAACAAAAGTATTCTTAAATACATTTAATATAATAATATGAAGAATAAATCTTATAAAAATCAGTTCTTAAATACTTTTTGGCTTCAAATTTTAATTCTATGCTCTTTTGTTTAAGTTTATTTCTTAAAAAAATAATATTTTTATTCATAATATTTCAAATCTAATATTATTGGGGGGGAAAACAACTCACAAATTGTTTTTGACAAATTTACCTAGATTATCTACAATTAAATTTAATATTCAAATAACTAATTTTAGTTTCATTTTGGTCCTAATTCCTTTAATTTCTGATTTTGTTTTAAATTTATTACATATCTGTTTTTTTTCATCCCTTATAATTTTAATTTTGGATTTTATTTTAGTTCCTTTATTTTTTATACATATTTCTTACATAGTTTTTATTTCTGTCCATGTTTATATGTACATGCTCTTCGTTTTTCTTTCCAATTTTCCTTTATTTCCAATGTTATTAAGTTTCTCTATTTAATGTCCAAATCTCAACGAAATAATGTTTGTTATTATTTCTCTCTTTTTTTATTCTGCAAGTTAAGTAATTTCTTTAAACATAATCATAGTTATTTTCTGTTAATATAGTTAGGTATTGAATTTTGTAAAAGTAATTTTTGTCCAAATTTGTGAGTTTTCTTTTCTTTTAAATATATCAGGCTAATTATATATTTTGGTATTTATTTAATATTAGAGATTTAATATATATAAATAGCCTAAGTTTGTTTTTTTAAAAAATCATATCATTGTTCTTGAATACTTTTACTATAATAATATAAAATTAAAAAAATATAGAATTTTTTTCTCTAACAATAATTATGGTCTCAACAATTTTTATTTTTTTCACTGTTGTTAAGGTTATTTGTTTTTCATATTTACATTTTAATTTCTGTTCGTGATCATTTCAAAAATGATTTTATTTGTTTTTATTTTTCGGTTCAAATAATATCTTAAAATATAATAATATTTTTTATTTTGTCATTTATTTAGTTTTTTTAGTTGCTTTTCTATGAATATTATTAGGTCTTCAAATTTCTTATTATTATAGATAATACATTCAAAATAATAACAATTATTATTTGTAATTTTTTCCCTTATCAATATATTAAACTAATTATATATTTTGATATTTATTTAATATCAGCACCTCATATGTGTGTGTGTGGGTGTATAAATGATCTTATTATTATTTGTCTAAAATATTTTAAATCTAATTATATGAACAATAAATTTTACAATCAGTGTTTTACATAGAATTTGTTTTTAACAGATTTTATTAAAAACATTTCGACAATAACAATATTTAATCATTTTTTGATAAGATTTTTTTTTTTTTAATAGATTTTATCAATTATAATTTTGCTAATTAAATTTTAAAATAATAACATATATCACATATAAAATTACTCATTTTTTTATATAGATAATAAAAAACTTGTATCGGTCGTATACAAACTAAAAATCTAGAACCGGTCAAGCCAAAAAAGAAAAAGGGGAAGAGGAGACAAAAAGAAGACTCGAGGAAAGTCTTTTAATATTTAGGGGTGCAATCGTGTATGGCAGGAGCACCCACATGTTTTGTCTTCCGGATATCGCCCTCTAAAATAATGATACAAAAGGTGCTGGTTTGGTCATTTAAGTCATTTAACAAGAATTCCACCCGAGATTGGTCCACGGAATATTTGCAGAAAAAGTGCTTTATCACTCCTTCCCGGCAATCAATCCCTCTCCCAAGTCACTTTTTTTTTTTAAATATTAATAACGTCAATTGTTTTATTAAAATTTATGTATTAACACACTTATCAAATATTTTGCCCTAACGTTGCATTTTTTATTATTTTAAATTATTTTTTAATAATTTTAAATTATTTTCATATATGTTAATATCAAAAATAATTCTTAAAAAATTAAAAAAATATCAATTTAAAATATTTTTAAAAAAAAAAACTTTAAAAAATAATCTCAACTATACTCTTAAAGATGCACTTAATAAGGAATATACGTTCATACTTCCACGAATATTTGAAGGTATTTATTGCATTTTTAGTTTGAGAATAATGGTAGTTTTGCAAATAAAATTGTTTGAAAGTAATGATGCATTTAAATATAATTTATACCAAAGATTCATGAAAATTAATGAATAATAATTAAGAAATGACTAGATTTTTCAAATATTTTTTTTGCCTCTAATAATAATATAAATTGAACGTGAGTCATGTTCAATGCACAGTCAATTTCATGGTCTTACATCATCTTTTTTTTATTAATTCATTTTGCATTTTTATATTTGGTGCAATTAAAATATTGATCTCATATTTACAAAGGTAAATTATAAAACATTTTTAACGTATCATGAGAGTAAAATGATCCTTCATGTATTTGAAAATATTATAAAGTCTATCTCAATTATTAAATTATTGTTATTTTAGCTCACTTAATAATAATTAAAAACTAAATACGTAAAATATTTGTTTGTTTTTATATATTTATTTTTATTTTAAAAGAAGATACATGACTTTATCTCAAATTCCAACAAAGGGCATTAATGTTAAAGGAAAATTCCAAAAGCCCCAGCAAAACCCAGACCCCATCATTTCCTTCCACCTCATTTTTTTTAAAACCCCTGAGCGCCTCTCTCTCTCTCTCTCTCTCTCTCTGTGTCTGGAAAGCAAAAGCAAGACACTTCTCCAGCCATAAGTTTCAAATATTCTTCTTCTGCTCTCTCTTTCTCTGCTTTGCTTCTTCATAGTAAAATTTATCTACCTACCTCCTAAATGGCTGAGCGTGTTTACCAAGTTTGGAAGGGACGCAATGTAAGCTTCTTGATTCAATTATGATCTGGGTTATGTTTTATATTGGTTGTTTCTGTAAGATTTAGACTGATGGGTTTTGTTGGAGTGAAGTTTCTGTGCTTTTTCAATGAATTGGTCGTTGTTTGTATTGTATTACTGTATTGAGAAGCCTTTTATAGAATTCCTTTCTTTCTTTCTTTCTTTCTTTTTAATGTGTGGTTCTTGTTTTTAGGTAGTATTATTTTTGATAGCTGAATAACTAGTCTTGACCTCAGCATCTTCCTGAACCTTAAATCTCGGGGCATGTATTTGTCCACTCCACGCGAGGAATTAGGTAGGCCTTTGACCCTTTATGGCTATAAGAGATGTCTGGGAAGTGTTGAACCCGAGACCTGGCTGATACGTTATATGGACATTGTTAGTGGTTGGATGTTGTTACCTTTAAGTAGTGTTAGCAAACTCCTCTTCACTGTAGGCTTTGGTTGTGGCTAGTGATAAGTAATCTTGAGATGGGGAAACAAATGGGATGCTAGTGGATCTGTTGTAAGCAACAAGGGGGGAAATTGATTTATTTGATTGGTTTAAGTATATAAATTGATTTGTTCCTTCTCAACGTTTTCCTGAATTTCTTCTTTTAATGGGTTCATCATGCAGATTTTCTTCTGCAAAGGGAGGCTTATATTTGGTCCAGATGCCAAATCATTGATTATTACCTTATTGCTCATCGTGGTTCCTGTTGTTATATTCTGTACAAATGTCGCAAGGAACCTCCTCCATGAATTTCCAACATATAATAGTGGCTACATCATTCTAGTCGTCACAATTCTGTTCACAATATATGTGAGTCCTGCTGATTCTTGTTCTGCTCTTGCTCTAGTAACTTCAACTGCTGTTACAACCTTTGATGTTTATTTATCATAGTGAAGACACTGATATGAGAAATATGGTGAAAATTTGTTTACTATAAAGTCAGAATGTTTCCATTAGCTTGCCTAATTTTGTCTCTCTATCCCTATATTCCTTTTTTTTTTTTTTAATCCAGTATGCTTTTCTTTAGCCCGTGATGTTTTTATATGTTTTATCTCTTTGGCCGTCATCTAGGTCAATGTTTTGTTTGCCTTCAGTTTAAGTCTGGCAACTGTTCAGATTGACCATAGGTAGTCATGAACTCATGATAGGTATTGGTGCTCCTGTTTCTCACTTCAGCCCGTGACCCAGGCCTTGTTCCTCGAAATTCATATCCACCAGAGGAAGAGATTTGCTATGAATCTTCAACCCCGGCAGATGTTGGTGGGAGACACACACCTACTCCACGGTTACCGCGGACAAAAGAAGTTTCTGTCAATGGTTTTTCTGTGAAAGTGAAGTATTGCGATACATGCATGATATATCGACCACCCCGTTGCTCACATTGCTCTGTGTGTGATAACTGTGTAGAGCGATTCGATCACCATTGTCCCTGGGTGGGCCAATGCATTGGACTGGTATGTAGTGTAGATTGCTTAAAAATTTATTTGTTGAATTGAGTGCATGGTCTGAATTAAGAACCCATCTAAAACATTTGAAAGGACGCATTTCAGAAAATTTTCTGTTCCATGATCTCTTTGAAATTATCTACTAGGTGATGCAAGTCTTTCCATGATTTATTTAACCTGGATCTGCGAAGATATTCCTGTTGTTCTGGGGAAGTTATTGGTCAGATCAAATTTGCCATTCTAGTATCAAGAATTTTCATTGCAATTTTAGGAATTCTATATAAATTGATGGAAAAGAGTTGGCTAATGTGGTCATCCATCCAAAATTTCCGCTGCTAGTTTAGTATATTGGTGAACAGTGGGGACAACAAAAAGAACTTCAACTTGGAAAAATTCATTTGACTATGTGGGGGAATTTGAATTCTTCAAAAGATTGCCTGCAATCAAGGACAATGTGTTTTCAACTTTTGTATGCGTTAGTGAAAGAATGGATTCTGTCTTAATTAAACCAAGTATGTTCTTATCTCTTCGCAGCGCAACTACCGGTACTTCTTTCTGTTTGTTTCTTCATCAGCTCTTCTCTGCATCTTCATATTTGCAATGTCAGCTTGGAACGTAAAATTCCTTATGGATGATTATGGTACTCCCTGGAAGGCAATGAAGGAGTCACCTGCGTCCGTGATATTAATCGTTTATTCCTTCATTTTCCTCTGGTTTGTCGGTGGCCTCACCTGCTTCCATCTGTATCTTATAGGCAGAAACCAGGTCAGTTTGTTTCTCTTTTTTCAGGAAACCATTCTTTTCTTGTGCTCGAGTACCTTTAGCTTTAATGGTTGCCGGTGGTCTTTTCTTCTCATGGTTTAAATGGCCCAGTTTCTAACTCCTCGACATTTTCCTCAGACTACATATGAAAACTTCCGGTATGGAGCAGCCAACAGGCACAATGTCTATGACCAGGGTTGCTTAAGGAATTTTCTTGAAGTATTCTGCACCAAGACAAAGCCTTCAAGGAACAATTTCCAGGCTTATCAACAAGAAGAGATGCCCATGCGTATAACCCGAGAGGTAAAAATAGATGATTCAGAAGGAGACAGTCGGACAAAAGTACACGACAATCTAGAAATTGATAATGACCTTTTAAAGATATCCCAGCGTCGTGATGCTGTTAACAGTTGAAGCTGAGCTCTCTTTGCTTCAGGAATCTCAATTTGAGCCTTTAGTGAAACTCACCTTTTCAAATGTGGTCAACAAAATGGTGTAGCTTGGGGATCAGAGATTCTTGCCAAATAATAGTTTTTGATAGCAAAAGTTGCACAATTCAGAGGGGAGAACTCCAAGGTGATGTTCATATCATTTATTACTGTTATTCTCTCTTTTTTTTTCTTTTTTCTTCATTGGATGCTGTGTTGATTTCTTGATAATAGTAGCACATATACCCTGGGAAGTTATTAGAGAAGCCTTTTTAGTATAGGTGAGGATTTCCACATGGGAGAGGCTATGGATGATCTCCATCATTAAGATGGCAGTGTAACCTTTTTCTCATATTGCTGAACAATATGGTTCTTAATTGTAGTTTATGAAACTTTATATGATTTGATGCAAGTTTTTGATTCTCAGAATTGGCAGGAAGAACAAGAGTCATTATGATTTTGTAATGGGAATTTTACAAACAAACAGGGTAGAGAATGTCTACAAGAAAGAAAAACAACAATTATATATTCAGAGAGGATTTTAATTTAACAATTTAATTAATTGAAGGGATTTGCTAAACTTATAAATAGCAATCTCCTCACATCCCAACAAATAATTCGTCTTCAGCCAAATTTTCTTCTTCTCTTAATATTCTAAGTAATTACTAAACTTTTTTTGAACTAAAAATAATAATTTAAAAAATCCTTTGGGTTTGATTGACTCAAGCTTTGCGACCTCACTTTTTTTTTGTTAACGTGGTGTCGGCACTACGCACCTCGACTAATCCACGGCCGAGTTACGACCATGTAAGCCTCAGTGGCACCAATATTAGCGACGAGACTGAACTGAGACCAGGAGCAAACCGCTGCGACCTCACTTGCAAAGCCCACAACTTGCTTTGTAAAATCTTTTGGGTTTAATAATTTATTTATCTATAGAGAAAATATTTCTTTTACCTAAATATAGAATAAGAAATAAAGGAAATAAATTAAAGGAAACATGAAGAAAACAAATTAAAGGATAAAAAACTGTAAGATGATCTTTTTAAGAAAAAAACAAAACAAATATCAACACAATGAACAATTTAACGTCTGAGTCAACTCATATTAATCTCTTACATCCACTCACGATTTGGGTCATAAGATTGCTCAAACTTTGTGTAGAAAACAATTTTGAACAAATTTATCCCACAAAAAAAGTAAATACATCATGAGATAAATTCTTAGTAAACTATGTTCTTGAATTTGTTTTTTTTTCTTTTCAATATAGCATAATTTTTTTTTTAAAAAAAAAACTATTGAGGCAACTTCATATTAGATCAACCCAAACATTTTGGCTCAACTTATCAAACTTGCAATCCAAATCATAGATTTAACTAGGTTTAACAAAAATATCTTATTTTTTTAATCTAAATATATAATAATAATTTTTTTAAAACAAAAAATAACAGACATGTGAGGCTGATGACTCGCCACACGCGGGCCTTAAAAAAAGAGAGCTTAGCTGTGTCCTGACTTGTTTAGGCTTGATTTTATTATTTATTTTGATCTTTTTAAGGTGTGAACAACTTGTCTTCAACTCGATGGGAAATCTCATTGTGTCAATTGAGTAAAGGGAAAATAAGACAAAAATTGAAGTAAGTAGTTGAGATGATATTTTTAATTATTATATATTTACTTCTGATATTAAAATGAAAAGAAGATAAATATTTTATGTTTTAAGGCTCCGATAGAATATTTTGAGTGTTAGTGAAATATTAAAAAAATTACGATGAAATCGATTGTAAGCATAAACCAAAGGAAGGATTATCATGCATAATTTTAAATCATACTTTCATATCATTTAAGTATTTTTGAAAAGTCTTTTGACATATTGACCTTTTAGAGTTTGAAAAAGCCTTGTGATTTCAAAATTAGGTAAAATGTATATATAATCATTCAATGTTATTATACAAATATGTACAAATATATATATATATATAAATTGTGTTGATTTTATACAAAAAACATATTTTCCTTTATTCATTATACAAAAAAATGTTAAGGATTAATATACAAAAAAATGTATTAAAAAATATTGTAAAGAAAAGGCATATGGGGGGTCAAATCTAGCTAATCCTTATATGCACATTTTCTTCCTTCTATTTATCCATGCTTTTATTTACCATCTTTACAACTTTATCCTAAAATTATTTTTATGTTCTTGCTAGTTTAGTTTAGCCACATTTGTTTTTTTCTAATAAAAAATGATTCCTCGTATTTTATTTGATTTACAAGGCTGCTATTTATTTTCCATCGAGATTCTTTTTTTAATTGTAACTTCTTCTCACTGGAAGGACCAAGTTGTCTTTTGAAAATGTCTGTTTGGTTTGTTCCAGCTTGCAATGCTGTAAATCTTGAGTTAAAGTAAGGGCATTGTTGGAAACTACAATTATAAAGGGTAGCTAACATAGGACTAAATTATAAGAGGAGAAGAAAATTACGAGTCAACATTGGTTTCTCAAACAAAAAGGGACTATATTATAATGTTGCTTAGCGCTAGGGACTAAACAAATAGTTTACTCAAATCAATTCTTGCTTGTGAAAGGGGTTTTATGGTGGGCATAAAACACTCACTAGGCATTTTTCTGCCTTCACTTTCTCTCAACTAGAACATCTCCTCCTCCTCCTCCTCGCCTAGGGTTCGTAAAATACTGAACTGAACAGAACTCTCCCTGGTTTAAGATGGTAAGGCTCTCGCTCAGCTCTAAAATTAGATTGTTTGAATCATTTTTCTCCTTCAATTTCTTTTCCATTTTGTGATTTTGTTTTAATTCATGAAAAAAAATCAATCAGGAGGGAAAAGCGAATTTGGAAGCGGCGATTGAGCAACTGCAGATCGTCGAAAAGCAGATGAGGCTCGCCGGAGACGTCGCCGGCACTAAGAAAGCCGTCACCGAAATTCTCCAACTCTGCTTCGAAGCTAAAGATTGGAAAACTCTAAATGACCAAATCACCCTTCTCTCTAAAAAACGTGGTCAACTCAAACAGGTAATGTTCATTTTAATTAGTTTTCAAATAAATTCAATGAAATTAGCTAGGTTTTGCCCTCTGATTATTTTGGGTGGATTTTGATTTTTTTTCCCTTCCCTGTTGCAGGCTGTAACTGCAATGGTCCAGCAAGCTATGCAGTACATCGACGAGACGCTGGATCTTGATACTCGAATTGAACTTATTAAAACACTTAACAGTGTATCTGCTGGCAAGGTCTGTCTGATTTTCATGCTCCTTTTTATGTGTGTGTGTGTGTATATATATATTATTTAATGTTGGGGTAAATATGCCTGTTTCTATGAATCATGCTGGGGTTATTTCATCAAGCTTATTTATTTATATGACATGTAGATATACGTTGAGATTGAGAGAGCAAGGTTGATTAGGAAGCTAGCTAAGATTAAGGAAGAGCAAGGGCTTATAGCTGAAGCTGCAGATCTGATGCAAGAAGTTGCGGTGAGTTTGTAGTGTCTGCTTTCCTACTTCATAGAGCATGTAAGAAGATTGATTCATTTTCTATGTTTTTGAGTTGCAGGTGGAGACTTTTGGTGCCATGGCAAAAACTGAGAAAATTGCATTCATTCTTGAGCAAGTATGTGCGTCTTCTATTTTGTTTTTTTTTTGTAATTTATTGCGTGTACTTTAGGTCTAAGTAATGTCTTCGAGATTAAACAAAGATTTTGGATGCTTGAGAGGTTAGAGTAGCCACTATATGCAATTAATGAAGCGCGATATTATTTTATCTAAGATTCCTTAACTGGGGGTCCTGCTTTTGTGGAACATGGATGACCATTGACCTTTTTAGCTTTGATCTGTTAAGCATGAGGCTTTTGTTGTGGGCTGTTGTTTTAATTTTGATGGGGCATCAATTTTTTTGGAACAGGTTCGTCTATGCCTTGACCGCCAAGATTATGTTCGTGCACAGATTCTCTCAAGGAAGATTAGTCCAAGGGTTTTTGATGCTGATACTTCGAAGGAGAAGAAGAAACCAAAGGAAGTTGATAATGTTGTTGAAGCGGCTCCTGCTGATATACCATCATTGTTGGAGTTAAAGCGGATCTACTATGAACTGATGATACGGTGTGTAAATTTTATATTGTTTATGTACTATTCTTGCTTTAACCTTTGGTTTTTAATAGTTTCGCTGAATTTCTTCAGTAATTGTCTAATACTTAACTAGGTTTTATGTGATGCTCAATCATTTCATGAGCTTCTTGGTTACACTAAATTTGTATCTTTATATAGTGCATCTTTGAAAACTTGTAAGCTTATATTTGGCAGTGTTTCTGCTTGCTGCCTTTTGGATTAAGCAAAATATACTTCTAATGTTAAGAAATTACAGACATGTTGCTCAGTATCCTTCTAAACTCTATTGAAGTACTTGAACACACCATGAAATGCTGGAAACAGCTGTTTTTCACTTTTTCTGAAGTCTGTGTTTGGTCTGTGCAAGGCTTTTGATTTGGTCTGTCTGTAACTTTTGTTAACATCATTGAAAGTAATTAGTTGGGGGGTGCTTTTATAGACAATGTGTTTAAGACCCTGATGGTAAGTTAACCCATAAGATAGCATGTTTTCCATGTCAATGCACAATAGCTTTATGTTTGGAGCAGAGGAAAAAGCCCTTCTGCTCTCTCCTTTGAGGTTTTTGTTTTTGTAATCTGGAGCAGTAATGCTGATAGATATGTTTGCCCAACTTAATATGCATGCAAAGCTATGCCCGATGCTATATATACTGGGAGTAGCTTTTCTTGCCACCATTTATCTGAAATTGGAAAGCCCCTGTAGTGCTTTCCAAGGTTTTAAGTCTGGTAGTGAGAACCATAGAATAGCATTTCCATCCTGATATTTTTCAGCTCATAGTGAGCAAACTGGCTGGACAATGGCATTTATGGTTCTTATGACAAGTGTTCTACATTATCATTAGTTGTGTTTTGGTTGTTTAACAATCACATTCAATTCTGAAATGCTAGCAAAGTAATATGCGTGATTTAAACAATTCTTAATTGCCAAATATGATCTCTAAAAAACAGTTTGAATATGCGTGCTACCAACTTATTCTGGAAAGCTTCCTTCGTTGCTACAGATTTGATTTTAAAATAACCTTTTGAAAGGCAAATCAACGTTCCTGACAACAGAAGTCGTCTAACTGAAACTTCAAATAACATTGCAATACTATTTTATACTTGTCATTTCAGATGCAAACTGATAGGACCATTCAATTGTGGATTTATATAGTCTTGAGACAATTCTTTTGTGATTTCATGTTTGTATTTTCTACTGTAAGAAATGGTCTCTTCTTTTCCTCTTTGGAACAACAACCTGGGATTTTATATTTTTTTCAAATACAGTAACAAAACCCAGCAAAAATGGTTTTTCTGTGGTATCTTCTTTTCAAAATCTTTCAAGACCTGCTTGCCTTTGCTTAATTTTTCTACTAGGCCAAGGGTATTTTGGTAATATTTTTTCATTGAAAAGTTCTTTTTGTTGATTTTTTATTTATTTGAAAGTTAACAAAATATCCCAAGCATCCAACTTGTCACCACCGATTATAATGCAAATTCCTGTCTTATTTCTTAGTTGCTCAATGGTTTTTAGCCATCTAGTATTTGTGAACTAGTGTATATATTCTATAGATTTAAATAAGAGCACCATGTAATGACCATGTCTTTGTGCTGTCCACTTCTATTCTAGGTACTACTCCCATGACGATGATTATCTTGAAATTTGCCGTTGCTACAAGGCAATATACGAGATCCCCCCAGTAAAGGAAAATCCTGCCCAATGGATTCCAGTAAGAGCTTATCTTCAATTTTTTATCTGTTGTGGTTTCTATGTACTCCTTTGGACAGCCCTGATTATTTACAACATGTAGGTCTTGAGGAAAATATGTTGGTACTTGGTACTTTCACCACATGATCCAATGCAGTCAAGCCTTCTGAATTCCACCTTGAAGGATAAGAATCTTTCTGAAATTCCAAATTTTAAGTACGTGTTGCTTTAATTTGTTCTTGCATTTTGTTGGTTATTTAATTTACTGATCTTTTATTCAATGATTCTCTTCTTTGGATGCTGTTCCATAGGTTGCTGTTGAAACAGTTGGTGACAATGGAAGTCATCCAATGGACATCTCTTTGGAATGCATTTATGAATGAGTTTGAAAATGAGAAGAACTTACTTGGAGGGTCTTTAGGTGACAAAGCAGCCGAGGATTTAAAGCAAAGAATAATTGAACATGTAATCTACTTTCGGTTTTCATATTTTGGGACAATTGGAGATTACTTCAATCTACTGTTGAGTGTGGTTGTTAATCCTTTTGCAAAATGTTTGCTTTTCAGAATATCCTTGTTGTTTCAAAGTATTACTCCAGGATTACTGTGAAGAGACTAGCAGAGTTATTGTGTCTCAGCATCCAGGTTCCCCCCACTCCCCCCCTCTCTTTCTCTCTCTGTGTGTGTAGTTGTGTTGTACACCTGCTTTTGTTTGCTTACACTAATTTTTGTTTTTGGCAATTGTATCCATGGTGTAACTATGCCTGATTTTTGTCCAGTCATATGAACTTGTGCAAATTTCCATGAATGAGTTTCATTTCAAAGATTTGGATTTAATCAAGCTTGGTTAAATTAATAAAGGCCTTATGGTTGCCTGGTGCTTCTGTTTAAATATTCATTCAAATATTCCATAATAGGGGGTAAAATTTAAGAAATTTGCTTCAGAAATTATTCTGTCAACATAATACTTTAAGTTGTACTGTCCATCTCAAATTGAAACTTCTGGTGTTCACTCAATTATTGAACAGTCACAGGTAATATTAGAGCCTCTTTGAGCTAATGTTTAGGAATTGAAATCTTACAAATTCCATTATTTGTAACTTAATTTAATCA
The DNA here is from genome assembly GCA_032356905.1 of Salix exigua. Lineage (NCBI taxonomy): Eukaryota > Viridiplantae > Streptophyta > Magnoliopsida > Malpighiales > Salicaceae > Salix > Salix exigua. The sequence continues at coordinate 13,677,451 of CM063594.1, read as the reverse complement.
AATGGTAGCGGCTAATGTATGTGTTTAATACATGTCTGAAGCCCAATTAAGTTTCTGATGAGAAGGCTTGTTAATAGCATAAATGATCTTTAGTTCACCCAATAACTTGAGTGGGAATTTGGGAATTTGACAATGGCATCATGTTTTGCATTCAAGAATGATTGCTCTAATCCTCGTGGAGGCATTTTCCTTTAATCTCATTTCAAGCATCTTCGGAGCAAGCTTACAAACAATCATGAGCTCTGCTTTGCAATTGACACTCCCAAGCAACCCTCTAGCCTATTCATACTTATACATATCTTCGGGCTCGTATAACAGTTTCTTTCCCTTTCTGCGAGTGCTTGTGGTTCTTGGTATTAGCAATGACTTATTTCATAATTTATTCTGTTGCCAGTTAAGACAATCCAGCTTAGGGTCAAGTTGGCTGAGAGGGGAATAAGATCTTTCCACTCACATTGCACTAGAATTAGGATGGTGGTGATTTGCATAATTTGGCAAACAGCCATTCATTTGCTTTGGGGACAGGGATTTGAAAAATATAGAGGAATTGTATTCTCTTGAGCCATGTAAAGGATGTTGTTACAGGTTTCCGTAAAAGCTGGTCAGATTTTACCAACAATGATCGCTAATTATTAGGTCTTAAAGCTGAAATCTTAGAAAAAAAGAAGTTAAATTAGTACTTTAAGTGAAATAGTTAGTTTAGCAAACATGTTAATAATATGAGAAGAGCATGCACGTTGATCAGGTTACTTTGCATTTATTCCTCCTTTTTCCCAATATAGGAAGCTGAGAAGCATCTTTCAGATATGGTCGTGTCGAAAGCTCTGGTGGCAAAGATTGACAGGCCAATGGGAATAGTTTCTTTCCAAGTAGCAAAGGATAGCAATGACATTCTCAACTCATGGGCAATGAACTTGGAGAAGCTGCTTGATCTTGTTGAGAAGAGTTGCCACCAAATACACAAAGAAACTATGGTCCACAAAGCTGCTCTAAAAGTTTGAAAGGGCTGGTGCCACGCTCTCTCTCATCACATACAAAGGTGGGGGAAATCATTTTTAGGTGACTACCTCTGCTCTAATTGTGTTCGAAGATGGAAGTGATCTAAGAACCCGTTTAAATCTCTGTTGATTGGGTTTGGTTGGACATTCATCATATCCTGAAGATGATATTCCTTTTGTTGGTTAGGCTGTGATGGATCTTAGAATTGTTGTATACTTCTGGCACGTGCTGTACCACTGGCAGGGCCCAAATGGGCTTTATTTGTAGCAGTGGAAGGAAATATCATCTCAGCTTTGCTTAAGATTCTTCATTTGTTTAATATGGTGTTATATCTTTTATCATTTATAATCATTACTGTGGCATTTTATCTTGGGATCTTGATGCCAATTTATTTGTCAGCCAACATGCCCTGTTCTCTTTTTTATTGTTCTCATTTCCAGGACAATGTACGAGACAGCTGGATGTCGTTCCCATTCTGGAGATTTATTGCTGTCCGGATCGAGGGGGGTGTCCCATTTGCCCGTTTGGCTTTGATATTGATCTGTGAGTTGAATTTTCATTATCTTGAAGGAGAATGTGGAGCAAGTTGTGATTACATGTTCAAGTTTCTTTACAAGTACACTCTGGTCACTTGAGAGCATGTTGGTCGTAAATCTCGTAGGAAGAAGTCCTGTCTGAGATACAAACTGATCCTGTCCCCTAGCATTCACCTAACTATCTGTCGATTCACATTGTCTAACTATCTATTTTTTTTTATCAAGGTCTCATTTGTTTCATGAAAAATGGCTTTCTTGAAACTATTTTCTGAACTTTCATGTTTTTATTTAGCATTACAAAAGTTGATTAGCGTAGTTTCCAGAAACTAAGCTAAACTAGAAAATATTTTGGAAGAAAATACTGAAAAACAAAAAAAAATAAACATGTTCTTTGTTAATTATATCATGTTTGGCTCTTAATTTTTTAATTGCTGTATATATTTTTATATCAATTTTGATCTTTATTTTGTTATTGTCATTTGCTCGTATTTTTTTTTAATTGAAAATCTTTATTTTGATCCTTGCTTTTTTTATTAAAAAAATTATCTATTAAATTTGATGTTTTTTTTCTTCTTATTTATTTTACTGAAAATAATTTATGTTTTTTTTTTAAATTTCAATTTTCTGTTAAATTTGATCTTTATTTTTTTATCACTATTTTTTATTTTAAATAAATTATAGAATTTAATTTTCTTTTAATTTCTACATCTTTTATTTTTTTAATTTATCCATCTTTGTTTTTTTTATTGTAATTGAAAAAAATAAAATAAAATTATTTTCTAGTTTACTCTTCATGGTACTGGAAAATATTTTTTAATATATTTTTCATTACACTACCGGCATCATAAAATACTTTGCTTTTAAGAATTTATTTTCCATAAATCTATTTCTTAAACGACTTCCCATTAAATAAACGGGCTAAGATTTATCATGACAGACTCAAGGTAACTAACAATACACTACCATCCTAACCAAAGCAGTTAAAACCGCGTTGAATAATAAAAGCTGTAGTGTATGGATTATCTCGAAGAGGAAGTACAATGGCTACAACCTGACCAGGCCGGCAACTGAAAATCTTTTCCACCACTCGGACTACGAGTGGCAGGCCTAAACTCACCAGGTTCCTGGGCCGGGAAAAACAGAGGATCGGAAGGTTGCGTGGAGGATGATGAAGAATTAGAAGAAACAAATGAAGATGACATAAACATTTGGTCGTATAGACTCACGGGTTGCCTTTGATAACCACCAGCACCCAAGATCCATTGCGGTTGGGTAACTTTCTCTCTTGAAATCTCACGTTTTTGCGCATGGCTGGAATGAAGCATGGGCATAGAAGATGGAGGAAGGGACAGAAGGCCTGGACTTGGAGAATCAGAGACAGTCAACTGGTTCGCTGCCGGGTTGTGGGGAGGAGACGGTCGGATCTTGGCGTTTTCCGGGAAGTTGAGCTTGGCTTTGTTGCCTCTAAATCTCAGAGCAGCTTCATCGTAGGCTCTCGCTGCAGCCTCAGCAGTATCAAAAGTGCCTAACCAAACTCTAGCTGCCTTGACTGGATCTCTTATTTCAGCCGCCCACTTGCCCCATGGCCTTTGCCTCACTCCCCTGTATTTTCTCTGTGGCTCGTCTCTCTGGGTTTCATTGTATTCATACACTGGAGCAAATGTCATCTGTTTAGACGCAGGTGCTAAGGTGCTTGTAGTGACGATGGAAATTCCTGTAGCAGTAGAGACACATGGGAGGGGAGAAACAGAGTGTTACATCTTTAGACGAGCACAAACTAAGCTCGTGCAGCCATAAGAGATGGCAGAACTTGAGCATATACAAGTCCATAAAGATTTGCCAAGACAGCAGACTAGTTCATAAAAAAAGAATAAAACATCACGAGTAGACTATTCTATCAAGGTAGATGCAATATGACGTTCTCTTTCACCAATATATATATATATATATATATATATATATATTAGTACTGGAGGTGATTTTTTTCTTTACTGAGAAAAAAATAATAAGAAAGCAGAGAGATTTCACCGCATGGAGGAGGAAACAAATTACAACTAGCTAGCTCGAGAATAACCCTAGCTAGCCGTAAAACTAACGAGCTTACCTCTTCCAGCAGAAGAAGAGCCCCCATGTAAGAAGTCATCACCAAATGCTCTACAGAGCCCTTTATCCACTTCACCGCCGCCGCCATCTTCTTCTTCCCTTTCTCTCTTCGCCGACAAACCACCACGAACACAATCACCTTGATTGTTAGAAACTGCTGTCAGGGAATCCGAATCATCTGCAGGTACATTTCCGGCCACTACATGTGTCAAAGCAGCCACCATAATTGACATCTCTCTTTCCCTACTCGACTCGGAAAGCATCGTTGGCAGAGTTTGGTTTTGCAGCCGCTCTCCGCCACTACCAACCTCTCTTTTTCTTCTTTTCTTATCAGTTTTCGCCATTTTTAGCTCGCGCATGCAACCTTGAAAAAGCTTTAGGCACCTAATGAATCCCTTCAAGAAAGAAAGAAAAAGTGCAAGTGGAGTAATATTCTTATAGGTTTCAATCAACTCTCTAGAACCAGAACCTTTCAAGAATGTCTCAACAAGACGGTTTTATAGGCACCGAAAAGAGGCTAAATGTCAAAATATCTAACCTCCAACTTTGACATGACATATTGTTATTCAAGTCGGTGTCGAGAACTAGCTAGCACCTTCACCGTCCTGCAATCTGGTGTAATTAAGAAATATTATTTATTGTCATAAATTCATTTGTTTTTATTAATTTCAGCGAGTAGGATGAAAATTAACCCACATATATAATTCATATATATATATATATATGTTAAATAATTAAAGATATTCCGATAAGGAATATTAAAAAAAAACATGAATATCTAAAAATTTATTTAATAACAGGTGGTGAAAAGATAGTTTCTTATTGTTTCAGTGAGAAGCGTTGGGCCCCACTTGTATTCGGTGCTGAGATGTACACACTAATAATTGCCGGCTAAAAGATGTCGGTTCACTACTCGAGCTAATATCTCTTGAGAAATATGTCAGCCTAGACAAAATTAAAGGTGTTTTCAATTTTTTTTCTTATTTCAATTGTGATCTCGTTTTTTTATTGCTATTTATTTGTTTTGATTTTTTTTTAAATTCATCCCTTATTATTTTTCTGTATTTGGTATATTTATATAAGATTTGGTTTTTTGTTTTTCAATTTTATCCCTTATTATTTGATTTAATGTAATTTGTATGTTATATTTGACTATTATTCTTTCAATTATTTCTTCCTTGTTTCTTGTTTTTAAAATGTTTTTTTTCCAATCACATCCTTCAATATTTGATTTGTTTGGACTTGATTTTTTTTTTTTATGGTTTTTGTGCAATGATTAGAGCCTCATAGCCTGAATTACAGATGTAGAATCTTAACTTGGGATTGATATATCTTTTTTTTGTATTTATTTTGATTGATTTTATTTTTTGATTTCATCTTTTAAAATTTATTGAAGATTGGGATTCTTTTTCTTTCTTTCTATGACTATAGCTCGACATTGTCGTATAAGTTATATTTTTCCATATTATCTTAGATTGTGTTTGTTTCCTGGAAAGTGAATTTAGAAAACCACTTTTCAAACTTTCCTGTGTTTGTTTGATTTCGGAAAGTTGGTCAACAAAAACACTTTCCAGTCAAAGAAGAATTTGGCTTGGTTTTCGGAAAGTGTTTTCGGAAAATTTGGACGGAAAACACTTTCCGGAAGTTGTGAAAAATTTAGAAATATCATTATTTGTTGATTATATCAAATTTGATCCTCAAACTTTTGATTGATATATATAATTTGTTTTGAATATTTATTTTTCAATTCCATCTCTTAAAATTATTTTTTATATTAATTTTGGTCCTTATTTTTATAATTGCTATTTGCTTTTTCTTATCATTTTTTATTGAAAATTTTTATCCATCAAATTCGGTCCTCATTTTTTTTATTGTTACTTATTTTATTTGAAATAATTTATGAAATGTTTATTATTATTATTTTAATTTATTCACCTTTCATTTTTTTTAATTTTTTAGATTTGATCTTTATTTATTTTATTTGAGATAATTTATGAAATTATATTTTTTTTCAATTTCAATTTCATTCTTATTCAACTTTTTAATTTGTAAGATTTGTTCCTCATTATTTTAATAAACTTGAAAAAAAATTAATTTATTAATAAATTATTTTTCAGTTCATTTTCCATAACACAAACAAACACTGAAAAGTGTTTTCCAGTTCATTTTTCATAACACTGTCAAACATCGAAATTCACTTTCCAAAAGGAAACCACTTTCCAGCAAACAAACGAGGTCTTAGATTGACTCGAGATTTTTAAATTATTTTTTATATAAAACAAAAACAATTAAAATAAATATCTAATTGATTTATAGATTGTTTAGAATCAATTCTCAACTGTAATTTAATTTAATTCTTATGTTAATTGAATTTTCATGTTTTTTTTTAAATAACATTCAATTCATTTGAACCGGACAAGGAAGCCATGACAACTAAACGTTCAACTGTTCTTGTGAAGAAAACATAAATCTTCTTGTCATCATATATAGAATAATGGAATTTTAAACTCCCGGCAGGATGCTTCTGCTCCTTCTTTCCTTTTTGAAAGTTTGACTTCCTAAAATGGATCACAGAAAGTTGACTTTTTTTTTTATGAAGATTAGGTAGTCAATCTGATCATAGTTCTTTAAAAACAAGAGATCTAAAAGTGGGGACACACGAATAAATAAATAAATTTAGATGTAATGTATATTTTTTCCCTTGACATCGTAGTTTGTAGTGCAATTGAGAATGTGTTGAATTCTCTTACTCGGCATTTATTATATGAAGTTAAATAGATAGAATTTATTATTTTTTGGGATGCAAGAAAATTATATTTTTTAGAAAGTGTGTTTTGTAAATTCAGTAAAACCTAGTTGTTTCAGATTTTTATAAAGAGTGCACGTTCTAACTCAAATTCAAAATCTCTTTTATAGATCATAAACTCTTTGTCATCTTATCATACTCCTAATAGCAAAATCTTTTATTTCGTTGATTTAACAACTTCATATTAATGTTGATATCTACATGGTCTTGCTGATATCATTAGCCATCATGATCCAATAAGTTAATCAAGTCCATGTTAATGCTAATATCAATATAATCATGTTGATATCATTAGACTTCATGGTCTAATAGGCTAATCAAGTTCATACAACATATGTTTTTTAAGTTAAAATGTCAAAGTCAATAAGATCATTTTGATATCATTAGCCTTTATAACTATAACTAGAAATGACTAATCAAGTTCTTGTTCATAATACTTTCTTAAAATGATAGTATTAATTCTATGGATATTAATGACCTCCACACAATTTAATTCAAGCCATACTTTATGTATCTCTTTCTCTCTTTTCTTTTTTGATGGATGAATAAAAAAGTCCTACCTATTTGGTGTATTTAACTTGACTCTTATTTGCCCTAAGATATGTCTGCAACATCATCTCTTATCACAAATAGATTATCATATATATAAAAATCTTGGATCCATATAACATATTGTTCGATTACTTTCATATAAATATCATTATTTACACGTACACTTCATGTATATCATCAAAACAATATAATTCATTTCTAGGATAATATTTACATGTTAAACATAGGAATAAGTTTTATTACTTAGGCTCTCTTGTTAAGAACAAATTTAACCCCAAACCATTGCATAGGATCCCAAAAGTGTTTTCTTACAATACATATAACTCATTATAACTATTCATTACTCCTATAATTTAACATCAAATATAAAAACTCCATAGAAAGAAAAATAATATAATAAAATAGGTAAAAAAAAGTGGATTTAAACCCACCTAGGTCAAGATGCAAAATCTCTAACCTAGTTATGATACTAAGGTAACTATGTTTTAAAGCAAATTGAATTACATTATAAACCTCAATTATTGAACAACCTACTATAGAAGCTTGAAGATGAAACAATAAATTTAATTAAAAAATCAATGAAAATAAAATTAGAGTCAACACGTCTTAACTTCCCAATCTCGTGATCATGGGCTCAAGATTACGATAACACAATACAAAAGAAAGAGAAAAAAAACGAAGACTAGTTTCTAATAAATCACCTGTTCAAGGTTCTAATGCTCCCATCCCAGTCATCTTAGGTAGACCTTTCCTAACTACATCCAATGCTTTAATTAACTGTAGGAATGAGGTGATGAAATTGTTTTTTGGGAATATGACATTGGAGATGAATATTTTCAATATCTCCAAACAAATTGGTGAACATGAGGACATTAGAGAGGTAAATTTGATTCAAACTGTTTGTCAAGAACACTTTGAGAGAGAAGGGATAAAGGATCCATTAGAGAGAACTTTAATTCATGATGAAAGATTTTGTTCATTGGAATGTGTTGATGAGGAAGTAAGAGAACTCGAGACTTATCTAGATCCAATGCCTATTATGTCAACGGGTCAATGGACTCCATTGTTTGAGCCTTTGATTTTAGCCCAAATGAAAGTTGAGACATCTCTTGTTCAACCTTATAAGCCGTAAAGGAAGCCTTTACCGAGTGATATTAAGTATGCATTTCTAGGGAATATGAATCATATCCTATTGTGATTTCATCAAAACTTAGCATAGAACAGGAACAAAAGCTTTTGAGAGTGGTGAGAAAACACAATAAAACAATTGGGTGGACAATTACTGACTTGAAAGGAATTAGCCCTCTTTTATGTCCACATAGAATCTATTTTGAAAAAGAGGCTAAATCTGGGAGGCAAATGCCAAGACGATTGAACCCAACCGTGAAGGAAGTAGTGCGAGGTGAAGTTATTAAGCTACTTGATGCAGGTATCATTTATCCCATTGGAAACTCAAAATGGGTTAGTCCAACCCAAGTTGTCCCTAAAAAATTTGGAGTCACGGTAGTGAAGAATGCAAATAATGAGCTAGTTCCAACTAGAATCCAAACTGGATGGTGTATGTGCATTGATTACCGTAAGTTGAACATGGTGACTAGGAAGGACCATTTTCCTCTTCCATTTTTAGACCAAGTGCTTGAAAGAGTAGCAGGAAGAGCTTTCTATTGTTTTCTTGATGGATACTTAGGTTACAACCAAATTGAGATTTCATTAGAAGACCAAGAAAAAACCACGTTCACTTGTCCTTTTGGTACCTATGCTTATAGAAGAATGCCCTTTGGCTTGTGTAATGCACCAGCCACTTTTCAAAGGTGTATGATGAGTATCTTTAGTGACATGGTGGAAATTTTTTTGGAAGTTTTCATGGATGATTTTTCAGTTTATGGGGATTCTTATGAGTTGTGTCTAATGCATTTAGAAAAAGTTCTTGAAAGGTGTGAGGAGAGCAATCTTGTACTTAATTGGGAGAAGTGTCATTTTATGGTGACACATGGCATTGTCTTAGGTCACATTGTCTCTTCAAAAGGGATAGAGGTAGATAAGTCAAAAGTTGAAGTCATTCAAAAATTACCTACCCCCAGGACTGTGAAAGATGTGAGATCCTTTTTAGGACATGCTGGTTTTTACCGAAGATTCATTCATTCATTCAGTACCATTGCCAAACCATTGTGTAACTTGTTGTCACAAGATGCCCAATTTGATTGGACATCAAAATGTCAAGAAGCTTTTGAAAAGCTTAAAGGATTGTTGACCACTACACCCATCATGCAAGCTCCTGATTGGTCTTTACCATTTGAACTGATGTGTGATGCTAGTGATTTTGCAATAGGTGCTGTTTTAAGGCAAAGAAAAGATAAGAAACCTCATATAATTTATTATGCTAGCAAGACTTTGAATGATGCTCAATTGAATTACACTACAACTGAAAAAGAACTCTTAGCTGTGGTATTTGCTTTAGACAAATTTCGGTCTTATTTGGTTGGATCTCTTGTTATTGTTTTCACTGATCATGCAGCATTGAAATACTTGCTCACAAAACAAGATTCCAAGCCACGTTTGATTCGATGGATCCTCCTACTCCAAGAGTTTAACCTTGAAATTCGAGATAAAAAGGGAGTAGAGAATGTAGTGGCTGATCATTTATCCTGTCTTTTAAGCTATGAGAACATAGTAGATGAATCTCCAATAAATGAACTCTTTGTTGATGAAAATTTATTTTTTGCAGGTAATGTCTCCTACATTGGCTCTCCATGGTATGCTGACATAGCAAATTACCTAGACACAAGTCAGATTCCTTCTCATTGGTCTAAACTTGACAAACATAAATTCTTGCGCATCGTGCGTTCTTTTTTATGGGATGACCCCTACCTATTTAAATACTGCCCTGACCAAATTGTTAGGCGGTGCATCCCTGATCATGAAATTCCAAGTGTCATTAATTTTTGTTATGCATTAGCCTGTGATGGGCATTTCTCTTCCAAGAAAACCACTACCAAGATCTTGCTGTGTGGTTTTTATTGGCCCACCATGTTTAAAGATGTCCATGCTTTCTGTGTTGCATGTGCCTGATGCCAACGCCTAGGTAACCTCACTCGGCGTAACATGATGCCCCTTAACCCCATTCTTGTTTTGGAAATATTTGATTGTTGGGGGATTGATTTCATAGGACCTTTTCGAAGTTCATTTGGTTACCAATTCATCCTGGTGGCTGTTGATTATGTGTCTAAATGGGTGGAGGCCATTGCATCTCTAACCAATGACCATCGAGTTATGGTCAAAGAGGGTTAAATTGCGAGTCAAAGTTAGCATCGGATCTGTCTTGCAATATTTTCCGAGATTGTGTTTTGCTCTTCTTGTTTTAGATTTCAGTTTTATTTTAGTTGTAAATGTAACAACCCAACAATTTTCCCTCTAAACAGAGTGGATAAAGCATGAATTTTTTTCCTCGCAATTTCTAATGAATTTCGGCATAGTCTCCCCTATACCTGGAAGATTTCCAAATTATTCACAAACATTTCAACACAATCAACAACATGATTCATCTCGGAATATGCTCAAGTCCATATTCATTTCGAACTCCATCTTACATCACACATAAAAGATAAAAATTGAAAAACAATCAATTCATACATGAAAGTTTCACCTATAAACACACATATACATATACATCGAACATAACACAATTTAATATTACGAAACAAAATTCACAATTATACTATTCCATACAATTTACAACAAGTAACCATCACTTTCTAAGTTTCTATTTTACAAAAGGAAATAAGACTTAAAATCTATTCTTGATGAGGGTGAGAAGAACTCGCAACATATAAATTTTTCATATGAGTGAAACAATTTAGTAAATACCGATAGTTTCGGAAGAATTTGAGTAATCTATCCATCAATTTGCTTAAATCACGTGAGATTCAAACACCACTATGTGCACTCTTTTAAGGTCTTAACAAAAGAAGATTTATTTCTTTTGACTACTATACATTTTTTTCACTTCAAAGAGACCATAGCCGACACTAGTGACCTCTAATAGTGTCTTTAGTTATACGTCCTGGAATCAACTCATCAATTTCATGAAAATCTTAACATAAACCTAGCCATGGTTATCATTATATATAAATACTATATATATTTTAAAATAAAACCAAAGTAATCAAATTAATACATCATGCCGATATCGACATCACCTGCCGATATCATTAACTGTTCTGAAATCAAATAGTTAATCAAGTTTATATATATCATGCCGATATCGACGTCACCTGCCGACATCATTAACTATTCCAAAATTGAATAGTTAATCAAGTTTATAAATATCATGCCGATATCGACGTCACTTGCCGACATCATTAACTATTCCAAAATTGAATAGTTAATCAAGTTTATAAATATCATGCCGATATCGACGCCACTGCCGATATCATTAACTATTCCAAAATTGAATAGTTAATCAAGTTTATAAATATCATGCCGATATCGACGTCACCTGCCGATATCATTAATTATTCCAAAATTGAATAGTTAATCAAGTTTATACATTATACCAATATCGACGCCACCTGCCGATATCATTAACTATTCCCATATTGAATAGTTAATCAAATTTATAAATATCATGCCGATATCGACGTCACCTGCCGATATCATTAACTATTCCAAAATTGAATAGTTAATCAAGTTTATACATTAACTTGTTTCTTTTATATACACACAACAACCCAAACACACATATATATGAAAATATAAATAGATATGTCTTTCCATCCAGCTTTCCTACTGCCTTTCCTCATAAGCAAATTATATCTTACTTCAATACTAGCTTTCTCTTTTTCCTCCCAATAAGCACCAAAATTATATCTTACTTTTCAATACCCGACAAGGTAAGTAATATTATATAATGAGAATTTAGGTACCGAGTACCTACCTGCTGTGAATGTTCGACTTGCGTTACCCTGTTGTTGTTGTTGCCCGTCACCCGCGGTTCTTCCTGAAACCACAATTACCCACCATTTATTTATTCATTTATGTTACTCCCTATATCACACACAACAACAATAAAAATGGTAATATTATTCATTTTCCCTTTTACCAATTCTTCTCTTTCTCACTTATATTCCTCATTATCATCCTTTAATTTTTCAGCTTATTTGTATTCCCAATAGAACATCATGAATTCAATTTCTTATCACCCTTTGATTTCTTCTTTTTTTTTCTTTTTTTTTCAGAAAATCAATACACACTTTATGAAGGAAAAGGGACAATTTTTTTTCTCTTCTTAACATGGCTAAATCTTTGATATTTTCTCAACTTGGCCGAAATTGTCAACATATGTGACAGCTTGACCTCTCCTCAGAGTTTTACTCATATCTGGAGTTACAGAACTCCAAATTAGATGAGGTTTGATTTGCGGGAAAGCTAACACTCCCAGCTACAACTTCTATGAAGGGATCATACGCTAATTATGTGTTTTTCAGGTCCAAATATCCCCAAGAAATAGGGTGACGAAACTGTCCTGTTTTTGAGAAAAAGAAAATATCTCCAATTCATCTTCAATCTTTGATTTCTCATCAATAACAACCATGTCTTTCCTTGAATCATGAAATACTACTCATTTATGCATTTCTCTAACATTTTGTGCTAGAAACCCTAATTCCCAATTCAAAAACAATCAAGAACTTCTAAATTGAAGTTAATTTCTTAGAAATTGAAGTTAGAACTCCTTACTTGGATGAGATCTAACAATTTTTGGAAAGATCCTAGCCTTCTTCTTCTTCAAAATATCCAGCCACTCTTCCTCCTTTCTTCTCCAATTTCTTCACTTTCTCTTGTTATTTCTTCACCAAATTGTGCTCTTTCACTTTAGAAATCCAAGGCTTGTATGGGTTTACAAATTTTGGGGTGTTTGCTCTTGATTTTTATAGCATGAATTTTCGAAATTCCCTTCTCCTCTCTACTTGGTTTCAGCTGAACATGGCTGAAAAGAGAGGGGTATTTATAGTGCCCTTTTTTTTTTTTTTTTTTGCTTTTCCTAAATTTTATGTAATAATATCATCTTATATAATAATATCATCTTATCATTTTATTTTCCTTTGTTTCATCTTAATCTCCTACCTCCATGTATACTTTATCCTCGGGTTTCACATTCTCCCTTCCTAATAAAAATTTCGTCCCCGAAATTTAAAATTACATACCTGACTCAAGGAATAGATAGGGGTATTTTTCCTTAATTTCTGACTCTCTCTCCCACGTTTCTTCCTCGATTTGTGAGTTTCTCCACAATACTCTGACAAGTGATACCTTTTTATTTCTCAATGTTTTTTCACTACGATCCATGATTTTGATTGGCCTAGTCTCGAGTGTCAAGTCTTCTCTTACTTCAATAGGAACTGCAGGTAACACTCGGGAAGGATCCACTTCTGCCTTCCGTAATAGTGATACATGGAATACATTGTGAATCTTCTCTAGGTGTGCTGGTAAACTCAAGCGATAAGCCACGGGTCCTACCTTAGCTATCACCTCAAATGGCCCAATATACCTCGGAGCAAGCTTTCCTTTCATTCCAAACCGAATGATGCCCTTCCATGGTGCTACCTTTAAGAAGACTCTATCCCCTATTTGGAATTCCAAGGCTATCCTCCGTTTTATCTGCATAACTCTTCTGTCTATCTTGAGCTTCTTTCATTCTTTGCCTGATTACCCTTACTTTATCAGTTGTTATTTGTACTAGTTCAGGACCCAGGAGTTTCCTTTCTCCAACTTCATCCCAACATATCGGAGTGCGACATTTTCTCCCATAAAGGGCTTCATATGGAGCCATCCCGATATAAGCTTGGTAACTATTATTATACGTGAATTCTACTAGTGGTAGTAAGTCTTCCCAGCTTCCCCAAACTCTAATACACATGACCTCAAAAGGTCTTCAAGTGTTTGGATGGTTCTTTCAGATTGGCCATCCTGTCTGGGGTGGAATGCGATGGTTCAGATTCACCTCGGTTCCCAAAGCCCGCTGTAAGCATGGCCATAACCTTGAAGTAAATCTCGGTCTCGATCGGATACCATTGAGATGGGAACTCCATGCGATCTAATCACTCATTCACGTATAATTTGGCCAACTTGTCTATGGAGTCTGTCATTTTGATGGGTAAGAACAAAACCGACTTTGTTAGTCGATCTACCACTACCCATATAGCATCATTGCCCCTTTCCCCTTTGGCAATCTGGTTACAAAATCCATGGCTATATTTTCCCATTTCCATTCGGAATTGGTAGTGGTCGTAATTCTCCTGCCGGCCTTTGATGTTCTATCTTCACCTGCTGACATATCCCACATCTTGACACATATTCTCGCTATCTCCTTCTTCATATTTGGCCACCAGTAGTATTCTCTAAGATCTTTATACATCTTGGTACTCCCGGGATGGGTGGTAAACCGAGATTCATGAGCTTCTCTCAATATCTCACCCTTTAAGGTCTTATTCTCGTGCACATAAACCCGCTTTCCCATCACAACCAACCCTCCTGGCAAGATTTGTAGAGACAACTCCTTGCCTTGCTTTATCTTTTCCTTAATTTTCTCTAAACCTTCATCTCGCTAACCGAGCTTCTAGAACTTTATCTCGCAACACCGATCCGATCTTCATATGAGCTAGTAATGACCCTTCAGACCCATATTAAGTTGAATTCCCATCCTTTTTAATTCCATCACATTTGTTTGTTTCAAGTTCCTGGATCACCCGTCCCTACTTTCCTTTTCGACTTAATGCATCCGCCACTGACATTGGCTTTGCCTGGATGGTAATCAATTATGCAATCATAGTCCTTTATCAATTCCACCCACCTCTGCCGATATTTAATTCTTTTGCGACATTAGATACTTTAAACTTTTATAGTCGGTAAAAATTTGTACTTGTGTTCCATACAAGTAATGTCTCCATACTCGCAAGGCAAATACCACTGCTGCAAGTTCCAGATCATGGACCGGATAATTCACTTCATGTGGCTTTAACATGCCTGGAAGCATATGCGATCACTTTTCCATGTCTGCATTAACACACATCCCAAACCCTCGCTGAGGCATCACTATACACAATGAACCCTTCGTTCCGGAAGGAAGAGCCAAGACAGAGTCGATGTAAGCCTTCTTTTCAACTCCCGAAAACTCTCCTCACATTCCTTTGACCAATTAAACCTCACTTCTTTCCGAGTCAACTTGGTCAAAGCGATGCGATTGTGGAAAATCCTTCAATGAACCTCCTATAATATCCTCGCAAGGCCCAAGAAACTTCAATTTCAGTCACATTTGTAGGCTTCTCCCACTTTAGAATCGCCTCTACTTTTCCTGGATCCACACATATTCCCTAGCTGAGATAACATGTCCCAAAAATATCACCTCTTTAAGCCAGAACTCACATTTATCCAGTTTTGCATACAATTTATTTTCTCTCAATATTTCTAACACCTTCCTCAAGTGCTTCTCGTGCTCCTCATAGGAGCTCGAATATACCAATATATCGTCAATAAACACGACCACACATTTATCCAAATATAATCGAAACACTCGATTCATTAGATCCATGAATACTGCAGGGCATTAGTTAACCCAAAGGGCATTACTAAGAATTCATAATGGCCATAGCGAGTTCTAAAAGCGATCTTCTGTATGTCCTGTTCTCTGATTCTTAATTGGTGGTACCCCGATCTCAGATCTATCTTCGAGAAAACTGTTGCACCCTTCAACTGATCAAACAAGTCATCTATCCGTGGCAACGGATACTTGTTCTTTACTGTCACTTTGTTCGACTTGACGGTAATCAATACATAACCTGAATGTACCATCCTTCTTCTTTACAAACAACATTAGGGCTCCCAAGGCGAATTGCTCGGCCGTATGAATCCTTTATCCAACAACTCCTGAAGTTGAGTCTTCAATTCAGCTAGTTCTATAGGGGCCATCCTATAAGGAGATTATGCTATAGGATTGACTCCTGGAAGAGTCTCAATGGAAACCTCAACTTCTCTAATTGGAGGCGATCCTGTAATTCATTGGAAACACGTCTGGAAACTCTTTTACAATAGGAATATTTGTTAATTCCATGCTCCCTTCTTTAATTCTCTCACATGAGACAACCAGCAGGACATCCCTTTCTAATCAATTTTCCAATTGTCATGACCAAAATTATAAAATTTGGAATCAACTTCCTCTCTCCTTGAATACTACCTTTTTCCCACTCGCATCTTGGAGATTTACAATCTTTGTAAAACAATCCACTTGTGCCCTATATCTACTCAACCAATCCATTCCCAGTATTAAGTCAAAATCATCCAATGCTAAAGGCATGAGATCCGCCGTTAGCTCTACCCCCTCAATGTTTAGTATCACTCCCTTGTATACCTCATCAATGTTTATATTTTTCCCCAAAGGTGTACTAACCACCATCCCCACATCTAATCTACTTGGTAACACATTTAAATTTTTAGTAATTCGGTGGGCCACAAAAGAATGACTAGCCCAGGATCAATTAAAGCATGAACTTGTATTAAACTCAATTGTAGTATACCTGCAACATCCGGCATTGTCCCCACATCTTCCTGGGTCATGTGGTATACTCTACCCCGAGTCCTTTCCTCTTGCAATCTGGGTCGGCCTCTATTGGCACTTGTGCTTGAGTGAGTGGGTCGTATAGGTCGATCAACTGTTATTGACTGTTGTTGGCTTTGAGTAGCCATCCCCTGTCTTTGTACTCCTTCAGTAACTCTTTGTGGACATTCCCTTTTCTATGACCTATTTCCCACAATGGAAACAACCTCTCCCAAGTACTCGACAATCCTTCCATCGGTGCCCTTCCCTCTGTAGATATAACATCTTCCGGATGCAGCTGAACAATCTCCAGGGTGTTTTTGATTACACCTCATACATATCGGGTATACAAATCCTCTTTGTTCCAGGGACCCTCCTGTAACACTTGCCCCTGGACGCTGCCTCGACGCCTCACAGATCCCCAGGATTAAACCGTCGAAGTCCTCCTGAACTTCCACCCTGAACAAAACTCTCCCATTTTCTCGGTAATGGGTTGAATGATGACCCACTCTTTCCCTTTTCGGAGGAAGATTCCTCCTCGTTGGGGTGTGAACTCCCTTCTCTTGAATCCCGTTATCCGACTCCGCTCACTTGATGCCCTGGGTGTATCGCTCATTACCCTCTCTATCCCTTGAGCAAAGACGCACTAGCTCTCGAATCGTCTCGAAATGGCATAGCCACCAAAATTAGTTTTAACTCCTGCCTGAGTCCATCCCGAAACCGCTCCACTCGATGATGCTCAGTGAGGAGATGAGTGGTTGCAAAGATAGATAAATCCTGGAACCTCTTCTCATACTCCGAGACAGCCATATTCCCTGTTTCAAATCTAAAAACTCCTGCTCTTTCTCTTTCGGTGTTGCCAGGAGTAATATCGGTCTTCAAATTCTTCTCTAAAGTTTATCCACTTTAATTTTTCACCGCTCTTCTTTCTCTTATGGTCTCCCACCAAGAATGAGCACTCTCTGTTAGCAATCGAGTCACACAATCCACCTGGTTTCCTCCGGTATGCACAATCGATCTATAACCCTTTCTACCTTCCTCACCAATGCCCCGCTACTTGGCGTCTTCTTTCCCTGAATAGGTCGTGCAACCCATTTCGCGCATGTCTTTCACCCATTGAACTAGGGTGATCGCTCTTTCTACCCGGGAGTGGCATGGGATGTTCCTGCAGCCATCCTCGATACTACTCGCCTTGACCAATTGCTCAATAAACATGGGGTCCGAATAAGGATTTGGAACGGCCGTTGATGTCATTGGCGGTGACCTATCCTCCAATCCTTGACCACTCGGTGTTTTAGCCTGGTGACACATCCGCCTGAGAAGTAAAAGGTTCATTATGATGCTCCCTGAATTTCCCTCCTCGGTATGAGTCGATGCCACAGATTGACGAGAGGAAGTATCCATTAATGGATCCCTTTCGGTTTCATTTCTAGAAAATGAGTCATCCTCTCTTTCTTGCACAGGGGGTGAAACAACCCTTGCAGTTCGCCGTGAACGAACCATCCTGCAACATTTTTTTTTCAAAATCACATTAGCATTTCAATCCCTGAAATTGCAACCAAATGCTCGATACCAATCTGTAATAACCCAACAATTTTCCCTCTAAACAGAGTGGATAAAGCATGAATTTTTTTCCTGCAATTTCTAATGCAATTTCGGCATAGTCTCCCTATACCGGAAGATTTCCAAATTATTCACAAACATTTCAACACAATCAACAACATGATTCATCTCAGAATATGCTCAAGTCCATATTCATTTCAGAACTCCATCTTACATCACACATAAAAGATAAAAATTGAAAAACAATCAATTCATACATGAAAGTTTCACCTATAAACACACATATACATATACATCGAACATAACACAATTTAATATTACGAAACAAAATTCACAATTATACTATTCCATACAATTTACAACAAGTCACCATCACTTTCTAAGTTTCTATTTTACAAAAGGAAATAAGACTTAAAATCTATTCTTGACGAGGGTGAGAAGAACCTGCAACATATAAATTTTTCATATGAGTGAAACAATTTAGTAAATACCAGTAGTTTCAGAAGAATTTGAGTAATCTATCCATCAATTTGCTTAAATCACGTGAGATTCGAAACACCACTATGTGCACTCTTTTAAGGTCTTAACAAAAGAAGATTTATTTCTTTTTGACTACTATACATTTTTTTTCACTTCAAAGAGACCATAGCCGACACTAGTGACCTCTAATAGTGTCTTTAGTTATACGTCCTGGAATCAACTCATCAATTTCATGAAAATCTTAACATAAACCTAGCCATGGTTATCATTATATATAAATACTATATATATTTTAAAATAAAACCAAAGTAATCAAATTAATACATCATGCCGATATCGACATCACTGCCGATATCATTAACTGCTTCAAATCAAATAGTTAATCAAGTTTATATATATCATGCCGATATCGACGTCACCTGCCGACATCATTAACTATTCCAAAATTGAATAGTTAATCAAGTTTATATATATCATGCCGATATCGACGTCACTTGCCGACATCATTAACTATTCCAAAATTGAATAGTTAATCAAGTTTATAAATATCATGCCGATATCGACGCCACCTGCCGATATCATTAACTATTCCAAAATTGAATAGTTAATCAAGTTTATAAATATCATGCCGATATCGACGTCACCTGCCGATATCATTAACTATTCCAAAATTGAATAGTTAATCAAGTTTATACATTATGCCGATATCGACGCCACCTGCCGATATCATTAACTATTCCAAAATTGAATAGTTAATCAAGTTTATACATTATGCCGATATCGACGCCACCTGCCGATATCATTAACTATTCCCATATTGAATAGTTAATCAAGTTTATAAATATCATGCCGATATCGACGTCACCTGCCGATATCATTAACTATTCCAAAATTGAATAGTTAATCAAGTTTATAAATTAACTTGTTTCTTTTATATACACACAACAACCCAAACACACATATATATGAAAATATAAATAGATATGTCTTTCCATCCGCTAGCTTTCCTTTACTCGTTCCTTTTTCCTCCCAATA